>MU623397.1:65702-205845 GCA_025201765.1 Daldinia sp. FL1419
CGCCCGCCCCCCCCCCCCCCCCCCCCCCCCCCCCCCCCCCCCCCCCCCCCCCCCCCCCCCCCCCCGTTCTTGTCCGACAAGTTGTTAACTAAAATAATATGTTGGTCATGATCGTTACAGTGTCGTCGTCATGGACACGGACCCGGACATCGTTCATAGCTGAGTGATGTTTTAAAATACCATCCTACGCGAGGGATGATATTCTGAGTAACGTACGAACGGGACCGGCGGAATGGTTTTTTTTTTCTTTTTTTGGGCTTATTTCTGCAAGCGGTCCAAAGACGGGATGTGGATGGATGAGGAGAGATGCTAGCGCTGCAATACAGAGGATGTCTCACATGAAAATTCATGTACGTAAGATAGGTATTACGTATAGGTATCTAAGATGGATATCACTTACTTATGTACCTCTATGTCCAGCATGTACCTACCTAACTTAAGTATGTCAGCGGGCATGTGTTAGGTACAGTCATGGGACAAAAAAACCGCGCACCTCAAATTTATATATATATAGTTTCAATAATTCCTTTTAATATCATAATATATAGATATTAATAATATATATATATAAAGTTATATTAAAATTTATTGTAGATTTTATTTATGAGGTTAATTTTTAGAAAGAATTAATAGAAAAATTATAAAAAATAGGTTATTATATAATGGATTTTAAATAAAATATAGAAATTATTTTAAACCCCAAAAGATTATTTTAAAATCTTAAAAAATATATTTATATAAAGTTTAAGTATTTATTTATATATATAAAGTTTTTTACATTAAAATAATTTAGATTAATTAAATTATATTTAGTTGAATATGGTATGTTTTATAGAAAAACGTAGATTTTTTATCAAAATCCCTAAAACATATATATTTCAAAAGCTTATAACTTACTCAATTTTATACTTATAATGTTAAGGAAAGTGATTATATATATATAATTACTTAAAATTTATATTTATAATTTTTTTCAAATTTATCTTATATCGTATATAACTTTATATTAATTATATTTTATACAAAAAACTAGACTTACTTATATCAACTATTTTAATCGTAATTTTACATAATAATAAATATAAAAAATCAGAAATAAATATTTTATTAATTAAATAATTTAAAATAAAAAACCAATCAATTTTATCTATTTTCTATATTAAATTATTTAAATTCGAATGTTAGGGGTACGAAATTTGAGGTGTGCGGTTTTTTTGTCCCATAACTGTACATCTTCCTAGCTCAATGTATTATAGTCCTCTTCCGATTTAAACCAACTTTGGATGGGAATTATCTTAGCAAGCTTAGACTAGAGATTTTTAACCAGCTACTACAATTACCACTTAATCTGGTTCATGTAGATATATCTATGGGACTATACATACTATTGCAAAAATTTTAATTTAAAATATAAAACTAATATTTTAAACTTATTATTTAAAATTATTATATAAAATAATCCTTATTATTTATAAAAATAATTAATATTAAATAATAAAAATAGATATTCTTAATTTGTAAATGTTCAGAAATAATAATAATTAATATAAAATTTTGTATTTAATTTTTATATAATATAATAAAAAATAAAAATATTATATATAATTAGGAAATTTAGGTTATTATTTAAAATATTATTTAATTTCTATTTTTATTAAATAATAATAAAATAATGAAAAACTTTATTTATTTTATATAAATTATAAAGGTTAATAATAAATATTTTAAAACCCATTAATATTTTTCCCAATTTCTTTATTATGATATTAAGATATTATTAGATTTAAGGAGTAAAAATACATATATTTACTTTTATATAATATTTAATAATAATATAACTAATAATGTTTTAATTAATCTTAAATTTCATTAATAATTTAAAAATAATTTTTTTTAATTTTGAATATATTCGTATTATTATTTAAAAATTTAGTTCTTTATTTGATTTTTTATTTGATTTTTAATATTATTCAAATTAATAAACAAATATATTATAATATGTAATCGCAAGCTTAGAATATATCTCCTAAGGGTATACCTCCTAAAGGTATATTTCCTAAACTTAAAATCGATGTTGCATTTAGATTGAATTCACTTAGAATTTAAATATATGGTTCGCGTTGGAAGATAATTAGGCTAAGGATAAATGCGAACGGTTTAAGATTAAGGTTCAGGATTCTTGGAATACATTAACAAGTAATTTAAAAATATTAATTATACCTTATAAGTTAAAGAAGCAGTAAATTAATTTATTAATAAACATATTAATATATTTAATACATTTAATATATTTAATACATTTAATATTTTTAATATTTTTAATATTTTTAATATAATTTATTACATATAAACAAGCACATTCTTACCTCAGATTAGGAAATGGTTTTTGATGGGTATGGTATATCAAGGATCTAATTGGCTGAAAAGTACTGTGGCATAAAAGATACAAAAACCGTCCTCCTAGTCTGAGCCCCACTGAGATAAGATGGGAAAGGACGTATCGAAATCTCAAACGGATCAAATGGAAACTACGATATGCGAGATAAGAATGAAAAAAAAAAAAAAAAAAAAAAAGAAAGTCCAAAAGGAAACCAAAAATCTAATCACGTCATCTAAACTCAATCTTGCCCTATCAGCGATCTTTTCCCCCTTGCTTTTGCTTTAATCCGCATACGGTTTAACCCATGTGGCGCCGCTGCTGCGGTACTGCGGTACTTGCCGAGAAGGAGAACAGGGAGATACCTAGGAGATAGTGTTATTTTTTTTTTAATTTTTTATATATATCTATCTATTTATCTGATTATTGATTGATTATAATATGATTATAGAAATCAGATAGACAGAATAAATTAAATGTAAAAAGTGGTCAGGTAAATCAGACTTATACTTCTATATATTATCCATTAAATACCTATAATAGGACTAACGTCTACAATATAACTACCTAGGTAACCCAAGATATTTTAGAATATCTAGCTCAATCCTACCTAGAAGCCCATCTCCATCTCCATCACAAGAAATTATTATACTTCCATAGGTACCTACGTAGGTACCTATGTAAACGCGGCAACCCGCAGGTCAAACATCGTCACATGTTTCAATCCCCTAAAATCAAGCCTCAGCCCTCCGCACCCCTCCGGGATGATCGTCTCCAAAAACCCAAGTTGAAACCGTTGGGATGCCGGACTAAACATAATGGTTGAATGTTACCAGGCATCATAGACCCCTGTAGCAAGTAAAGGAGGTATTATATAATTAGTATATTATATATATAAGGGTTTTAAACCTGTTAAGCTCAAAATAGATAGCTTTCCTCCTTAGGATTTATAAATATATAAGTCTTACTATATTATTTTATTTATTATTTGTTTTCATTATTATTTTTCTTATACATATGTTTAGTCCAATATTAATCAATATTATTTAAATATAGTAATATAGATTAACAAGGAAGAATCATTATTATAACAATTTGGAAAACTTTATTGTAACAATATAAGCAATAATAATACCTTGTCTTTTATTAAACCCCTTTTTTATAACAGATCATCATTATTCTACATTATTATAAAAACCTTCTTTTAAATTCCTATTATTTTATTATAATTAAAATTTATTACTTCCTTATTTTATAATATTATAAAGAAAGTAATTAGAGAAATTAATTTAAGATTAATCTTTTAATAATAAAATATTTTCTAATTAAAAAAATATAAATAAATTAAGAAAATTATTTAAATATATTTTTAAATAACTTATATTAATATAATAATTTGATTACAATTTAATAAAATTTGAAATAATAAATTTTAAAAATATTATAATATAATAAAAAATAATTTGGGTATTATATGTTTTAGTTGATTAAAAAGAAATTAATTGGGATTAAATTTACATTTAAATAATTAATAAAATATTAAATAAATTTAAGGAATATTTTAAAGGTTTTTTAAATATAGATTTTATAAAATTATTAAGGTAAATTTAATTAATATTAAAAATAATATTAATAAAAAAAGATATATATATAGGAAAAAATAATATTAATTTTTTTGTAGTTTTTAAATTTCTTTTAATTAAAGATAAACTATTCCTGTGGAATTATAAAGAATTTGAAGAAGTTAGATTAAGGTGGCCAATAATAACAACATAAAAAATCTTAATTTATAAAATTAATAAAAGAATAGTTTACCTTAATTTTACTTATTTTATAAATTCAAAAATATCAATATAATAATAATTAAAAATTTTTAACCCAATAATATTTATAAATTAAATCCTATATTCAAATTATATTCCTAATCCTAATATTATTTTTTTTAATATACTTACCATTTAATTATAATATATATTAATTATTTTATATAGAAAATAACCTATTCCTCTTTTATAATATTTATTATACCAATAACCTTCTTTACCCTATCTTAATATATTATATATTAATTAAAATTAATAAAAAATATTAATTTAATAATATTTATTTTTTTAATAATAAACACCAAATTATTAATATTTATTTAATTAACAAAAAATATTAATTTTTTAATATTTAATTAACTAACAAAAAATATTAAATATTTAATATTTATTATTTTAATAAAGAAATTAAAATAATTAATAATTAATATATATTATATCCCCTTTTTTTCTTTATATTCCATAAGGACCTCTTTTATTCTATCTAATATTAAAAAATAATTCTAATTACAATATTAATTTTATACAAAAATAATAATAATTTCTTTCCCTTCCAGGAAATAGATTTAAACCCCCTAAACTACCACCAACTAATCCATTCCTACCTCCAAAACCACCTCCACAATCAAATATAAAAACCTAACCTAATAAAAGATATAATTCTTTTTACCCAATAATATAATTACCTAAATTTATAAGTAACTTACTAGGATAAACCCTTATACCAATTAAAAATATTTATTATCAAATTTTCTATAAAATTCCTCCCTAATAAATATCCAATAAAATATATTTATCTATTATAATAAACCATTTCAAAAAAATCTAAAACAAAGAACTCAACTACACAAATAAATTATACAATATCCTTAAAATAAAATTTCAATTTTTTTTAAACATATACTACTTAAAAAGAATATAATAAATATAATTTCATACCCTATTCTCCATTATTTTCTCTAAAAGAATAATATTATACTTTATCCATAAAATTCTTTAACACTAATACTTTACAAATATATATCTAACCATAAAACAATATTTCAATACTAAACAAAATAAGATTTAATATTATTATAATTAAATTATTATAATTTTTTTAAATATTAAAACAAAAAAACAAAATTAAGAGAAAAATAATATTTAAATTTTTAAAAATTTTATTAATAAATTATTATTATATTAAAAAACATTTAATTTAGAATTTAAAGAAGAATAATAATTTATAGTAATAATTTAACATATTTATTAATTATTATTTAAATTCCAATTTAATCTTTTCAAATCAACAATTTAAATTAAAGAATTAATTAATAAACTCTAAACATTAATTAAAAACTATAATTTAATAAAAGGAATAAAATAATTCTTAATTAAAAAAAATAATAATTATAAAAATAATATATTTTATATTAAATATAAATATTATTATAATAATAAAAATAATAAATATAATTCTAAATAATCTTTAAAAGTATGGAAGTGTTATTATTGGGTATATAAGAAGGAAGGATGTTGGTTTACCATATACCCAAAATACGAATGTAAGAAAGTTAGAGAAAAATGGAAAGCCAAAAAAGATTTTTTTAAAAAGAATTATTTAACATTCCTAATTAACTATAAAGGATTTATAAATATAGATTTAAAGATTGATTAATTAAAAAATAAAAAAACTAATTTATAAATTAATTTAGATAATAATAATAAGTTATTTATAATTATAATTTATTTATTTAATTAAACCTTTTAATATTATATTAATAACCTTTTTCTACCTAATAATTTAAAATGGGATTCCATTTTTATTCTAAATAGATATATTAAGAATATATTTTAGAATATTATGTTTAATATTGGAACAATTTATATATTAATTGTTAGGAAAGGTTAATATTTTATTCTTATTAATGAATACCTAAATAAGAACTTAAAAATAAATATTAATTAAATTAAAGAAACCAATATTAAATTTAATAATAAATTATTTATTAAATTATTTAAAATAATTATTATTAATATTCTTATTAGGTAAATAAATTTTTATATTATGGAAATTAATATTTTATTCTTTTTTTTTTTTAAAAATATAAATTAATTAGGAATATACCTTAATAATATAATTAATTAATTAATTTATAAAGATAATATAATAATTAAAATTATATAAAAATGGGGATATTTATAATTTTATTTTAAAAATATCATTTTCTTTATAAAAATTAAATTATAATAATTACATATTTATTTTGATTACCCATCAGTTAATAAGCTATATATCCTATTAAATAAAATAAATCACAATATCAATATTAATAATATTAAAGAAATTAATAAATTTTGTTACTATTGCTAAATTAAAGGTAAAGTTTTATAATGATTTAAATTTAATTTAAAAAACCCTAATTTAAATTTTAATTATGAAATAATTATTAATATTATATATTTTAACGAATGTCCTATTTTACATATAATTAATGTAATTATTAGATTCTAAATAATATACTTCATAAAGATAATTTTAGTTAAAGAAATTTAAGAAATGTTTAAATAATGTTGGATTAATACCTACCTTAGACTTCCTAATATAATTACTTATAATATTAATACCAACTTTAATAATATTAAATTTAAGAATAAAATACGTATTGTAAGAATTATTTATTATTAAATATCAATAAAAGTTTATTAATTTATTAATAAAGTAAAAAAATATCATAACCTTATTTATAAAATTTATAAAATTATTATAGATAAGTTTTAAAGCTTTAATTCAAGAATATTACAATTATAAATGGTTATTAAAGTAGTAAATAATATTATTAACCTAAATAACTTAATCCTTACCCTTCTAATCTTCAATATATATTCTAGAATTAATATAAATTTATTATTTATCCCTTTTTAAATTATAAAAACATAAGTTATTTAAAAGGTAATAATTAAAATTAAAAAGATTAAATTATAACAATTAATCAGAGATACTTTGAATATAAGGAACAGTTTAAATATCTAAAAGATCCTACTTATATCATTCCTAATAAACAACAAGGTTCTAATTTATCAAAAAAAGGGTAGTTAGAAAGGCCCTTATAAAATAATTATAATTATTAATAAAAATATAATTATTATTTTAAATATATTTAATAGAATATCTACATTTAAGAATTTTTATATTAAACCTTATGTGCAATTAAAGGAAGTATTTATACTTATTAAGTAATTAAAATTTGAATTACTTAAGTCTAATTTCAACCTTAACAATTATAAATTCATTTTAGAAGAAGAACTTATATATATTAATAACTTTTTTTATATAATTATAATATATTTTTCTAATAAAAAACGAATTAATTTTACTTTAACCTTCCAATTATAAATAAATAAAAAGATAATTACACTTAAAAAGTTATACGAAATATTAGATTTGAAAGAATTGAATATTTTATTTGAAAATAACATTTTATAATTAAAAATATATAATTTAGCAATATATTAAAATATTATATTATTTAAATTATGAATAGTTTGTGAAATTAAGGGCAAAAATATTCCTTTTTTATATAAGAAGTTGAAATTAGTAATCCAAGGTTATAATAACTTTGATAAAGAATTTATTATAATTTATGTATTTATTATCCAAAAGGTTAATTAATATTTTATATTAATTTTAATATTATTTTTACATTAATAAAAGATAAAAATTATAATATAAAATATTATTATAATATATATTTAATTTAAAATATTGATGTAACAAACAATTTATATATATTTGCTAATTAAATTAAAAAATAAATATTCTGAGAGAATGTTATTGTATATTGTAAAATTGTTGTATGGATTTGTTAAATTTAATATGTATTAATTTGAAATTTATTTTTAATATTATTAATGTAAATTATATATAAAATCTTTAATATTTAATCCTTATTTGTTGATTATTAATTTGGAACCTTTTAGAATTATTAGTCTACAAATAGATAATATCTTTAATATTAATATTATGGAATTCTTTGTAGTTAAAAATAAAGTATTTAATGAAGTTAATATTAAAATACATCCTTAAAAGATATTAAATAAGAGAATAAAAAATTTTAATAATATTTGTATTATAATTTATAATAATAATTATAAAATTTCAATTATTTAAAAAGATTAAATTAAGAAATTTAAATTATTAAATATTAAAGTTATAAATATAATTAGTAAATTTATAAAACAAAAGGCTCAAAAAATTTATATTACTTTTATATATTAACCCAAAATAGCTTTTAACTACTCAATTGCCACTTAGCATCAAGAACCAAAAACCAAGGAAACCAAGGCTTTAAACGTTAAAATCACCTAATAAATGAACAATAAAACCTGTGAATTTAAATATATTAAATTAAATTTTCAAAATTTCCATTTATATATCTTTATTAATAACTCATTTATAAACAATAAGAACCTTAATTTATAAATCAGATACATTATTATTTTAAATAATAAGAAATTAACAGATTAAAATAATAAGGTTAAGATTATTAATAATATAATTTATTAATTATTTATTAAATGTAAATATATTATTTATAATATATTTATTAATAAAATATATGGTATAATCTAAGGTTTTGATATAGGATATATTATATATTATATTATTAATATTATATTAGAATGTTTCTTATTTTCTAAAACTTTTTTTATTTTTTGTACTAATTTATTCTCCTTATATTAATATTTGGTATAAATAGGTATTATTAATAAAAAAAGGTTAATAATAAATTTTATAACTTTAAAATAATTATACAAAAATAGAGAAATAAATGATATTTACTGGATTTATAGAACTTATAACCCAGTTAATATTATGACAAAAGCTTCCCCTAATAAAGCTATAAAAATACTAATAAAAGATAATCAAATTAATTTACATTTAAAAGGTTGGGTAAAATAAGAAACTAATAATGGTTTGCAAACTGTTACTTACAAAAAGAAGTAAAGTAAATAATAGTTAAATGTTATTAAATATTATAGATCTTTATAATAAGTAAAGAAGGTATTATATAATTAATATATTATATATATAAAGGTTTTAAACCTATTAAGTTCAAAATAAATAACTTTCCTCTTTAGGACTTATAAATATACAAGTTTCACTACATTATTTTACTTATTACTTGCTTTCGCTGTTATTTCTCTTATACGTACGTTTAGCCCAACAAAACAACTCTTCAAGTACATAGGTACCTCGGGTCAACAAGTAGCGGCGTGGCAGACCGGCAGGAGCGAATCCTGACCTTTTTCGGTCAGAGTACCTGATACCTAGAGTACCTGGTATCGAAAGAGACTCATCTCGGCAAATTGGCGCGATGCATATGCGCCGTGGCTCGTTTAACCGCTTCACCCTTGTAGCTCGGCGGTACTCGCAAGTCTACCTACGTACCGGGTTTTGCGACCTGCGTATCACATAAAATGGAATCGTCCAGTGCTTAGTGAGTATCTACCTGCCTACCTGGTAGGCGACGCTTTATAGAACATAGACTTGCGTTTTTGCTGCTCGACCAGGCCGCTTTCAGCCCTTCCTATATTGTGGTAAAGCTAAGCTTCGTGGTATATTGACATCTGACATGCTACCTACTAACCTACTAGGTTAGGTACCTATGACAGGCACCGCCGGTAGTGTCTGCCGATCTCCGATAGGCTTGGGTACGTTGCTCGCCTGTATGGGTTATCGTATACCACGGTCTGGTATACTACGATTATTCGTTACTAGGTAGTGTTCTACTTCGATGGATGTGTATGGCTACACCTTGAAGGTTTAAGTGACGGCGTGTGACCGTATAATGTTAGGTATCGTCCTAGGATGCTACTGAGTAACGTTGATAGATTCGTGGCCTTGTGGCTTGAGCCCTAAGGCTGCCTACAAGGGGAAAGTCGTGCTAGCTACTCCTGGGTACAGACTATTCTATTACCTACCTTTCGGTACTGGATTCCTAAACTCACGCCTGGAATAACATCAATATGAGGGGCGAGAGGATAGAGCACGTTCTCCTATTGACGTATTCATCTCTACAGTAGACCTCCCCTTTTCATAAGTAGGTAGCCAGTGATATACGTCCTTTTTTATTCTATTCGGTGTAGCTACGATATAAAATGCGAGTATCCACCGTTTCTTGGCCCTTTCAGATCTTTTAGTTATACAACATTGCCTAGTTTGAACGCATCTGTAGCTCTTTCACACTTCGATCGATTTCAAGATTGCCTCACCCAACATCATATTTATGATGATTTCTGATATCATACTACGACAATATGAGGCAAAAGAGATCAGTCAGTTTTATATGCTTTTCCTTCATCTATCTTACAGACATCGTGATTGTCTTTGTTATGCTATTGCAGGCTAAATTGTCGACTTAATTGGAGTAACCCCTGGCCTGAGAAGTTGATTCCCATGTGGAGACTTTAGGGGTATAATAACACGCTCTCGATCAAGATATGCCCGTTTTGATTCGACAATTGGAGAGGGATCGCCTGTACTCTTTCGCGAATCATTTATTGGCAGAAATTCTAAACGGAACGTAAAGCTCAAGTAAACCCATTTGAAGATTCAGGCTAATGTCGACTCCGGGAATCCTTGCCAGGCGTCCGAAAGATCCAATCAGGTCGGGGGTAAAACTAATTCGTTTTACTTATGACATAGATATGCAGGGACGAACACCTCTTGGCCTCCCCTCGCTACTACGTAGGCACATGCTATTATAAGATTACGACTGTGTATTTTCCTAGCTTGGACTATTATAAGGGGTAAGGGGCCATCGTAACTAGACCGTAGACGACCCCACGCGGAGTGACAAATTCCATTCCCGAAGTTTTGATGGGAAGAGGTGGTGAGCTCTGCGGTATACAATCTGCCAGGTTTAGAAAACATCTACTTGGCACTGAAGGTTGTTCCGGTTCTGGCCAGTCTACCATTTAATGCCACGTTAGCTTCAGCCGCGCTACTACGCGTATTGACCCATTCAAGCGAACGTAGTAGGGGGCAAAGGATTGAACCCCCTCGATCTTACATCATGAAGAGCATCCGGCATGGTATCCTAGATGGTACCTCGTTATGCAGAGTTCCTATATTGGCCTACCCGTATTGGCCGCTCCGGAGACAGCTCTCCAAATTAATTTCCCTCGGTTGAAGCCATGTCCTGTAATGTGACGACGCTGTTTGGTTTTGTTGATATAAAGGAAGACTGTTCTCTTCTAGGCACTCGTGTCGGCTTGTTTTTTGTTTTGCTCTATTCGATATCTCCTTAGAAAGAACCAATATGAAGTGGTCTGCAGTCACTGCTGGTGTTATTGGCCTTGCCGGGTCCGGTATGTAGAATTGCCTATTTCTAAAATATTACATTCCTTTTAATGGAAAAAGAAATGCAATATATATATATATTGAACTGATACTAATAGTGATATAGCTCTCGGTCAGCTGGACTCGAGCCCTTTCGTCGACGCTGACACCGGAATCACCTTCCAGTCTTATACAAGCACGGACGGTATTACTTATCGACTGGCTCTTCCGGCAGAAGCAACTGGCGACGCTGGCTACGATGTGATCCTACAGGTCGTAGTGCCAGCAGAATTGGGCTGGGCTGGATGGGCCTGGGGTGGTGCGATGACTTACAACCCCTTGACTATCGTATGGCGCGATGGGGACAATGTTCAATTCTCCCCCCGCCAAGCTACGTAAGTGATATCTCGGACTATACGAACAATTGTTTTCGAAAACTTAGGACTAACTAGAAATAGCGGCTACTATTTGCCCGGTACCTATGAGGATGCTAAGTACACTGTCCTCAAGGGCACTGGCGTCAACGAGACGCACTTCAAATTCACGGCGCTCTGCACAGGCTGCGCCAGCTGGACCGACTTCGACGGAAACCCATACATCCTTAACGGTGCCGGGGACACCAACTTCGCCTACGCATTCTCCGCAACCCCGGTAGAGGAGCCGGCAAACCCGGAGTCGGGATTCAGCATCCACGACAACGTCGGACGATGGATCCACGACCTAGGCGGCGCTCGATCCGACAAGTTCGAAGAATGGGTGACGACCAATACCCTCGCGTAGGTGAAGATAGCTCGACTAGCCAATGAAGCGACTTGGACTTGTACTCAGAGAAGCACGGAGCCGGAGCTATAAGATTCGAGGTATTCGTTGGGGATCGTGGCCTAGCTTTCTTTATAATTAGATAGGTGCCCATGGCTTGTTGGGTTTAGGGGGGGAAATGAATAGAGAAAAAAATTTGAAAAATTGAGAATCTCTTATTGAGTGATGTGTAAGAATATCAAGTGACGACCTGAATAGTCTAGGTGTAGGAATGTAAGTTGTTAAGAGGAAAGGGGATATTTACGGTAGTTACATACAATAAACGGGGTAGTTTACTTGTGGCGTATTATTCATTTAGAGAATACTAGGTACCTAGTTAGTATCGGATAAATACATTGACTAACTATATTTCTTAGTGGGTACAGTAAGTACCTCTTCATGTACCTCGAATTCTTTTGAAATGCGCTTCGTCATTTCTTATCGACATTTCTTTTGATTCTTCAACATGTTTGCGACGAATCGCCAACCTCGTCGCCTCGGGCTAAATAGTAGCAAAGCCATGATATCTCGATGTATTCGAATGTCAATACTAAATAAGTCGTCATGGCTCCGAGAAAATCAAAAGCAAATGAACCTCCCTCGCTGTCCAGAACGTTGGTCCTCGACAACGGCGCGTACACGATAAAGGCCGGATACGTGACAGACGACGTTGTAGACGAGCCCCGCGTTATTCCAAACTGCATCGCGCGAGATCGCAACAAGAAGATCTACATTGCTTCCGATATAAGTAAATGTACCGACTTGAGCGAAGTCGCATTCAGGCGACCCGTTGAGAAGGGCTTCGTTGTGAATTGGGAGGCCGAGAAGGAAATATGGGAGCACGAATTCTTCGACGACAAAGCTCCGCAACCTTGCGACCCCTCCGAAACTCGGCTACTACTTACCGAGCCTTCCAATTCTCTTCCTATACTACAAACGAATTGCGACCAAATGGTCTTTGAGGAGTTTGGCTTCGCAAGCTATTATCGGGCAATTGGTACGTCACGACCAACTCGTGCGCCCCCGGGGACTGTTGAAGCTGAACGCCTTGTAGCTGACAATAACCATCCTAGGCCCGTCCCTTAATGCGTATCACGACGTACAAGGTATCCTCCGAACACCCCGAGACCCTGGGACAGCCGCTGAGCTTCCTGCTGAGATCCTGCTCCTCATCGATACTGGATACTCCCATACCACCGTAACTCCGCTCCTCCAAGGCAGACCTATCCATCCCGCCATCCGAAGACTAGATGTGGGGGGTAAACTCTTAACCAACTATCTAACGCGGCTGCTTTCGCTTCGTCATTATGATATGCGTAATGAAGCATATATCGTGAACGAGATGAAGGAGGCTGCCTGCTATGTTTCCCTTGACTACAAGGGGGATCTTGAGCGTACCTGGAAGGGTACGAAAGGCGAACGCCGGGAAAGCTATCTCAACGGTGGAGGGATAGCCAAAGATTACGTGCTCCCTGATTTTCATACGATAACCAAGGGCATTATCCGGGATTTCGATCCTCTACGCGCCTCAAAGGCTCGAAAACTAGCTGCTGGTCGGGCTGGAGAGTCTACCGAGGACGTCTTAACTCTCAGAAACGAGCGCTTCTCCGTTCCAGAGTTGTTATTCCATCCCTCAGATATTGGCATACGTCAGCCAGGTATTGCGGATCTCGTCATGCAATCTCTACGCGTTCTACCCGTCGGATTATGGCCTGGACTTCTCGCTAATATTATCGTCGTTGGTGGCAACTCTCTATTTGATGGATTCGTTGAACGACTGCAAAAAGAAATCGTGCAGTTGGCTCCTGACGAATGCTTTGTTCGGGTGGCTCGCCCTGTAGATCCGATAACTAGTACGTGGCTAGGCGGCGCCAATCTAGCTAAACACGAGAATATCAACGCGCTCTCCGTCACGAGACAGGAGTACGAAGAATTCGGTGCGGCGTGGGTTGCACGCAAGTTCGCCACTGGCCTGGAGTTATGAATTCGCTTCGAGATGGAGTCCAGTTCCGGAATATTTAGCCTCACGCGCCGACTGATGGTCACGGATGGCAACTATTAAGATAACCCGGCCCCAAGAGATTACTCATATGCCGAGGTTCCTTTGGTGTTTCCTAGCAGGGTACTATTGCGCGTGACGGATGTTCGTGAGAATAAACATACCAAGGAAGCACTTCTTGGACTAGGCTTCTAGAGGAGCTTATGCCTTGCTAATTCGATGTCTGGCCAGGGGATTGTTCTCAAAACGAACTTGAGGATAGGTAGTAAGTAAATACGGGCTCTTTCTCCCAGCCCTAGAGATTCCCTCTACGGACAACGACTGATATAAAATTAATAGTAGTATATACATACAGAAGTTGTAAGAAGGCCTTTCGATGTTGAGAGGTCGATTGCCTTTTAACTTTCGAAGTGGCCATATTCTCTAAAGTAGTTAGCCTTGATGTTTGCATACCGGAATGCTGAACGAGTAATGGTATGGCCTAGCACAGTGCAAATTTATGTGTATAATCTAGCCATAATTTAGCTCTAGAGTGCCCTCTACAGTTATGTCAATCACAGCCCTATCCATATCCATGAACAAGATTCAGAGGCACACTGGAACGAGGAAGACAGAAGCAGGTTTACTGGATAAAAACTATATCTGCTCATTCATAGCTGAGTAGGGTATCATCTCGGCCCTCGAATTCGAAAGGCGCGCAGGAGAAACAAATGCAAGGCTGTTTGTTGTGTAGTTGACCACGCCTTGATACAACCAATATCGACATTATAACTTCAACCGACCGAACCGAACCGAACATAGATATGGCAATAGAGTAGAGAAACCGTAACGCCGCCAGAAACCATTGATTCCTAGATCACTGATAATTGAAAATCATAGTCGTAGTAGGTTCATCGTAATAAAATGCTTGATAATTCATAATCGAGCACCTGTGCCTCTCAACAGACGTGGTCGTTAATACATCTCGTGGGATCGGCGACCGCTTCTTCTCGAGCACCCTATGAACTGGTTAATTCACTTATTCATGATAATTTAGGGATGGGATGGCAGCCGTACAATCGCACTAGTATTAAAGGTTAGCTAATCGTCCCAATCCGCAAGGGCAAGACATACCAATGTGAGGGTTGACCCTTCATAATGGATGATGCAGTATCCGCCACCGCAGGCTCTACAAAGCTTCTGCGTGTTGGCAATGCAATCCAAGCACTATGATCTGTTAGTAGGTTGGATCGTTGTTATGAAGGGGGATCAGAATCATACGTTATGTTCGCATTCCCAACAGCTTCGTTTGATCTTGGGGGTCTCGTGGCTCTGGAATCAGCATTTGTTAGCAAAGGGACGTTTGAAAAGGCTCCTGCACGTTCAAGTATCAAGGAAAAGATGCTTGCGTCTGGGGATTGTCGCCGCATACAATTTCAAGGGATGATCGAAAGGAGCAGGTTCCCGCCCTCGCCATCCCTACATGAGCTAGGGTCATGGGGGTGATGTTATATTTCCTTCCTGGATGGCCGCTTCGCAACCACTCAGGGTGGAAGGGGATTCCGAGCTCCCGGATTTTCCTCCACGGATCTTGAGTAGCAATTAGGACAGTAACCCTTCCGTACCTTGACGTTAGACGGCTCAAGAGCTGCCGATTCATGCTCTGCTACGCTGGTGTTCTGACCGACGATGTGCACGAGTTGGCCACTTAGCTGTTGCCGGCTAGGTACCTGATAGCAGGCCTCGCACCACCACTGGTCACAGCTGAAACAGTACCTCTCCCGAATGCATTCGAGACATCTCGGGACGAATTTATGTGCCCCTCCGGCTCCTTCGGTCCCTTCGGATCTGGGGTTAGGTTTCGGGCAAGTTGCTGCTTTAATAGTAGACGAATGGAGCGGAACAGGTGCCAATAGAGGTAAGTCTTCCGGCGGAGAGTCCCCGTACACGGTAAAGCCCTCCGGCGCAGTTCCGCAAGATGCACATCCGCCAACCGCAAATGTAGCGACGTTCCATGGACTCTCAGCACTGGGTGCTCCGTGCGGCGAAACTGGTACCCTTCCAAAAGCAGACGAATTCTGATGGCGAGGACTCGTGCAAAGCACAGCATCAAATTTGATCACTTCCCGACAGTCTAGGAGCGTCTCAGCCCAGCCGTCTGCAATATGTTTTTTAATGATGCGGCCCCTTTTATGATACCAATCGTCTCCTTCGTTCTGAATAGACTCGTTCAGCGCATGTTGAGACTTTTGATTCCAACCAACGCCAATATTAATATTAGCAACTCCCGGAAGGATACCGTGCTGTCTAGCTATTAACGGGGTAGGTAGCGCGGGAGCATCCTTGGCTCCGAATACATATAACGCCTTTAGTCGAGGCGTATCGTCAGGTCGAGTAGATCGGCAAGCGTAGCGCAAGCTCTGCATCAGCTTGCGCTCGTTGAGGTTCATCACATCGCGAATGGAGAGGATGCGCACACGCAAGGTAGGGTCAACAAGGATGTCGTTGCAGAACTCGGCCGTAACGGAAAGACCGTCGAGAACCAGAGTCTGGACATGGTGCAAAATATCACGACGACGTATACCCTTAAAAATACTACGTAGAGGACCCGAGTAGAAATCGTCTTCTGTTATGTCATCGCGGGCCGAGGTATTAGGCCAAATATCTTCGCTATGTTTGATCCTAAGACGAGTTAGGTCGAGATGCCGGAAGATGCCGGGGGTGCGGTATAAAAGTAGATCGCGGAATGACGGCGAAGTAGCAGCGAGGTTGAGAAGACTCGAGATAGGGAGGTAGGGAATAGTCTGGTGCAGAACGAGAGAGTTGGCGAGCAGGTTTAGTAAGGGATTGGTGCTTGTGAAGGCATCGGAGCTAATATCGGAGGTTGAGTGGGAATCGAAGTAGTCGAATGAGTCGCGCGGGTGTTGTTGGATGATGGCTCTAGGTGCCATTACATGCAGAGACAGACCAGCTGAATTGAAGGAAGGGGAAAAAAAAGAGGGTGTGAGACTTGATAGAAAAGACGAGTCAGTAAAATAAAAGTAAACATAAAAATAAAAATAAAGGTCTAGTTAAAAATAATAAAGTTAAGGTTTCGGGATTTAGATCAGATAAAGAGATAATTCGGTACCTACTTAGGTACCTAGGTATCTAAGTAAGTAGGTAGTCGAAGAGGTAACCTTAATTAAAAGAGAGAAAATAATCATAAAAGGGGTCGAGGTCGAACAACTTACATTAGTTTCTTGTCTCTTGTTTCGAGGCAAGGTTTAAAGATGTGCGATATGTATGCCGTATACCTAAAGTAGATAGATTTCGATCTGATCCAAGACTTATAGTAAGACTATAATACCAAGATGTGTTGAGTAAAGTATTATGTATACGTATCGATATTGCAAGGTACTTACCTACTACATGTAGGTAGGTAAGTAGGTAACCTAGGTATGTATGCACCTCGTATGCAAAAGAGTCTACCCAAGTCGTAAGAGAAATAGAAGATGGCCAGCAGATAGATATTAAGAGATCAAATAGTCAAAAATCTGCTTTGCTTATTTTACTCTTACCGTTGTTGTCGTAAGACAGACGACTCCGCACGTCCAAGACGCAACGAAGTCATCTTAATATACTACATGTCGAATAAGAGACAAGTTAATCTATACCTGGCATACACCCCTGGACGTCCCGAGTAGAGAAGGGGGACAACGATGAGGTATGAGGTGTTTTTTTTCTTAATCCTCTTTATTATTTGCCTCGCCTTCGTCACCAAGCCCGTCGTATATGATTAAGCATATAGAGAAGCATTGGTAAAGGGTTCTCCATTAAGATGGATGTACCATTGCGTATCGTTTGGGTAAGGATGGCAATAATCTTGGGGTTTGCCTTTCCTTGGCAAGTTGAGCCGACGATGTCGCATCGCATTTGCAGATATGCAGGAATAATAGACTATATCACTGGTCCCTTGAAATGCGTATATAGCTGGGGGGGCGAAGGGGAAGGGAGGGGGGAAGGGGTAGAAAAGAGTAAGCTGCCGAAGCGAATCAAGGCTACCAAGGCTCACAAGGCTTACCATTTATGATGATTATTGAGGCCAACGCAACGCTATAGTTATAAATCTATACAACCATACTCGCCCTGTCGAATCTAGACTTTACGAACACAATGGACTTGGGTAGTATTGGATTTGACTGCCTGCCGATGCGGGGAGAGATAATCCCTTTTTGTCTTTGATGTACGTCTAATAATGCACGTCCCACGTACGGTGTCCAATGTACGGTAACCCGTATACAGGCGTATGGCGATGCGTGGTGTATGTTATATGTAATACATGGTGGTGGTGGTGGTGGTAGTGGTGGGACACTTTTCGTGGAGTCGGTCAGCACTTGTTGTTTAAATACCTCTAGTCTTGAATGAGATCGTCATTGTCAACCATCTCACCATCTTGCTTGGCTCTCGCTTGGCTCCTTTAGGATTCAAAATCGCGTCCGTCTTGGAACTCTTGGCTGGTCTAGCCCATTTAGCCGTCGTTCAACATATCCAGCGTATCCGTCTTGTCTGAAGTGTCTGATAATATCGTCCACGAAGAGGTCCTATAGAAGTTGTCGCCGCGAAAAAGCGAAGCGGGAAACGGGAAACGGGAAACGGGAAACGGGAAGAGAATAAGACATGTATTCAATAAATGTAGTTAGGCAATAGAAATCTTGGCTGGGTTTTATCTGCACCTATACTTTTCATTTCCCTTATCGAAAAAAAGGTTTATTGGCTACCTCCTAGCCTTAGGTTAGTCTATTTTATCTATAAAACCCAACTTTATTTATTCTTATTGATAGCGCAGCGTGGATAATGCTTGTTGGTACTATGTAGATCGGATCTTATGGCTTATTTGATTAGTAAAAGGAGACTCGAACCGGACAAATCGTAATCGAGTATGAAACCTTCTTATTCAACCTTAAAAAGGAAGAAATAATGTGCCCCACAAATCAACCGCCTAAACTAATTAACCGCCTAAAATTTAAAACCTTTTTAATTTAATTGTAAATAATTTAATAAAAATAATTAAAATTAATTAAATATTTAATTAGTTATTATTTTTAAATGTTATTTTAATTAATTTATATATTTTTGTATTGTAGTTAATAATATTGTAAATTTTATAGCATTAAAGAGCTTGATGTTGCTGTTTTGGAGGATCCCCCTCAACAACCTCTTCGGGAGCCTTAAGGTCTATACCCTCCTTTTTAACCCATATAGCCTCTCCCTCGGCTTAAATAAAAAATCCTTCATATTGTAAATACTTATTTTTAACCTACTAGTATTTAAAAAATATATAATTTATTTTTTATAAATTAACCATTTTTTCCTTTAATAATATTATTTTATATAATAATTTATATATAGTTTTACTTAATTTATTTATAATATTAATAATTTGTGTTAATGAATTAAATTAATAATTAATAATTTAATTTTTAATAAAAATAATTTAACAAATAATTTTATTAATGTTTTAAAATATTTATAATACCTAAAATAAATTTAATAATCTTTTAAAATTTAGGTTTAATAATAATGTATAAATGATTTTAATAATATCTAATGTTAAAATCATCCTATCAACATTTAATAACATTAATTTAATAATTTTAAATGTAAATATGATGTTATTTTCAGTAAAAAAGGTTTGAAACACCTAGCAAAACGCTAGGAAAAATTCTTCTTTGTTAATATTGAACAGGAGCTCTGATAGCTCCTGCAGGATATGCCCTACACTTCAACTAACCCATAACAACCAGAAGCTGTATAAATTTGAGGATATAAGGTGACTATATCTTGACAAAAATATCGAAATAATCAAATAAATGAATTGCTATATATGATTACTCTGCAATAATAATGCGTACAATAATATATAGGCCTAAAAGAATATATATTATCTATATGAAATTATATAGAAACGATCTCTAAAGAACTATCTATGACTTATATTGATCAGGTAGGAAAACAATTATTGAGGCCTATATATATTTAAATGAATATATGTAAATCTTATAAAGGTTTATTAAGGGGTCCTCCAGAATAGTTCCTATTATGTACTCCTGTTGCGTACTCCTATTACATATCCCTATTATGTATTCCAACTACGTACTCACACTGTACCGGTTCAATATATATAATATTATAACGTATTAAATTTTTAATTGTTAAATTATATAAACATTTTAAAGGCAAAAAAATATATATATTAAAAGGTTAAAGTTTATAGAATAAATGCGTAAATATACACAGGATTATAATATTATTATTTTAGTAATAATCCTAAAATTTAATCAATATATGACTTTCATGGCTATTAATGATTAGGAGGTGTTTGGTACTTACGATATGCAATTTTATATATTTGTTAAAATACGTAATCCATTTTAAACTAATTTTATTTATTGTTCAACCATTAATGAAAGGCTTAATTATTTAATTGTTAGGGAAAATATTATAGTAATATTATAATACTAAATATATTTTGCCTATAATTATTATAAATAGAAATATTACCCAGCCTTATGAATTAATTGTTGTAAATGTTGTAGCCTATTCTCGATTGCCAGATTCTACTTGATGAGGCCTAAGCTTTTTTTTAGAGTTTATAATTACTATTCCAATAATAATAATATTTATTATAAAACCTATTTTATCAAAATTAAATATATTTTTAATTATAATATTATATTTTGTAATTATATTTATTATAAATTGAAATTATATATAAAAAACCTTAGGTTATTCACACAGAATCCTTTAATAATTAATTTAATAATTTATATGCGTTTGTAAGATTAAATAGTACCGTATAAAATTTAAGGCCTAATTAATTCTGATGTGTATTTTATTATGTTTGAAAAGTAATATATTTACCATTTCTTCAATATAAAACAGTTGGGGAAGAAACGTTTGGATATTTAGCTTAAGTATATATTAAATTATTATTTATTCTTCTAAATCAGTTAATTTACGACATTTTTTTATTATATTAATGCGTTATTATAATCCCTTAAACCTATTACATAACATTTTAAACGGGATTCTATAAATATTAGATACCTTTTTAATATTTAATTTATTATAGTTATTAAAAGTACCTAGTGTTAGGTTTATCCTAGATTCTTTTATAAGACGAGACATTTTAAATTGATTGAATAATTGATGTTTAAAAAAAGTAGGTAGTAGTTTAGGGTATTTTAGGCAGTTAATTAGTTTGGGCGGTTGACTTGTAGGGCATATTAATAAATACTTGAGGTATCCTTTTTATTTCTTCTTACCTACCTGCCTACCTACTACCTAACCTACCCTAGGTACCTATAGGCCATTTATATCACTTTAAAACTTCTATAACGTGCTGCACAAGTCAACCAATCAAACAAGTCAACCGATCAGCCGAAATATAACCGAAAATCAAAGAAATTTAAAAATCGTAACTTTACAAATTCTTAATTTTATTTTTTCAAATTTTAATATGTTTTATATTATATAAATCCAATATCATAAAAAAATTGAAAAAATTCTCCCGGGGGTATAGAAGAAGTTGGTTAAAATATCAACTGTTTTAGACCCACTTTTCTGTTTTTTATTTTTAATAAATTGAAAAAAATCGTACAAAATTTAGAAAAAATATTGTAACTATTACTTTTAAAAGAGGTATTCAAATTTTCAAACCGATTTTTGATACGATTTTTTCTGAATAAAACGCACGTTTACGCACAGACGTATTTTGTATGTATTTTCGTTGATCGGTTGACTTATTTGATCGGTTGACTTGTGGGGTACGTTAC
This sequence comes from Daldinia sp. FL1419, assembly GCA_025201765.1. Classification (NCBI taxonomy): domain Eukaryota; kingdom Fungi; phylum Ascomycota; class Sordariomycetes; order Xylariales; family Hypoxylaceae; genus Daldinia; species Daldinia sp. FL1419. The sequence continues at coordinate 87,820 of MU623397.1, forward strand.
AGCCCCTAAGTTAGGTACCTACCTAGGTAGGTTCTGGGCGCAACAAGCATTGTAAAGCATTAACGTAATTTACTGAGGCCCAGGTAAGTATAACTCGTTTTGGAATTGTCCAGATAGATGCATGATATCGTATTATTGTTATCAAACATATTGCCTAGGTAGAGAGCCCACTTTCAATGAAAAAGACATTAAACTTGTAGGTCAATGCGTGCTCTGCCGTATTTGTTATTTGGTATGTTATTTGGTATGTTATTTTGCACGTTGAGGAGTTTCTCTTCGCGCGCTAAACGGGCGGACATACCGATACGTGTATCCTTTTGATTACCCATCTTAGCTAGGTACCTACATATCCTAGGTACCTAGATACTAAGGTAGGTACCTACCTGACCTAAGGTATTATATGGATGGAAGTTACTTACCTATTACACCTACCTAGAGGTAGATTATTTGGGTACCTAGGTAGGTCCCTAGGTAGGTAGGTAGGTACTACCCACTAAGCCCCCGGAGTCGCGTCGGCAATCTACGGAGAGACGCTCAGTGTACTTGTTTACGGCAGGATGGTATGTGCTAAATTACGGTCCAGTCGTAGTAAATTACAGGGCGGGGCAAGTACTCTACAAGTATCTTTTAGGTAGTTATATCCTAGTTGATATGTATTAGGGCAGAAAGCTGCGTCATGGAATTCGACGGAAATGGCTGACTGATTTTCGTCATTTTCAAATCCATTTTCAATCCTTCTTCATTCACGGCTACAAACGCACGATGGTTTTCTCCCCACAACTTCATTTCTTGTCGAGGCCTTTTTAAAATCCGTCCGACCGTCGCCCCATTTTGTTCGCTTTCTTATTCTTCCCCTTGTTTTCTTCCAGGGATGTCTCCCCCAGTCTATAAACTGGCTTTCCCCAAAACTTGTATAATACAAAACGACGACGGACTAGCCAGGCCAGCCAGATCAGCCAAGATACTTCGAGTACGGATACCTACAGATATCTAGGTATTGTCTAATTCGGCTATAATTCAATATGGAAGATCAACCTCCGATCAACTGGTCAGCAACTTTAAAGGTTGCTTCGCCAGCGACCTACTCATCTAAAGATTTGAATGGTGACAAAATCATTCTCCCCCAGTCCGCTCTCGAGCAGCTACTTGCCGCTTCGACCTCTACTTCTATCCCAACCTCGGCCGCGAATCCCCTTCGCAATTCTTTCACCTCGATACCTCCCCGAGCCCCGTATGCTTTCGGCGGCGACCCTTATCAGCAACTACCGAGTCCCCTCATGTTCCGGCTCGTTAACCCCACGAATAACAACGCAGTTTACGCCGGTATACGCGAGTTCTCGGCGGAGGAGGATGAGGTCCTGCTAAGTCCGTATCTACTGGAGGCCCTAGGGATCGAATTAGGCAAGGGGATATCCGGAGACGCCGTCGACGCCCCTAGCGATGAGGCTCCAATGCCTCAAATCACTGTCCACGCCAAACCTTTGCCGAAAGGTACCTACGTCCGCCTCCGACCGCTGGAAGCCGGCTATAATCCCGACGATTGGAAAGCGCTATTAGAGAGACAGTTGCGTGAAAATTTTACGACGCTCACGAACGGCTCCATCCTGTCCGTGTCAGGGGGTAAAGGCGAGGTTTTCCGGTTGCTTATCGACGGATTTCGACCCGAGGGAGATGGTATCTGCGTAGTGAATACGGATCTTGAGGTCGATATCGAAGCTCTAGACGAGGAACAGGCGAGAGAAACCATGAGGCAGATCATGGCGAAACAGCAAAGGGCACCCGGGACCGCCGGTGGCAGTTCGGTCGGCCAAGAGCTCAATATCTGGAAGTCCGTTAGCGGCCAAGTCCTACCTGGGGACTATGTAGACTATGAGCTACCCTCCTGGGCTCGATCGAGGATTCTTGAAATTGAGATTAGCGAGTTGCAGGACGATTACGGCGTAGACTTATTCGTAAGCCCCAAATCCTCGCGACAGAGGGCGCTACCTCGCGAATCAGAGCATGTCTTCAGCGTCTTCAACTATACGCAGGACGGCAGCAAGCGCATATCTATCGAACCCACCAATGTCGAACTCGAAAACGCTGAGAGTATACTTATCTCAGTCCACGGATATCTACCCGACCCGACGTCCTCTGAACCAACAGATGTCTCTCCTAGGCCGTTCAAGTTAAGAATTAAGAACGCAATGACGGTAGAAAGGGCCGCGACCCCTGCTTCGACAGATACGGAAGTACAGGAAAGGTCTCCGGACGAAGAACAATGCAAGAATTGTCTTCAATGGGTTCCCAAACGTACTATGGTCCTACACGAGAACTTTTGTCTCCGCAACAATATATTGTGCCCTCAGTGTCAAAACGTCTTCCAGAAGACGTCAGACGAATGGAAGAATCACTGGCATTGCCCCCACGATGAGGCACATGGCAACTCGGACACCACGAAAGCGAAGCATGATAGCATATATCATACCGAGCGGCAATGCCCATCTTGCCCATTCTCGACCAATTCTATCCCCGACCTCGCGCGCCATCGTACCACTCTCTGCCCCGCCAAGATCATTTTATGCCAATTCTGCCATCTTGAGGTTCCTCAAGAAGGGGATCCATTCAACCCATCTACCGAGATGCTTCACACGGGACTAACAGAACACGAGCTTGTCGACGGCGCGAGGACTACGGACTGCCATCTTTGCTCAAAGATAATCCGGCTCCGCGATATGGCGGCTCATTTAAAGTATCACGAATTGGAGAAAGCGCACCGACAGAAGCCTCCCATCTGTCGAAACGCCAACTGTGGTCGAACCCAGCATGGCGTTGGAAAGAATGGTGCTGTTAACGCGGGCACTAAGATGGGACAAGGCCCCGGGAACGACATCGGATTATGCTCATTGTGCTTCTCGCCACTCTACGTGAGCTTATACGATCCTGAGGGTAAAGCCCTAAAGAGACGTATTGAACGTCGGTACTTGACGCAGTTAATGCAGGGCTGTGGGAAAAGGTGGTGTGCCAATGAGTGGTGTAAGACAGGCCGTGCAAACATGAAGTTAGAGCCTAAACCGTCCACCGCGCAACTTGTGCTGCCTCAAATCAGGCCTCTGATAGAGTCCGTTCGCGATGTGCAGACACCCATGTATTTCTGTGTCGACGAGGCAAATCAGCGTAGAAGGAAGCTAGCCGAGATGCTAGCGGCCGAAGATGATTGGGACTTAGAATGGTGTATTGCGGCTTGCGAGGCCGAGGGTGCCAATTTGGATATGGCAAGGGGGTGGCTTATCAATTGGGCACCGTCGAAAGAATGAAGTAATGAAGGATGGCATAGACATAGGCATAGGCGTAGGACATATGACGGCATTATAGCATATGGTATATGGCATGTGGCATGTGGCATGCAGCATAAACGGCGTTGGAAGATGGTTGGCATAATGATACCCATATGCAAGCATGATAGAACAATAGTTTTTCAAGGAGTGTATATTTCTCTTCGTGACGCAACTGGTCAATCTGCTACCAGACACGACAAGCCCCGTACAGTAAAGTAAACAGCAGCCCCCAATGTATATGTCCTCCCCCTTTATCCCGCCAAGTTCCTCCTAGTTATCTCTCCGTAGCCATGTGGGCCGGGTCGAATGTTGTTACAGTTTAGTGAGACTAGATAGAAATGTAAGTATACGTGGAATTGTTGATTCTTTCGAGCGCTCATCAATGGCCTACTTACGCAGCAGGAGCAGGAGTTGCTATGAGATATGTTAGCTTCGAGCTTCAAAAGACGTTCCTCATTGATCTTGTCCGGGGGGGGGGGCGAGAAGTAGGAGCTTACCAGTCAGCGCAAGAGCAAGTAGCGCATCCACAAGTAGCGGGCTCCATTTCGAATATATGGGTTTGGTTAAGCTGAAGCTTATATAAGATATAGTTAAGATTGGTTGTTTGAGGTCTAGGTCTGGAAGTCTTGTTGTACGATGATGTCCGTGACTATCGAGCTATCGAAAAGGGGGGAGCTTGATGGCCTTAAATATTCGTTTTAAGCTGCAAGACATAGCTACAGACGGGATCCCTTGGAGTCGTCTTGACCCTCCATTACAGCTATCCAGGTATCTACGTACATGATTTTCGTATGGGGGTTGGTGAGCTGGCGCTTTACGCGGCCTAGATAGCTCCTCTGCCTTGTTATCACATGCTGACCATCCATTTAGATCGTGATACCGAATAGGATGCAGATTAGTGCGGGGGGGATTATACAGTGTTGGAGTCGTGCGACCCCAGTTGATGTCCATTGATCGGCAGGGATGTCTAGATAGCTTCGCTAACATTTCGACGAGCTTTTGCTCGGTATAGCATGTACATTTTCGCAAGTTAGATACAGGGGAAAGCTCCGACAAATAACCCCGGCGCGTTAATAGTGCCCCCGTGTTTTCTCGTTTGAATCCGATTCCATAGTCGTCTACCGAAGCCATATTCGCTCACTCTTTCTGTTAAGCGCAGCTCGCAACTCGACGGAACCGCCTCCCCACCCTCCTTCACATCCCTTAGCTAACCGACTTATTACGCTAAGTAATAAGTCCGTACCGAGTCGTCGAGTGGGATTTGCCACACACCAGTGATGAAAAGGCGTGGGAGCTTTTGCTGATCGAGGCTGTAGGGGCGTGGTCAGGTGCGGCACCCGATAACTGCTGTTTGGTCGGGCTGCCCCGAGTTCTGCCTCCTTCTGGAGACCCACAGACTTAGCCTGCAGGCGATATACACCATCGGGACCGGTCCTGTCCGTACGTTTGATATCAAGCCGCCCACGCAACTCCTAATCGGCTCGAGCTCGCTTGGTTAATGGAAATGCAGCTGTCAGTCCCAAAGCCAGGGCCAGGATTCGACACAATCCAATGAGCTCGCTCCGTTGAGTCTCAACCTAGACGTCTGCTTCTCCTGCTTCTCCTGCTTATTTCTGTATCGAATCAACTACCTTGTCAAGTGTTCCTTGGGTGAGACTGTCTAACTGTGAGGCTGCGTGGGCTGGCTTAATACGAACAGGGCTTCGTTCCGGTCTTTCGATTTCGTACCGTACACGCATATGCTGTGTTCCAAGTCACACGGCAACCCTCTACTCTCCTAGCCCGCGCCAATCTAGATGTGACCGGGACTAGTTGGGTGGGTAGATAGATAACTTGATTGAGAGGTTGCAAATCCCTATAGCACTATATCATATACCTAGCATTCTTACACATAGGTAGTATTATGTTTTGTTATTATTATATCATTACTATAGGAAAAACGTCTGGGTTCCGAATATACCTCAAGGAACAAACGAAATAGCCTCTAATACGACTAGTGGACGAGCTACGAGCAACGAACAAAGCCCGTAGTCACAGTGTCTCGGCGAAATACGCCACGTGCGCTAACTTACAGCAACCGTCAACACCGCGCGAGTAGTGACACTATGCTCTTCCGAAGCGGGTCCGTGTTGAAGAATCGAATTATAGAAAATTCTGACAAGTCACCACCCCGGTATTCCTTATATAGTTTAGCTGCGTGACGAGTTGGAAGTTGGTAGTCGGTAGTTAGAGACAAGTATACACAAATGTGACTAACACTTTGGAATCATTGTATCCCTTCGTCTACAAACACGGCCGTCCCAAATAGTTGGCTAATGCCAACTCTAGAACGACTTGGGTCGAACAAAAAAAGAGTGGGAGTGGGTGTATGAGAATTAACAACATCCCGGCTCCAAATTACAACATACGTAAACGCGTGACAGGTATTTGACTTGCCGTGGGCGCATGGTTTGCTATTTATTACCAATTCAATGATAGGTAGCTAACGCAGCGACGTGCGGCTAGTCTTGGCGGCAAGGGATAATCTAGATACATTGTGCAGTAGTAGGCTGCAAGGACCCTGGGAGAATATCCATATTCAAAGCTATGGTAAAGCTGCAAGGGGCTGCATGTAACGTCAAGGTCAACGGGAAATGTATTATAGTCGGAGACGCCCGTTGAGGACTCTATCAAGCATCACATTTCGACGCTCGCGTTGGTAGAGGCTAGAGCGATTTTTTTAACGGGATAATTCAGACTTATCATAACACCCTGGATCACAAATATGTATATCATTACTATGATGCTCTTAGGTGTCCAGAGTATAGAAAAGTGCTAGTTAATAATAAACACTTATAGTTATGACAGATCCAAAGGCAACGGATGATTCCCAGTCGAGTAGTTTCTTTGTTCATACCTAACTACATATTAATACACCAAGTTAGATAGGAAGTTGAAAACTCATGCCCGGGTTCAGTTTCATAACCGTACAAAATCACCATCAACTCTTAATAATCCGTAAAGCCAAAAGTCTTTCATTTCCCCTTACAAGCAACCCGTGTCTCGTATTTTCTAGCCGTGCCGTAGTTGGAAAAATAATCGAAATGCGCGATTTAGACATTTAGTAACTTGTGATAACCCATGACAACTCGCTTGAAATGAGACATCGTAGTTCCTAAACAGTAGTTCCTAAACAAGGTAACGAAGTTAAGCATAACCTTGTCTACCTCTTACCTAGGCAGTCAGGTATGGGAATAGGTAGCCGAGGATACTGTTCGGATTGGGTAGTTATACATTAGTTCGTGAGTCAACTCCAGTACAAAACCTGAAATCGTCATGACTACGGGGCAATACACGCAAGACACAAGGCTCCTTTTGGCCTCTGCCTTCTTGGGAATAAAATTTCTAGTTGAAGTATGCTATTAGTATCGCCCTTGGTCATATTTAGTAAGCTCGTTGGAACTAGGGGGTTGAGTTGTTATGACTCCGTGGGTGTCTCCGTCGTAAGCGTCGAGGCAAAACAGGAATGTGATCGATGGAACCACCATTGTCGGGCAGCGTGAGGGTCTTTCGGTCTTTCAGGTAAACGTATGCGAACTTTACGATTTTCTCGGACTGAGGCTTAATGTACACAGTTCACTTTCGTCGCTATCCTAGTTTAGAATCAGTCATTCCGGGTCACGAGGTCCCCTTGCTCCTGACGGCGTCTTGTCCGTGTTCGTATAAAAAAACCGAGCCAACAAGATATGACATATTAATCGGAGGATCTAGCTAGATCTGCTGATTCCAGCCTGACTGAGAGCGCGGGATGTATTCTAGGGTGCTTGTAGATGGCTGGAAAAGGCCGGCTTTAAACTTGTCGATGTGGGATGGACTAGGTCAAAATCAAGAAGCTGGGACTGTTTCGGGCTGTCTAACTCGCATGCGGCAAGGCTATGTAACATTGCCTTAGGTCGTATTCCTTTTCTTACGTTATTTTCGCGCGATGGTCCCGAGGACGACCTGTTGGTGGTGTCACGAAGCACTTCGGAAGCGATAATACATATTTTTCTGTATCGACATAATTCCTCCTCCTTTTTCTCCTGTCGGTTGGTATTATTGTTCTACAAAGGTAGCGAGAAATAAAACGGATGGCAGATGAGGAGACCGCCCGGGTTTAAGAGTCCATGGCGTTGGCCATCAAGGTTCTACATTTACCCCCTGGAAGCCTACCCAAGAGGGCACGGCACCACAACTTATTACCGCAAAATAGGACAAAATACTACAAATATCTTGGAAAGGACAGAAATAATTGGCTCGGTTCAAAATATGCAGATTAGGTTGTGAAGGTGTACGACTGGCCTATCGACGCCGTTTGAGGGTTACGTTACTAGTAGTCAAGACACCAAGCTACAAGATATGTCTGCCATCGTGCCCACATTCTCCACAGCTGTATGAAGAGCCTTACGTACCGTAAAATAGAATACGTTGGAAATAGTAATGACCAATCGCTTGGAGTTTCCCCCCACGCATTACGAATGGGATGAAGGTCCTTTGATCTCCTGAGAACCTTTAGTCGCCAGGCCTAGGGCACAGTTAGTTCTAGCCCACAATCGCTCCTGTTATTAGAGGTGACAATCGAATAGAATTGGTAAGAATGATAAAGAACTTTGTTGAACCTGACTTGGTTATGTATTGCCTGGTATCCACCGCGTTGGGCTGAAAAATAATATCGGTGTCGTGACCGAGGAGTGGTGAATGCTCGACGAGAATCGCCAAGGACGTCAAAAAGACCTCGAGGGCGCGTTCTCACAACACATTTGCAAACTCATGTCGTCTTATACTAGACACAAAGCTTTAGTAACAGCTTCTCGACTTAATGCGGGTATATTTCAATCTCGTCGTCTTCGCCGTGGATTTCTCTATAATCCGCCATTTAGAGCCTATTATATCTAACTACCTATACGTTTAGGGATTTGGGTCAGATTGACTTCCATATCGCCGCTCGTCATTATAATCTATGCTACTCGAATGTCTGTCTTGATCCTACTGCCGAACAGGACTGCGATTATGTGCACGTTAATAGGACACTCCGTCGATAGTATAGCCATAGGCCTTGGAAGACTATCAATTTATAGCTCCTTACAATCTAAGCGTCCGCAACTAGCAATATCGAACAGCTACTACATGTTATTCGATAAACACTCAACTAAAAGCCATAACCGCGAATGGAGATTGAACGTACATATCTCGAGGCCAACTGCGAGGGAGCTGCCAACATCGCCGGCGGAGGTTGCGAAGGCTGCGAAGGCTGCGACTAACAAAACCCCGTCGACGTAAAAGGGTCCCGAGTCAATTCTATATGAATGTACCTAGATCCTAGGTACCTAGGTACCTATGTATGTAGGTATGTACATAGTACTCTGTCACCCCGGTTGCATGCACTTTGGTACTTTCCTTAGTTACGTGATGTAGGTTAGTAGTTGCCTCGCCGTTGACACTAATAGGTAAGTAACCCAACAACTTCAGGAAGGAACACCTTCAATAGTTCCTTACAGGTACCTGTACCTAGGTAAATTTCAAACCGATAAACTCGCCCTGATTTTAGATTGACGAGCATTCTCAAAGATACAACCTTTTCGCTTCCTCATATCGGCTCTTCCTAATTCGCTACCGTCGATGGCAAGACGTAAGGCTGGCTAGGTCGCGGTAAGGGGACCAGCGGCATAACCTTTATCAGAGGTCTTTTCACCTAGACCTCTTTAAATATAAATAAATCCATCAGCCTTAAATATTAGGCAGGCGGCAGTTGTTGTTCCCGCGCTCATTACCTACAAACTCTTTCCTTGGGTATTGTGTAAGTGTATCGTATGAGGTTATCTAACTTTGTATTGGAGATATGACGAGATCTTTAAGTTTAGGTATACTATTCCTTCCATATGACTCTTAATAATAAGGACATATAGGGAAATCACCACCAACCCACCCCCGATACACAAATCCCCCACTTCTAACTCCTTTACTTTTACCTCTCTTACCCTCTCCCATCCTCTATCATCTATTCGTTCATTGCAAACTCTAATTATCGACATGGCTCCCGTAGAAGACATCAATGGCCCAACTGCAAAAAGGAAGTAGTAGGATTTTAGTATCTTGCATAGGCCAGAAAATCTTTTCGAGGTTTGCCGAGCTAGAATATTTAGACCGCGAGCCGCAAATTTAATCAAACCAAGTAGGATCTCTTTAAGGCTCAATTAGCTTACGAAGAGAAAGACAAAGAGCATAAGTTCTATATAAAGTAATAAGAGGCTTGATACCGGCTAACGTTCACATAGGTCGAGTTCATGCTACCAGTATCGCCAAGTGTAGATGTGGGCAGATGGGACACCACTACACTATTCTGGAGACACAGTGGAGTGAGTGAATTTCTCGGGCCCAATCAGAAATAATGGCAACGTAGTGTCGCACGTAATGTACGATATTATTGGACGAAAATTATGACTTATAGAAGCAACTTCTTGATAATCTTGTCCTGTGCATTTTTGGAGAGAATGCCCCCCTCGTTTTATAATACTCAAGCCAAACCGATGGCGATACTCCGCCCCGAATCTAAAATTGTCGTCGTTGGTTCAGGCGTATTTGGAATTTCAACGGCACTATGGCTTGCACGGTCCGGCTACAAGGACGTAACGGTCTTAGATATGCAAGATACTGCGTCAGCAGCCTACAATCCACTATTAGGCATTGACTCGGCGTCCGCTGATCTCAACAAGATCATCCGGTTTAGCTACGGATCCGAGATTGAGTACCAACGCTTAGCTACCGAAGCTGCCGGGTTGTGGGATGAATGGAATCGCGAGATCGCCGCGGCGCCGGCCGACAAATTACCGGATAACCTGAGAGAAGGTGATAGGAAACTTTGGTGGAACTCGGGGATGTTACGCATGAGCTGTGAAGCAGAGCTCGGCGAGTTCGAGATCGAGACGCTAGAAAATATGCGTCGTGAAGGTATTAGAGAGTTTCAGTTTCGGAGCGACGATGAAGCAGGTAGGCCAAGAGCATACAACGCATCTAAATAAATACACCAGTTCTAATCGCTCAATATTTGACGCAAAGATGTCTCTCGAGCGAAGGAGCGAGGCTGGGCGCATAAACTTGATCCATGCCGCCGGCAAGAGAGGTTCGGGACGCACAAGGCGGTCCTTGATTCTACCGCTGGTTTCGTCTATGCGTACAAAAGCTGTGCTTGGGCCCAGCATCTCGCGGCGCAGGCCGGCGTAAAAATGATACTCGATCCGGTGCGTGGAAGGGTGGTTGATATCGGTACGAAAGACGATCGCTCGGTAGTGCTTACCGCTGACGGTCTCGAGCAGTGTTCTGATCTAGTTGTTGTGGCCGGTGAGCTCTCAATTTTTTCCCACTGGTTTATCCCCCCCTTTTCCTCCTACCTAGTATTTTCTTTCCCATGACCTAGATTTCTGTTTACTCAAATATTATATGCAGGTGGTGGATGGACCCCGTCTTTAATTCCAGAGGTTCAAGGTTTATTGGAGACCACCGCCGGTTCTGTGGCCAATATTCAGATTCCGAAAGATCGATCAGATCTATGGGATCGATTCGCCCCGGAGAACCAACCGGTGATAACGTGGGGATCTCGACAAGGCAAAGACGTATATAGTCTTCCGAGAGATGAGAATGGTGTTTTCAAGATTGGTTGGAGGAGCACAAAGTAAGATAATTCATCTCATTCAACTCGATTTCCGCTTACTATATAATCAAAATTAAAATATTTAATAATAGGTGGACGAACTTCCAAGATGTCGGCAGACGGCGGATATCAGTTCCCAAAACTGCACATATAACTGAACAAAAAGAGACTCGCATTCCAATCGATGCACTTGACGGTATTAAAGGTTAGGGTTTGCGCATAACTCAATTCGTATCTCTCCACGTATCAGGGTCATATCACTAATCAATACAATAGAATTTATAAGGATCAACTTCCCCGAGCTCGTCCCTCTTGGAATCTCATCCACGAGACTCTGCTGGTACACCGATAGCATCGACAACTCGTTCGTGGTCGACTTTGTGCCCGGTCGTCCCGGAGTCGCCGTCTGCTCCGGAGGTAGCGGCCACGGCTTCAAGTTCCTTCCAATCCTTGGCCGCGAGGTGGTCAAAATCCTCGAGGGTAAGGGGGAGCAGACGGTGTACGGCCGGATGTGGCGATGGAGGAGTAGCACTGCTGCTAAACGGAATGGTCTGGAGGAGGGTGAGCAAGGTCCTAGGGTGCTTGCGAAGCAGAATATGGCCGAGGAGAAGGATTGGAGTTTCGACGTTTGATAACTAGGTATTTTTAATATAAGTTCCTGTTTACTTAATTTCGTTGGAGCTTCGGTACTTTAGGGACATTATCGTATGTGGATGTTTCATACTTAAGGGGAAGACCATCACGGTGTCAGTTAATTACCTAACCTAGGTGCCTACATATCGAAGTGAAGGTTGCTCCATTTTATCAATTAGGTATGAGCATCAACTTGTACGTAGAATATATATGTGCAAGTCCGGACATAGTTGCCTTTAATTCGCGATGATTCGATTCTAATAGTTTAGTTTCGAAAGGATACCCAGCCAATATCTTGATTCACACGGACTTCTTACTTATCTAAGTAACCTACTTTCCTATTCGATTTATTAGGTAGGTATATATCCAATTTGGTCGTTCTCCTACTATATTTATTCTAGTGTATCATGGCTGCGTGGGCGCTTAATCCTTGCACATTCTCTACCCGTCACAGCCCTGTGAGAAGTTCATTGGTAACATCAGGATGTGAGGGGGAGTAATCCTAGCATGCCGTTTTATTTTGATTGGCTGGAGACGTATATATTCCAACCAATCCGGAAAGTAGAGTAAGGGGAAGACTACCCTTTAGTTTAGCTCCCGTGGAAACTCGATGGCGAATATGAACTTACGTGCATACTATGTACGGATTCGTTGGTATGCCCTGGCTCCGTTCACAATCTGAACCGATAATTCGACGTGCTGTCACCATCCGTGGTGGTGTTCATATTTTTATGTCCGATGCCGATCGATTCCCGGAGATGACTAGGGTCGATATATTCTTCACCTACAGGTTCCTCAGGTTTAAGATGGCCTTTCTCTTCTACTGATCCTTTCTTGCCGGCGCCTTGTATGTCAGCCAGTCATCTCACGATGCATCCAGGTCATCAACTAGCTTACGCCATGTGGGCGATGACGGCACTCTCTATTGCTTTAGCGGCTCTCCGACTGTATACTCGGATTCGAATTGTCAAGTTCGTCGGCGCTGAGGATTATATGTATTCGTGCACCAGCGTACGTCTTTAAAGCCCTTGCCAATAGGCTGAATTGCTACCTAGGTACCTATCTTAGGTCCACAATCCAAGCTGATCCGTATGATAGATATTCTTCGTTTTGTTCACCATTTCGATACAGATCTCAGTCCATTACGGATTGGGCCAGAACTTCTGGATACTGAGTATCGATGATACCGCCAATGCCATCTTCTGGACTTACGTAGCGAACAGTTTCGCTATAACCGGGAATGCGATGGCTAAGTTATCGATGGGTTTATTTCTCCTTCGAGTTGTTCAGGCTAGGTGGCACAAGATCTCACTCTGGACTGCCGTTGCTGTTACCGCCGCTACATCTGTTACTCTCGTGATTATGCTATGGAACCAGACCACGCCGATAAAAGCGAGTTGGGATCCATTGAGAACACATGGAACCTGGAACATACGGATCCAACCCCTGAGTGTTGGGCTCGGAGGTGAGGTATATTATTTACTTACTTTTTCTAGGCAGAACAGGATTGACGATGGTTTTAGTTTGGTCCAGCATCTGTGACTTTTTCTTCGCTATATTTCCTTGGTTATTTATCCGTTCCCTTCCCATGTCCCAACGAGAGAGAGTAATGTTAGCAGGTGGTATGAGTCTCGGAGTAATGTAAGTCATTATGCCTATCTTCTTCCGACTTTCTTATTCACCTATACAGTATTTGAGTAACGACAAAAGGCGTATATATTGAAAGAAGCTAACCTAACTCTTATTCCTAGTGCCGGAGCTTGTGGTATTACTAGGACGATAGTATTATCCAAATTGAATGTGTTTAATTACACGTGTGAGTAGCAATTATCGGATCAAAATACTTTCCAACGCCCTAATAATAACACACCCTTAGTAAACTTCGTGCCTTATTTTGCCTGGGCTGGTGCAGAAATCGCCGTGGCTATGGTTTGCATTGGTGTTCCCACCCTACGCCCGCTTTATCTCAAGACGAAGGACTTTGTAAACACGTACTCGAGCCACTGTCGGAGCAACGGTACGGGTGAGCTACCCCGGTATACGACGTACAAACGCAAAGGTCATCATGAATATCCCCGAGCTCGAGATTCCGGGTACTCCCAGGCTTCTAATCTGTCGAGACCGCCGATGGCATATACCGACGTACGGAGCGACAGTATAGATGGGATATTGCCAGATAATCATAATCAACAGGCTGGGGTGATATGGGTCAAGAATGAAGTTCGAATTCAGGAGGATGTTGCCGAGTGGCCGCTGCGGAATTAATTCTGAATTAATTCTTGGGGTGGTGTGATGGTTGCTTGCTTGGATACAGTAGAAGATGAGATAGATGTTTACCGACACTGACGCAAGTCAATCTAACTACTAGTTTTCTTTTTTTTTCTTTTTTTTTTTCTGTTACTTCTAATCCAATACTATAGAATGATTTAGTTGAATCCAGAGACCCTATAATTGTATAGGGTTGAAATTCTGTACCGAAAATATTGGTTGTTAGCCTATTGTAAGTTGTTTACTAGGTAGGTACCTACCTACATAACAGCAATAGCACACATAATATACTAGGTTAGGTACCTACCTACCATGTATCTAATAATTTGAAAGCACATGACGTAAGTAATGCGGGTTAATACATGTGCAACATTCAATCTAATATTAGAAAATTGTGGCTTTAATGTTCTTTATATTGGATAATTAAGAGGTGCTTCACATTAGTTACTTCGACACCATTCTTGCCTAAATGTTCCAAGTTGCTGGGCACTAGTTAAAAAAAAAAAAAAAAAAAAAAAAAGAATGCCCATGTTTAGTCTGAACTACATACATGTACCTGAACTACCGGGCAGCCGGGCACCTAGGGTCTTGTACCTACAAGTTACCTAGGCATCGGGCACAAGTGTAAGGTATGAGGTCACCGCAGTTGCTGCACTACCAAATATGGAAGTAACGTAAGCGCGGGGCAGGTAGGTAAGTAAGTACCTTTACCTACTTGGCTCCACATAGATCTGAGGAACGGCCGCTAACAGTTGTCAGTTGAAATTGTTGACCAATCTCGATAAAGAAAAGAAAGGAAAAAAAAAAAAAAAAAAAAGCGTACCTAGTGTACCTAATCTGAAAAATAAGAAAAAAAAAATTCTCGGACTTTTGGTCCCCCCGCCAAAGCTGCTGCTTGAAGCTGCCCCGAAACTTCCTCCACCACCATCCGTCGTTCATCTCAGATAAACCGACTTATCTTAAAGTAGGAACTAACAACCCACAGTTACAATCATTTTTTTTTTTCAACTCTGCTTCGTTAATTATTCTCACTACTGACCGAAAAAATAAAAAACCTAACAGTACAGTACCACTTTTCCATCTCAGTTGCTAGGTTCGCTGACATTTGCAACTTTGCAACTACTTCCTTGACAATTTATTCTCCACTATTAAATCCGTTCTAGTCCCTCATATTTCCTCTATTCTACTTCTCCCCTCCATCACTCCCCCTCCTTCTCCTGACTGCGATAACTACTTGGTTTGTCCCTGGATCAACTCCGAATCGATTCTGGCATGGTGTAATTAATTTTTATGACATCTTTGAGCTCCGGCTGAGTTGCAATTTCTTGGGTCTGGTTCTATGGCCACGATCGGATGCCTGATACCCTGCACATCCCACTACGCACATCCCGGACCTCCTGCGCTCACCAGCTTTTCAGCTTCCTCTAATCCTAACGACGCCTATCATCTCTCTAAAGTTTTAGGGGCTTCCCTTTGGAATCGATCTCCGGCTGTCTATATCAGTCTCGTCGACCAAGGTTGGTGAGAACTTGGACGTCCCTTTTTCATCATGGCACCCCACAAGAGCCAGACCAAGCCGGTAAAGGCCGTTACCAGTCATTCGAAGAAGCCGGTGTCCGTAACAGCATCGACTCGACCCGTTGTTTTGCCCGCTATCCCTCTTCCTATGATTCCTAAGCAAAACAAATCAAGCAAGCGTAACCCAACTGCTTCTTCGTCCAACGGTATCCCGGCTTCGTCTCTCGAGGCTGCCCTGGTTGATCACGCCGATCACGTTCCGGCGCCTGATGCCAAAGCTCCTCAGTTAGCCAAGACCTCCGAACATCAGGTCAACGGCTTCAATGTGGAGAAGCCCGAACACGCCATCAACCCGGTCAAGCTTAGCAACGGCATGCACAACGGCGACAACAAGGATTCTAGCATCCCCCCGCAGGTTAACGGTATCGCTGAAGCAAACAATAGCCATCACCATGCGCCATCTTCTGCTACTTTCTCACCTGACGCTGAATCGGTTGTTGGATCTAGTTCTGCCTCGGCGAATGGCAATACCAATCAAGGTAACCCACATCTGGAGTCAATACCCTCTCCATTCGACTTTAGACTCTTACAGCTCATAGGCGCCCACGATGCACCTCGACATGTCTTGCAGCGCCAATCTGCAACCTCGCCCACTATCCTGCCCGACCAACAGCCACCTTTTCATCAACCTCAACAGCCGCCGACCCACCCTCTTCAACAACAGCTGTCTTCCGACCAGCTTCCCGATCCTGCGAACCTCCACGGACCGCCCCACATGCACCATTACCAGCACCACCCCCATATGAGCAACAGTGGAGGTGTCGTCTTTGGTGGGTTTGCCGGTTCTCATACCCCGTCGCCGGCTCCTCCGCCTAACGGTTTTATGCCGCCTTCTCTCCCACCCGTATCTGTAGACGGTGACGGCCACATTCGCTCGCAGCCGAACGGCCATCACCATGCTCCGTCCGGAAGCAACTTTCCGGGCCCTATCAATACCCAGTTTCGACCCGACATGGTATCCGCATCCAACATTGACGCGTATGGACAGGTATCAGGTCATATTCCCCATCCTCCTTTTGATCCCTTTTCGCCTACTGGGGGTCGCTTTGGTATCTCAACTCCCCACAGTCTCCACGGCTCCCACGCTTCGGGTGAGCCGAACGGTGTCGAAAACGGATCTATCCCCCCTTACCCCCCGAATGGCATGCCGTTTGGTAACCACGCTCATCACGAGCATCCTGTCGGACACCCGCACCCGACCCCCCATTTCCCGCCCTTCATACCTCTCGAGCATTTCAGCCGACATCCCAGCTTTCTTGACCCGGGCTTGAGAGACAGCATCATATATTTCCAGGACCAGTTTGACAGCCGCGAACTTACCGATTGTGTCTTAGAGCTAGTGTCTACCAAAGGCTTACACCACCCTGTCAAGATTACCGGCCATAAGCTCATTCTCGCCCGTAGCCCAGCGCTTAAGCATCACATCATGGCTGCTCGTGCTACGGATTTGGGTTCCCAGACTATCACACTCGAGTCGGACGACTCGTATCTACGTTCCGATGCGTGGTGGAGTGCCGTGCGACGACTGTATCTCTTCCCACTGCTCAACCCTGCCATGATGGCTGACGTGGCAAGTGGCTTGCACTTCGCCGACGGCAAGACCGATCGGTTTGAATTCTGTCTAGGTTATGCTGCCGCGGGCCATCTTCTACATATGCCCGATGTCTTTATGCGGGGCCTACAGATGGCTGCCGATTTTATCACATGGGACACTATTGAAGAAGCACTGGGATTTATCTTCGAAGGCACCACCCTACGACACGTCAACTACGACAACGATCAAGACGTTGAGCTCGACTTTGGATATGGCCCTGATGTAAGATTCCTCTTACAAGCTGCAATGAACTTCCTCATCAATGCCTTCCCGCCGAATTTCGAGCTAGACCACTCAGTCGCAGACCCGCCGAAGTTAGCTCGCATCCCGGCGATACCGATCAACGCAACCTCGCCTACGGGCGGCATGACTCCTACCATTGCTAGAGGCACGAATATGCGTGGCGCCATGAAGCCCAATCGCCTATCTAGTATCAAAT
Source organism: Daldinia sp. FL1419 (assembly GCA_025201765.1). Lineage (NCBI taxonomy): Eukaryota > Fungi > Ascomycota > Sordariomycetes > Xylariales > Hypoxylaceae > Daldinia > Daldinia sp. FL1419. Next base: position 105,315 of record MU623397.1, read on the forward strand.
TTGGAGACCTACCGGCTGCTTTGCCTGAGGATGGTGCACCCCTTTCGCGCGGCCCTGCCAAATGCTCCCCGGTTCTATCGCGTATCTTACTAAACTTGCCCTTCCAGGAGCTTCGCGTCGTGCTTACATCCGAGAGCGATGGTGCTTCGGGCTGGAATACCGCTCAGGACCGGTACCACGCGGTTAGCGACGTCGTGGCTGAGAGAGAGGCTAGACGCATACGAGCAGTTGAAGCGATTCGTGTAGGTGTTATTCCCAACTCCTTAGAAATCCAGCAGCGACTATCAGCTCAGCGACGTTACGCCATCGTCGAGCCCTGGGATGTTCTAAACTGGCAGGAAGAAGCAATCCAGCCGAGAGGAGCCGAAGTGCCTCGGATCGTACGTAGATGGGTCCCGCAGTTTTCTGCCGTCTCGGGGCTACCGCAACAGCAGCCGCTACCCCAGCCGTATAGCGTCCCTGATTCTATGGTTTAGCTGACCGATTGGCACGCTATGCGACGAGCTCACGAGTGAACGATAGTGTGCGTTAGTACAGGGTTAGCGAAGTTTCCTACGTAACATGACAAAACAGTTTTCTGATATTGACTTTTCCGGTTCGGATCTTCGTCGGCATTGCGGTCGGCGTTCATTGGTGTATGACTTCTGCCCTTTTTTTTTCGTGGACATACTTAAGCCAGGTGAGACTGGTGGGTTGGTTTGGTATCGCCTCTCCATGCATACCCAACAGTCCCGGTCGCCTAGGTTTAGCAGCATATCGAGGATTGATTTTTTTTTTACCAGAAGGAGAAAAAAAAGAAAGAAAAAAAAGAAAGAAAAAAAAAGGAGAGGGATGTTTTAACCTAAGCTGGTTGGCCACGGACATCATGCAGGTGTAGATGGCCGGACCAGAGGGGAGTTTAAGTCGTTAGACAGTACAGGATTAAGGACGGTAAAGATCAGGTTGAGGAAAAAGAAAAAATCGGCATTCTTCACATAATACCCCATTCCCCCTTTGCAGATGGATGTTTCTGCAATTATTGTTCGAGCATGGTATCATAAGCCCCGGAGTTTGGCGGATTGCGGGTGGACTTACATTTATCTATCCCGAGGGAATTGCTTTAGCTGGTTTGATTCATAGACCTTTTACTCAGGGTACATGGTCACGATGAACGGATTCGAGAATTACGGCGCGGCGAAGCGCAGATTAAGGATAGGCTAGAGGATATTGAAAAACGGTACTGTTGCCGGACTGGCTCTTGATAGGGTCTATGTAGCCTTAGATCAACCAAAAGTGTTTTTTCCCCGCGATAACTTGTCTCTGCTGTTGAAGGTGGTGGTGATGATATTTGTGACCTTTGATGCCCACTTACGTGATTGGTAAGGAAATGACATAAAGTCTGACGGCATTTCTAGTATTCCAAAGCAAGAGATAATCTAGAAGAGGGCTATTTATTGTCTGAGTGGCCAGTCGTATAAATAGGCACCTAGGTTAGGTATGTTCCCCCCCTTTTATACAAGAAGCGCTACCAAAGTCTACGACTTGTTCAAATTACACTAGAACTCCCCATCTTCAACACAATATTAAAAACGAACAGTCAAGCAACCTGGTTAACTATATTGGTATTCTAATATATATATTACTTTTAAATAGTCTCGAAAATGGCTTTTTGAGCATTATCTGGATAAAGACATGTCTAATCTAGTGGTTTCCCCTGACGTCTTTCCTGCTACCTTGGGTATAACCTTAAATATGAGGTAAATATACCACGTTTCTACTTAGGTAAGTATATAAATTAGTTAGAGATGTATCGCGAGATAGGATAAACTATTTGGTAATCCTTTTCGATAATTTATTAATTTTACGATTTTATAATATCAATTGTGCATTGAAATAAGAATCTTTGGTGTAGTTCAAGTTATCGCGATTTTATTTGATAATTACCTCTATGTAAGGGACTATAGATACGGTATGGGGTAACTACCACATCTACTAAGCCCCATTTAGCACAATTGCCGAGATGATATCTTCAAGTCTTATCGATCTCGACTATTTTGCTACCTACCTAATTATACCCCATATTTTTAAGACGCGATTACATAGTAGTAACTACGTACAGGCCGTGTGAGTCAGTTTATATGTAGTTGTGGCTTACCCCATAGTCTATTAAAATAAGGGAAGTTAGAAGGCACAAAGTTTAGAAGGTGCAAAGCGCTCCAGAGCGCTATGCGGAGTACTAAAAAGCTTCTAGATTCCAACCTAGCAGCCTAGGTACTTTAGAATCTAAAAGTTTAGTTTCTAAGAAACACACAACCTTTTTTCGCCCCGAAAGCTGAGGTTTCATTAGTCGATAGCGTATTTTCTATCGGTCTCTCCATGCATATTAGTGCATCGCCTCGCGCGGGGAAGGCCCAGGAAGACCTAGGAAGTCCCAGAATTTCAGAAGACCTCAGGACCCTAAACGTTTTAGTCTAGACCCATGACGTCGCATTTCGGCGGGCGAAGGAATCCCTCAACCAATACGAGACGGAAGAACCCCTGTTTGGATCGACAGGTCAAGCTATCGTCCCTGTAATTAATACACTAGAGGCTCCGAGGATCAAGCTTTTACCGTTCGCGTGCTGCTGTACCGACTTTGACCATATTTGGTAACTATACGCTGAATGGGATCCACCGCGCTGGCGAACGACTAGACAAAGAGAATAATGTAATACGCTCGAGTAGGGATGCTGATAAGAGGTAACTGAAGAACTATGAACTAACGCAGGGGCGGGAAATCTGGATTATCGATGATCTGTTGGATCTTTTCCTCCTTCTCTTCTGCTTTGCTTTCTTCTTACTTTTTACTTTTTACTCTTCTTCTCTTCGCCAGTCGGGCTAATATAGAAATATAGATATAACAGCATACGCCGTTTTACAGTATCGCTTATGGTATTGTGCGGATATAACTAGAGTCTTGAAAACTACGTTAGCTCCCCAACAGGACGAACCCCGAGCAGTTACCTTCGGCTATAGTTACAAGAAGTGGCTGACTTGAACATTCTTATCTTTCGAATAAGAGAGGGGAAAAAAACGAGGGGATACAAATGGTACTACAATAAGTATCAACGACAATGGACGAGATCAAACACGAACCTCGACGGCGCGGTAGCGCAAATAATAGTATTGCCCTTCAAGACGATGCTATTGCGCTAGAGCACCTAGGGCATAAGCAGGAACTCAAGCGCAACTTTTCTATGATCTCCATGTTGGGACTCGCCTTTGCCATCCTCAACACCTGGACCGCCCTCGCCGCTTCTATTACCCTTGCTTTACCTTCCGGCGGTCCTAGCGCCGTTGTCTGGGGACTTCTCGTCGCTGGCGTTTGCAACATGTGTCTCGCCGCATCCCTAGCCGAGTTCCTTTCTGCATGGCCGACCGCTGGAGGGCAATACCATTGGGCAGCCATCGTCGCTTGGAAGAACTGGAGCCGCAGCATTAGCTATGCGACCGGCTGGATCAACGTCAGCGGTTGGGTTGCGTTAACAGCTACTGGTGGCTTGCTCGGCAGCTCGTTTATCGTAAATATCATTTCGTTGCTGCACCCCGACTATGAGGCAGAATCCTGGCACCAATTCCTCATCTATATTGGATTTACACTGATCGCGCTCGTCATCAATGCTTTCTCGACGCGCCTACTTCCGCTCTTCACCAAGGCTGCCTTCTTTTGGAGCCTTACGGGGTTTGTAGTGATTAGTATCACAATATTGGCTTGCTCATCACCCGAATATCAGAGCGGCGAGTTCGTGTATGGTGAGTTCATTAACGAAGTTGGCTGGCCCGACGGTCTGGCTTGGTTATTAGGACTGCTCCAGGGCGCCTTCGCGCTCACGGGGTTTGATGCTGTCGCCCATATGATTGAAGAAATCCCGCAGCCACATATAAAGGGGCCACGCATCATGATGGCTTGCATTGGTATTGGAAGTAGGTAATATCATAATCCCTTCCCTTCCCCTCCCGTTAGCTTGTCTGAAGAACCAAAAACATTTAGCCGGTTCGATGACCCAAAAGATACTGTCTTTAGGGTATCTAAGCTTGATCCAAAAAGAAAAAAAAAAACTATGTTAAGAAATGATAACTAACCTAGTGTTCAAGTGGTAACCGGCTTCATATTCTTGAGCTGTCTGCTCTTCTGCGTAAACGATATTAACGCAGTAATCGAATCGAGAGCGGGGCCCCTGCTTCAGATATTCATGGATGCAACGCGCAATCCAGCAGGCAGCGTATGCCTACTTATGTTCCCGCTTGTATGTATGTTATTTACGAGCACAACGTTGATGACGACAAGCAGTCGCATGTCATATGCCTTTGCTAGAGACCGTGGGCTCCCTTTTAGCAGAGTATTTGCGCAAGTTCATCCGCGTCTAGATGTTCCGTTGAACGCGTTGCTGTGGACTGCTGCTTGGGTAGTGGTATTCGGATGTATTTTTCTTGGATCTACCAGCACGTTTAACGCCATTACGTCGGCCTCCGTTGTCGCTTTAGGTGTTACATATGCTATCCCACCGCTTATTAACGTTCTTCGCGGGCGTAAGATGTTGCCAGAAAAGCGGGCGTTTAAGCTACCGGGAGTCCTAGGCTGGATTACGAATCTTGTGAGTATCCCCGCGGTGGTTCTCACGCATATTTGCGTCCCTACGGCCACCCAATTTTATTCTCTTACTACCGCAAAGATCATTTCATCAGCTAACACTGGCGGGTGAAATAGGTCGGCATAGGTTGGACGATCCTGACTACGGTTCTGTTCGTCTTCCCACCCGAAATACCTGTTACGAGCGAAAACATGAACTATTGTATCGTGGCGTTTGGGGTGATCTTGTTGATTGCCGTAATCACATGGATATTTGACGGCCGCAAGAATTACACGGGACCGCATGTAGACGTGCAAGGACTAGAAGGGCAGGTTGAGGGTGTAGAAGCCGTGCTCGAACAGCCAAGCGATGCTAGTGATATGGCTAAGGGTGCCAGCTTAGAGGGCTAAGAACGTGCTTTTAAGCTTAGGTAGCATTAGAGAGGGTTTCCTAGATGGCGGGCTTACGGGCTTAGATAAAAAGTATATACCTAGGTACTTATAGCATAGTAGCATTGCCGGCAGGTTTATAGAACAATTGTATAAAGCATTGACTATAACAATAATTTATATTTTTAAGATGATAAGAGACAAGACGAACTTGAGGGCAAATATCGATGGAGGATGTTACAAATACGCATGAAAGATGATGTATAGAATAAGACACGCACGTGTATTGATTTTATGCATTATCAGCGACGACAACGATGATGATGTTGTAGAATTAAAGAATTGCTAACCAATAGTTGTCTCCTTGGCTGTGGAATACTCCCCCACTAGTGGCATAAATGCCCCGAAGCAGCTAACCTAACCTAGTTGTCTTCCCCACGACAAGCGTCAAGCTGGGGCAGCCAGGGGAGCCAGGACAGCTCACATGCTAGCTGAGCCGAGGTTAGGGTACCTATGTAAGTACGTACTGTAGGTATTGTATTGTACAATACAACACATTAGCAGGTACTGTAGGTACATATCATTAGCATGTAATTTTACGTAGTGGGACATGGAAGGTCCTGCACATGAAAAATGAAAAGTGTAAGGTACGACCTTGACCTTATGCTTTTTCATGCTAGACGCGATAAGTTATTTCTTTATTTTTCTCTATCCCTCCTTCACAATACCCCAAGACTCCTCCACATTCGATTTACCATCGTCATCATTATCATCCCAAGATAATTATCGATGTTTGTTCGTACCATTCGATTTGTGGCATGCCCTACCACTACCACTACCACTATATCTTCAACAGGGTGATCGCCCACTAATACTTCTTCCGTTTGGACTCGTCAGGAGGTCCCGACCTAGCGGGCGCGACGTCGTATTGCAGCACTCGAATTGAAATGGTTCAGCGACTCACGCGTTGAGCTGAAGAAAAATCTCCTGCACGTCTTCTGCAGATTTTAGGAATAATACGAAAGCTGAATAGCCAATCCTCATCATTTAATAATTAATCGACTCTACAACCCGAATTCTGGTTGGGCACTAATATCCCGACAATACTGCCCACGGGTACCCGGATACTATGGCAACCGAATCAGGTCCTTCTAGGCTTCCTACCCTCCCTCCCCTCGAGATTCCAAACCACCCCGACGCCGTATCACGACCTAGAGCAAATTCTAAGCCGAAACCTAGATCGGTAGCCGATCCCGTTCTTCGCAATGCTTTGAGATATACCATTTCGGCTCGTGAATACGAGACCCTCCACAGATATGTTTTATCGCGGTCACGTCTCTTAAAAAAGAGAATGCCAAGCGTAAACGCTGTCGAGAGATATATGGACGGTGATAGAAGAGAATCAGTATCCGATCGTGATGCTGGTAGAGGCAAAGGAAAGGAGAGAGCCTCAAATAGAGGCGTCGGTAGGGGAGATACCTACAACACACGTACCATCAGGGATGCTCTACGTGTGTTCATTGCAACCGGACTAGGGATGAGAGCTTACGAAGTCATACTGGCAAAACTAAAAGCACAGAAAGGGTAAGCCTTCAAATATCCTTTAGGATTCAATCGTGACCGGTGTTGACTCGCTTTTAGACCTACGACAAAGAGACAGCCGTTTTATAAGTCTTCCGGTCTCCGACTATCGTTGTCCTTATCTACCATACTGCTCCTTTACCGCCTCCTGTTTCGCTTCCTAAGCCGATTGCGAGCACATTTACTAGACGCATCGGCAGCACCCTTCCGTAATCGTAATCCCAAGACCTACCAGACCTTAACATCGCCATACGCACCAGCGGTCGGAGCCAGTTTGGCGGGGCTAGCCCTGGGCATATATCCTTCCCAGCAGCTGCGAGTGACGATAGCCATCGCAGCCATCTTCCGCGCCCTGGAATTCGGCTGGAATCTGTGCGAGGATCAAGGTCTGATATGGGGTTGGAAGACTCGGGCTGGTGGGAAAGGAGTCGTCAAGCGAGAGCGGCCTTGGTGGTGGGGGAGCTGGATGCTTCAGCCCTTTGCTTTTGGGCAGCTCTTACACGCCGTTGTCTTTGACCGAGAATCTTCTCCGGGAGGTTTTGTTGACTTCATATGGAAGAGCACCACTACTTACATTCATAAAGCCCCGGAGAATCTCCCCGCTGGAATCAAATGGCCAGACGTGTGGGAGATTACCGATAATCTGGCCCGGATGGCTAAACTAAATTGGCCGTATGCTAAAAACTTCCTACCGCTGTCCAATGACAAAAGATACTAATACTTCTCCAGGCCGTTTGTCTCACCGACTTTGTTCCCAGATCAGCCAACTCTACCCTCCTCTCTAGCCGCAGTTGCCCCTCTGACCGCACGGGCTCACCCTCTCATCAATTCTCTTAGCTGCGCTACCCTACATCCTTCCGATCCCTCGTGCCTTCGCACTTATCTGGCCTTCTGGGTGCGCTCGTTTCCGCGTATGGGTCGTTTCTTCCTTCTTTTCTATTCCGTACTCATGCTACCACGCTACAAACTCCTTTATAACTCGCCACTGTACCTCTTAAACCGCCTGCTATCGAGAGTACTCCGCGTTTCGACCTTCGCGACGGGGGCTATCTCAACGGCATGGGCAAGCATTTGCTTCTTCCAGACCTGGTTCCCACGCACATTCCTACCGACCCAAAGGTTCTTCTTGGGTGGGTTCCTAGCAGGCCTTTGGGCTTGGGTAGAACGTAAGGAGGGCCGAGGCGTGTTCTTATACAGCGCACGAGCGAGTGTGGACTCGTTGTGGAAAGTGGGTGCCAAGCGTCGTTGGTGGCGCGCCATGAAGGGAGGCGACGTGTGGGTATTCGTATTGGCACTTGCTATCACGGGTGTCGTATACGAAAGGGATGCGCGGGCTATCCGCGAGAGCCGAGTACGGAAGGCGCTCAGCTGGGTTCGTGGTACAGAATTCAGAGACTGGGGATTGGAGGACGAAGATGAGATAGCGGAAGATGACGGCAAAGAAGATTAGGAAACAGGCACAATAGGAATTGCGGGGTTTCTCAGCCGCTGAATGGCGATATTAATGAGTAATGACGGGATGAGATATGACTGCTCAATTGTATACCTAGTTAACTTGAGTGAGATGTGTTAGATACCATTAATCGGTGCATAATGGCCAATGGCCCCCTTCCAAAGACAACGCATCAAGGGATCATGTTCCATCTAGTGTAAATGCCCGGGAGGCTACCTATTCATAGAAGAGTAGAATAACTAAGGCTCTATATGTACCTAGGTATTTGAGGCCAACTTGATAGATCAACTTTCACTCCTATAAACAGATCCCTAACAGGGACGAGGGATGAGAGATGACCTTTCCAATTTAATCACGGCCTCCAATATATGCTTTGTCCTTACCTATTATATTCGGCTTTATACAAAATTTCAAGCTTCAAGTATCATAATTCGTCCCACCTACAGGTATCGCCACTCTAGTCGTCGCCCTTGCACTCCTGAAGTCACATCAAGTTTTATAACGCGTAGCCACAGTGAATGCGTCTGGTCTTAAGCGCCTCATATGTTTGAGTGATTATTCTAAGTTGGTATAAGGTGATGAAGATAAAACTAGAATTCTCGCCTCTATCATAGGAGGTCGAATTTCGTGCTTCCTAAAATCAATGACTGTTCGTTCCTGATCGACTGGCAAAATAAAGGATACGATGACGATTAGAATACCCATAGCTACAGCACAGCGATGGTTGGAGCAAACGCCATAAATATATCATACGCAAGACATGGGTATGCTTCATTTATATAACATCGAGAATGAATTATTGAGGCTACGTAAAACTAGGGAAACCCTATCCGTAAAAGTTCTTGTCCTCAAAAGTGATACTCCCGCGCCAGAATACTCAAAAATGAGGCCTAAAATGAGACACACAAAACGAAACACGATCAAAGCGACCTTCCGCGAATACGCTACGTCGCCCAAGGCTCAATCCACACAGGGTCAAGCATCACCGGGCACGGCATCCGGCGTAGCACCTCATAACACTAACCCAAGCGGCGCATCATCGGACGAGCAACATATGAAAAAGAAACGGGCGACCGGCGCTACCGCCTCACCGGACTCGGAAAGCCTTGCACGACCCGTAAGCGATCCTTCAGCTTCAGGTGTTAGGCATCAAGAAGAACACGGGGGAGCTGCTCAGGCGATGAAACAAGGCCAGGAAAAGCCGGACGAAGAGAAGAGGAAAGCAGTTGAGGATATGGGGAAGAGGCCTTTGGATAAAGGCAATCAATAAAGCAAACCTCCAAATATGGCAGCAGGGAGAAGGATTGGTCAGAGAACTTCGAACGGCATACAACGAGATCTTGCTATAATAGTGTCAATGGTCAATTAACTGGAATATACAAATACTCCAAATTGTTCAGGGGCTCCTAACTAGGAGGGGAGGGAGCGAAATCAAAGCTCGAGCGGATCGTCTCGACGCCGATTCGATATACTCAAAGACACAAATGCGAGGAAGGCGATGTAATATAATTCGGATGGGCAGCGATGATAGGTAAATATCGCGGCAGCCATAGAGGTAGGCTATCATGGTAGACATAATCGATATTTTCGTTTAAGACTTGAGACGATGCAACGAATCGCCCAGTATGAAATCATATTCGGGCTAAATGGCCGACTTATAAGTTATAGTTGCCCAAGACAAATAGAAGTATTTATTAGTGTAGGGCAACCTAGCCTCCTAGGACGGGGGTTATTTGGAATGAACGTTTAAGGGGTATGGTGATTATTATATGTAGGTAGCTAAGACTCATTAATACGTTGGCAATTGTAGCGATGAACGTAGCACGTAGGCGTAGAGACTTATAAGTGGTAAATACAAACATCTACGGATACGAATGTAGGGGCATCATGTCATGTCACATAATGATAGGTATTTATATGACTCGTACAATCCTGTACATTAATACCTAGTCATGCCGTCTTGCTTCTAAGATTACAGCTTCCCCAATCTACACCGGTGGCAAGCGAACCCCGTCGGATGAGGTTGGAATTAACCCAATATAGCGGCTTTTGGCACCATTCTTCGAAACCAAAAATCGGCCCCCTAGATGGTTGAGCTAAAATGAGCATCTCGCTATACGACCCAGCAAATCAGCATCGAAGACACAACTCTACACCGGCAGACCGGTCATAAACAGCAAGCTATGGACGTCCCCGTCTAGCGCGACCGCATAACGCTGGCTGGGTGGTGGAGATTCTAGCAGGTAACTAACCACGACATTACCTCCAATGTACCATTCACAGTCGGCCCGGGCAGCATGCTACGTAGTTGGAGAGTGGCATCGTCTGCACGCTATGACGATGAGAACTGATGGAGAGCGACGGCGACTAATGGAGAACTTTGCGGTCGTCTAAGGTTCTATACCCTCGCCGCTCCGTCTTAGAAAGCGACGATGCAGACAGACGTGCATTGGGTTTTCAGTATTGCCAAGTCAAGACTTGTGACGAGTATCCTTGGCTACAAAGACCACCTCTGTTTTTAATAATTAAACACTATTGGCCAATTACTCTCAGCCTCATCGTCCTGTCTCATCAGTCGATTTCAATCTGAGACACCTAACGAATACGTGCTACTTGGTAGAAAGGACATGGCACCTCCGCACGTCCCGGAATTGCTATAGAACATCATCTCCCAATTCCGCCCGTATTTACAGCATCAAAATCTCCTTCTCGCTCCTTAGAAAGCCCGAGTCATTCACTATAAAATCCAGGGTCTCGATATCCACCTACTAGATCTAGAGAAACCCTCCCCGCCGACGCCCTTATTGCTACCTCGTCCAATAGAATCTAATAGAAGCTCGGACTGGCGCACCTCGCTCCACAAAGAGACGCCAAGGGAGCAGCCTAGTTTCCGGCTCCTTCAGGTTACATCACAGGAATGGTGTCTCATTGTTCCAATCCGCACAGAGGAACCAGATATGGTGAACGACCTACTTAAGATTCCTATTCCCATGCTCTTCTCGTCGATTATGAGAGTAGTTAGACTATTCGTCGATCCTTTCCCTCGATAGGTTCGAAGCCGGCTTGATAGAGATAATCACCTTACCCGGATAGACAATATGTTATTCGGGATTATTAGTCTTCTCGCCGGGCAGGCACTTGCTTCCCCTTCACATTTCTCTGCTAGGGCTGGTCAAGCATCACCTCAAGCATATGCTTCCTCCTCAGATCTCAAATATAAGCTAAGCGCTGTTGACGCTCCCGTGTCCGGTGAGGGCAACCCCGGGGGTGCATCGACGTGGAGCTTAAGCATCGACGACACTGAAGCCGGATACAAGCAAAAGATCAACGGTTTTGGGGGCTCTATAACGGACGCTACCGTTACAGTCATTGGGGCGCTCTCGGGTGATAAGCGATCTCAGCTTTTAAGGGAGTTGGTGACACCGGACGGAGCCAACTTCGGCTTGCTGCGCCATACCATTGCCGCATCGGACTTGTCGGGGCCGCCCGCTTATACGTACGATGATAGCAACGGCAATGCGGATCCGAATCTTGGCAATTTTAACCTTGGAGATAGGGGAACGGCAATGGCGAAATTACTGAGCGAGATAAAAAGTATCCGCTCCGATGCCACCATCTTTGGGAGCCCGTGGAGCGCACCAGGCTGGATGAAACTGAATAGGGTAGGAATTCCGTTGGCTTGAACAGCAAAGGGATATTCGCTCACAGTCTTGTATAGGTCCTTACTGGGAACGCGGACAACAATTGGCTTGATTCGCAATACTATAGCCAGTATGCCGAATACTTTGTGAAATATCTTCAAGCCTACGCGGGATATGGCGTCACGATCGATGCCGTTACTATTCAGAACGAGCCCTTGAATAATCAGGGAGGCGGCCACGTAACGATGTATCAAAGCGCCGACGAAGCTGCCAAAGTGACGCACGATTACATCGGTCCAGCTCTACGCGCGGCCAACTTGAACACGCAAATCTGGGCGTACGATCACAACACGGATACGCCTAGCTACCCGCAGACCGTGATCGACGGAGCTGGCGAGTACGTTCAAGCAGCCGCATGGCACTGCTACGCAGGAAATCTGGACTGGACGGTCCTTAGCAATTTCCACGACGCAAACCCCAACAAGGCCCAATACATGACGGAGTGCTGGACTTCTCCCCAGACTTCGTGGTATCAGTCTTCTAAGAACACGGTTGGGCCGTTGCAGAACTGGGCCGAAGGATCGCTAATGTGGACTCTGGGAACGTGGACAGAGGCGGCAGACGGCACCTTTGGGCCGTATATCAAGGGAGGATGCGCAACGTGCCGCGGCTTGTTCGTGGTGGACCAGAACGCGGGCACGTACGAGTTTACTGTCGATTATTACATGCTGGCGCAGTATTCCAAGTTTATCCCCAAAGGTGCGACTATCCTAAGCGGCTCTGGTAGCTACAGTTACGACGGGTATTCGGGCGTGCAGTCGGTTGCTTCGAAGAACCCGGACGGCACCCGTACCGTCGTGATCGAGAATACCTTCAGCAACGATGTTTATGTTACGCTGAATACTACTAGCGGAGAGACGTGGAATGGTAATCTCCTAGCGAATAGTGTTACGACTTGGATCTTGCCGTGAGCCATGGTTTTTTTTTATCCCTTTTTAAAAAAAATTTTTTTAAAAAAGGGAAAAAGGAAGGGGGGGGGGGGGGTTGGAAGGTTTGGTTGATATAGGGAACATTCGAGGAAAGGAATTCTTGTAATTTCATTTTAGGTACCTTACTTATAAATATCTTGTACGTGTACAAACGTTAGCGTTGTATCTTGTATCGGCTAAGCTAAAATCTTACCTAATAGCGCACTTAGTAGGTACCTACGCAGGTAGGTATTGTATTGTGTTGTGTTGTACAATACCTAGGCAGCTGCTAGGTAAGTTTACAGCGCTATCAATTATCGTTAGGCATCTAATTTACATGTGCCTCGCCAACCTTCATTAACCTTCGTATAACATCAATCATAGGTAAAACTTGTCAGCTAATAAGTACGACGTTCTATTAACCAATCAAGCCATTCGGGTTTATCGAAGAATGGCTAACAAAAATGCTACATCGTATTACCCGGCCTGATTGATATCCGTCGATCTCATCTCCTCCCACGCTCAGCTCTTTCGAATAGGGACGATCTAAACAATGTGTGTACGAACAACAACAACAATATAAACATCAAATACCTACTTAATTGCTATCATACCCCAATGACTATGTATTACGCACTGGAAAATCCCAATCGGTCACTTCGATACGTTTATAATATCAGCTTCAAGTTTAGCTTTGTATATAATCGCATCCGGAAAACCGAGACAAAAACATCAAGAATAGGTATTAAAGCCGCCAAAGTCAACTGCCCCGCTGCTAGGGATTCAAAATAAACATTGATTCCCTCCTCAAGATTCCATCTTACTATACTTATGGCCCTCTTCGAGTCTAACCGCACCGCGAGTGCTACGGCGGAAAGGTGCGGTAACGGGCCACGTAACCACCTTCAACAACAGCAATACAAGCCCAACGAGGTACAAAAACAAGCTAAAAATACCTAAGAGGGTGATAGGAACTACGGCCAGGAAGAAGTTGCCTAAGCAAGCACACGTTAGTATACAATATCGACTATCTCAAGAAGAATATCGAAATATAACAAAATGGGCCTTACCAAACATGCCGTGACGGCGAGAAATTGTTTGCCAGAGCTCTCCGCCTAGGACGTGGACAGCACCGTCCCAGAAGTAAGGTCCCTTAAGGCGAAACTTGGAGTTGAGCTGAGCACCCGCCGCCCAGATGATCGGGATACGGTACCATAGGTTGGATTGGTATCGAGATGCGGACCACCCGGCCTTGACGGCGTCCCAAAATGTCGGGGCAGAACCTATATCGAGCGCCAGCTGGTAGGCGTAGGTCTCGTGATCAACGCCGTAGTTGATGCGCGAGTTCTGGCTAGATCGGAGGCGGAAATGGTGGTCGTCATCGTCACGAAGATTGGCCGTGAGCTCGGGCGCCTTAAGGTTCAAAATCCAGAGCTGGGCCTGGAGTTCTGCAAGAGGGGGGATAGCGCCGTATCCAGGACGGACGAAACCGATAAACCCGACGGTCGGGTCTGCGCGGCTCCAGATCGATCGGACATCCGTGCTGCTGGGGACCGGGTAGCGCTCTCCGCCCTGGTTTTGAAAGAAGGGAAATTCCTGACGATAACCGGTGGCGAATACCAAGACGTCAGGCTTAGTGGGGCCAAGTTCCTGCATCCGGGCGTACTCGGGGCGTCCGTTATTATTAAAATGGATCGCGCCCGAAGCGTCAACGTGCGTCGGCCACGGTGCCAATTCAATTGTGCGGCCTCCTTCTGCCTTGTCTACGGGTGCTTGAAGGATAGAACGACGGATCCGCTCGATGACGCCCGGATTAGCCGGGCGATAGGGGGCACTAATATAGGGCAGGGCCTTGGGCGCACCCTTGTTGAAGAAGAGCTTAGAAACATGATATCGCTCCTTGGAGATGCCTCCGACCCATTGGTCTATGCCGGCTGTCGTGCCGGACACGAGCCAGTTAGTCGTCTTGACGCCCCAATCGTAAACATTCCACGTAAAAAGCGTGTCTCGAATTAGGGGATGCAAGTACATCGAATCGAAGAGAGGCGCCTGCCAACTGACATCGACGGGGAGCTCTCTACGGTTAGGATTCGCTTTACGCCCAAAAATAGGGAACCACACGGGGTTGGGAATTATCTTGGGCGCCCCGAGGAAACCATCTCGGTGAGTAAGAACCACACGCTTCGTTGGAGAAGTCACGGCGAGGTGCGCAATATCGATACCGGTCTCTCCAGAGCCGAGAATGACGACGGTCTTATCGCGGCCAAATTCCTCACGCTTCTTAAACTCGGACGAGTGCTTAACAACAGGAATATTCTCGACTCCGGGGAGATTTGGGATATTAGGAACCACGTGGAGACCGGTGCAAACGGCAACGGCGTCGCATTCGTACGTCAAAACTTCCGCGTTGGCGTCGTCTGCTTTGCGGTAGTGGACGATGTGGCCGCCCCCAGGGCGCCGTTTAACAGCCACGACTTTGGTCGAAAGATTGATCTCAGGCCAGAGACTGAAGTAGTCACAGTAGTCGTTGAGGTATTGTACAAACCTCTCAGCAGAAAGGAAGTCGGGGTCTTTCTCATGAGCTCTAAAGTCAGAGAAGGATGTGAGGAATTTGGAGGAAACTAGCTCGGCATCCTCGTACGCACGCTGCGCGAAGGTCCCGCCAACCGCAGACTCGGATTCGAAAAGCACGGCTTCGACAGGCTTGCCCAAGAAGAAGTGGTGAGCCGTCTTGAGGTACTTCAGCGTCACCAGACCCGAAGGGCCGGCACCAATAACCGCTACACGCATGTCGTTGATGATAAAGGTGTTATGTTAAGATATACTAAGAGAAAAGTTCCAGCCCTGGCCCGGGGACTAGAGGAGTCTGAGAGGATCAAGAAAACCTGACTCTAAGTCTCTCCTCGAAGCATGATAAATCCAGCTTGATATAATGCCCCTCGGTATAAGCGATATAAGCTCGAAATAAGCCTTTGGGGCTTGTACTCCATCCCCGGGATATTAGAGTTGCATTCCCCTAATATGCATGAGGTGCGGAGTATTTCATCTTGGTCGTCTTCCCCAGATGAAGTATAGCAGATGGCAGGGCACTCGATAGTAGATTGACCAATAAGTGAGCTGTATTCCTCTGTCAGCCCCCAGATTATGCCATGGTACGTGCTGAACACTAATTCTAGATCCGGCTCCCTCGAGCTGACAGCACACCATCATGCCTTAATCGCCTGCAAACATGCAAGCTATTCCCTGGCCACTTCGCTCTTTTAGCCAATCCGAAGATTTCACAAATCTAAGAACCAAAACGTATCATTCGTACGCGGTACTCTTCACATGCGGGAGTAGGTACTTTGGTTCGGTTCGGTGCAGCTATGTGAGCTGCCTCTTTGGGTGCGGATTACAAACTGTTTGTAATCCTCCTCAACCCATTATCAACCTTGACCTCTAGGTAGGTCGCTTGTTTCAACTACGATTCTATTTATTGGTAAGCGCCGGGATTTATCACTCCGTTCCAGATACGTCTATAGTCGTTGATTCTCATGCAAGTCTGCAAGACCCAAGCTTGATATTTTCCGACTTCCAACGTTGGTTAAGAAACCCAGGACTATGTATAGGCATGCATAAGCTTATCCACCAAGGAAGCGGGGTTTCGTTGATTGTTGATTATATAGGAACATGAAATCTTAACACGATGAGAAACTCCGAAGAGCAAGCCAGCCTAGGACATTGTTTCTGCCTAGGTATAGTTTAACGGCTAGTTTGTCCCTTCGGATTGAATATAGTCATGGTATCCCGACGGGCTGATATTGCTAAAAGCTCGTTATCAAGATTCATCAAGTCAACCTCATCTTACTTCATTTGCCTACCTTGGGTACCTACCTATTAGAGCAAAACACGACCTCCAGGTCCTTTTTAAAAACTAAATGCTTAGATGGGCGGCAATAGACTGCAACCGGAAACCCTTGTCATCCGAGAACCAGAACCTGGATCACCAGTTCCAATGAGGAGGGGAGGAGGGGGTAGTTTGAATAAGTGCTTACAAACGCCTCTTCATTCCTTCAAATAATAACTATTACTATTAACTATCACTATTAGCACTGGTAACTCTAGACCAGGAGAGTAAAGGAATCTGTAAGATACGGCTGTCGTTCCCGATATGTCAGGCCCTCATTCTGTAGTTGGAACTATACTTTGATAAGATCAGCACCATGCCATCCATATTCCCGTACTCCCTTCTAAAAGCTTTTCAAGATGCACCAAATGTCCCGGCTTTCGAATACGGCTCACGCGTAATCAGACGAGGCGAACTTGTAGATCTCGCCGAGCAGTATGTTGGTGGACTACGTGCCGCCGAAATCAGCCTCCATCCTGGCGATAGCATCGCAGTATACACCAGTGTTACACCAGATGCATTCGCCGTACAAATAGCAGCACATATCTTGGGCCTCCGGGTCATAGGTCTAAAACCCGGCATGGCTACGGTACAGCTACCGGACATTATTGCTGATGCGAAACTCCTAATAGTTGACAAAGACACACGTGCCGAAATCGAGGCTTTGCCATCAATGGAATCAGCGGTGGTTAAGCTAGATGGTTTGCTTGGAGATGCTAGTCCTCTGGAATCACAGGGACGTCCCGAGGACACCGCTCTAGTCTTATTCACCAGTGGAACAACGGGTGGACCGAAAGGGGTTGAATGCACTTACGCAGCGTTGACGGCGTCCTGGGCGTGGCAACGCTCTGTTTGGGATGCCGATACGGAATCGATGGCTGCTAGATACAGCCGTTTTCTTCTCTTCGGTACGCTCGCTAGCACAGTCATGTTTGAGCACCTCGGCCTATGCCTTACCGGTGGCGGCACGGCAGTTATCCCTACTACGCCTTTACCACTTCTCAAGTTCCCACACATCCTTTCTGATCTTCGTATTTCCGCCGTGCTCTTTACCGTGCCTCGATTACACCACGTCCTCGAGATTATTGAGTCGGACGGGTCAAGTTTTGACTTGGGCTACCTCCGCTCTGTTATTGTTTCTGGTTCGCCGTTGTCAGCACAGAAACTACATACAGCTATAGAGATTCTAGGGGATGTTATATTCAACGGTTATGGCATGTCAGAGACGGGACTAGTGTGTTTGCTTTCTGCTGCCGATATTGCGGTACACCCCGATGCCGCAAGCTCCGTTGGACGACCTTTTACGGGTGTTCAAGTCCAAGTACGGGACGACTCAGGGGCTTCGCTTCCCCTTAACACAATAGGGCATATATGGGTACGTAGTCTCGGTTCATTTAAGGGCTATACGAACGAGGACTCGTCATCCGTACTTGATTCAAACGGTTGGATATGGACGCGAGATTTGGGGTCCCTCGATAGCAGCGGCTTCCTATACCTCACAGGACGGGCCCGGGAAATAGTCATCATCAACGCCAACGTATATTACGTCGGAGCAATCGAAAAAGCGCTTTCATCCCATCGAGACGTAGACGCCGCGTATGTTGTGAGCGTTCCAAACGATAAGACGGGTGAATCCCCCGCCGCGTTTATCAAGATGATTAAGGACCGTACCCCTGATCTCGGTACTCTTCGGGAATTAGTCAAAGATAAAGTCAGTCCTGCCGCTGTTCCAGTAGCCTTTACGGTGATAGACTCGGTACCAATAGCTCCAAGTGGGAAGCCGGATAAACAGGCGCTTGCAAGTTTGATATCACGAAGCAAAGCGTAGCAGCACGATATCAGGAGTTTATTGCCGGTAGAGAGCAATACGACGCAAGTCTATAACAGCGCTCCCAAATCTAATTCAAGTCTACCTACATACTAACACACTAAACACCCCGAGATAGCCTACATTAGTACCAATAGCATCGGACTATATAAGACTATAATGGGAGCTATACCTACAGTACAGTTCCGAGCGCCTGACTTGAAACCAAGTTTTTTAAACCTCGTACCAATACATTTCCGTTACCTAGCCTCTACCAGAAATAAAAACCAAGTGGCACGGTTAGATAGTGCTACGGTATAAGCATCGCGCAATAAACAGCTTAAAAACGGGATCGACTCAGCAAGCTGATGGGTAGGTATGAATTGTACTAGGATGTTAATCAGTAGGAGGTATGGAAGGAGGAGGATACCTATTTGTCCGCTCTACTATCACGGGGAGAGATAGGATACGATATATCATGAACTAGCTGATAATAACTCGTTTTCGGGACGCCTCCGGATTTTTAAGAGTTGTACTGCTACCTGTAATTCGTCTCGTAATTATACCGACAGCTTATACCTTGTTATTATTATTGATAAGACTCTTAAGCAAACCCTTTCTGTATGATTTCGTAGTCTTCTGGGCAGCTTGGGGATCTTGGGGAATAAGGAATTTATTCCCATAATTCTTATCCTACTTTTTAATCTTCAGGGTTGTTTATTTCAGACCATCTTCATTGCAAGGAAGCACAATTAATACAATAGACTACCAAAGCAATATCTAGGCACGGGGATAGTCGTAAGGAGACCTCAGCTCCTCTACGTGTAGAGAGCTTGGCGTAGAAATATTCAGGGGTACATCACATGGGTAGCTACCCGGCAGCTGAGTGCTTATTGTTGTCTGTGGTAAAATCATAGCGCAAGTTACGCTAAAGAACCGACTCAGGCTCAGATAGTCTAAAAGACTCTTACATAGAGAGGTCTATTGGATACATGCTGCTATTGTTGGAATATCCTCCAGCGACGCGTGTGCGTTGTTGATATACTAGACGGTAAAGACTTGGGAAAGGCCTCCATTTTTCCAAATCTTTATCAGCTGCATTAGTACATCCCATCCGATGGCTAAAAACTTGAGATACTAATTCCATAGAAGGGATGATGGATGAAAAGACGAATAGATCGAAACGTCCCTCGAAAAGTGAGATTCGTTCTCCCCCGGATCTAATATATGGCACCTTGATATATATACCTGTAGGGAACTTCTATTCCTATTCAGTTGAGTTCTCCGTACTAAAGCAAATCAAATATGGTAGCATCTCGGGCTCGGTAAAGTCAGAATCGCCGCAGCGCTCTCGCTCCTTACCCCTATATTACCTATCACATTCAACTCCGCTGAGGTTAGCGGTAGCTTATCTTCACCGACACGTACCTCAGCTCCCAGGAATATTACTACTAGCACAGTGGAGATTATGGCATTCCGGCGCATTGCCCGGAAATATTCGCCGATCACTGACGTGGTCTTGGACCTGAGTCGCGGCCCTGATGTATAGCTGCAATATTCCATTTAGGGAACCAAAGGTCTCCGCGTCAAGCATATCGACGAGGCCGGGATAACAAACGAAATTACCCCTATATGAGGGATTCATGCTCGCGGATACCCCTAAAACTAAGCCCTGCCAGGCGAGGGACCATTGGTAAAGGGCTGCGGCTAAATATGGCGTCTTTACCCTTACCCAAGAAGAACTAGGCAGCAGAGTCCGCACTGATTAGATTTATCTTGGCCTGGATTGAACAAGTCCCGTCTACTGGTGTTTCGGCGTAAAGGAACATCCGAAGTAGAACATTTGTTAGCACCTTTTTCTTTTTTTCTTTTTTTTTTTTTGCAATTTCTTTTTTTGCATAATGGGGGTTCTTGGTGTGGCTCGGTCGGTCTCCGTGTCCGACGGGATATCCGGAGATCCCGAATTGCGACTTGGAATATGTATCGTGTAGATCTATCTGAGAACGTCTGAGCTAGTAGTTATGTCAATCGAAAATCTCATGCTGGGTATTGAATGTCACTAGGTTAGAGAGGTTCCATATGAGTTGTTGCTCTACGTCGGTGAATACCTAGTAATGGGTTCGAGAAAAGGAGCATTGGATATCGATCCACACCTCGAGGAGGAATACGTCGCATGGTCTACTGATATTGTATTGACGTGGGTAAGAAGCGTTAATGCTAATCGTAGGGGGCGGGCATGTAAGCTAAGAAAAAGGGGTAACCAACCCCTTTCTCAGCTGAGGTCTTTGTGAGAGAAGAGCGCGTTTTATTTTTTTATATTTTTTTTTACTAGGCACAAGGGGACCGATGGGCGAGCGATGAGGGATGAACAACGCATTGAGGTAGCTATCTCTTATACTTTTACGTCGTAGATTACATATTTTCGGTAATGATCCGAGATAGGTAAATGTTAAATCTGTCCCGACGCTATGGTCTAGAAATGCGCCTCTTGGCTACGGGCGTAGTTCTAGATAATACTCTCCCGTAGACCAGGCCCCCCAAGGTTATGCATATGTGCACGTGGCGGGTAAGTATCACAGCCGCTTGAAGCTTTTGCGTAGACCAAGCCGAGATATTTTGGGAACGCACGCCTAAGATTTACGACTGAAGTAGACTATCATTCGTCGAATCTTGTATAGTTAGAACAACCGGACCTTTGGATCCCCCCCCCCCAAATCAGATTTACCATCCTTGTGGACCCAACGAGTTCGCACAAGCATAAAATAATTCGGATCTGTGGTGTTCCCGGGGACTGAGTCTCGAGATCCGACGGATTGGAGCAGTTTGTGCAACGCGGGCGTGTACAAACGAAGTCTAGAGTCAACTGGTGAGCTGGATATCACCTCTACAATTCCTTCATAACGATTATCAGCTATCGGCTCTCGGCTCTCGGAAGGGCGGATCAGTTTATCAGATCAGCACAATAAGGAGTCTGTTCACGTAGTGTACCGTATGTTAGGCACGAATTTGCTGGCATGAGGCATAGGCTCGGGCTCGGGGGGGGGGGACCGTCAGATGGATTCCCAACAATACGGATGCGCTACGACCCTGGCCTTATGCATAAGCGTGTTATCACAGCATCATAGTATGTGCATAGTATACCCGGGAAGGGGAGTACCGAGTACGAGGCGCCGATTGCGAGGTATCAAACCCGATTCGTGGACGATATGCACGTATAAGTTGTCCTTTCTTCCTAGACCTTCGATTCCCTTTAATAAATATCTTGAATGATGAAACGGTACAAGAAGCATCTAGTATTATTAGATAATAGGCTAGGCCGCGAACTCTGCCAAGAGAGGGGAGTGCAAGCCGTGAGGTAATCTTGAATCATATCATAGCGATGCTGCCTACTCTCTCGATACGCGTACATCTAATGTGTGCGATCTTGAGCAAGATCTCGAGATGTGACGAGAATCCCGTACGTTTATTTTGCCATACGTCTATAACCTTGGCGATTATTTCGAAACGTGATATAATTAGCGATCAAACAGGTTGATGTCCACCATGTAGAGCGGTGCGGATTCGGGGTGCGGATATATGAGGACCCCGAAGAGCACCGAGATCTTAGATCTAACGGAGATAAATAAGATGTTTTGAGTATATCAAGTTTTAATGATATTATATATAGTATTATGCATTAGACGTATTAGACCACCTACCTCTTCTTTAGATAGATAGAGGGTACCTAGGTATACATAGAATATTTTGAGGGCAGTTAACTAACGGTTAGAGAATATATGTTCTTGTATACCTACCTAGGTAAGTAAAGAGGTGCTTATTTAATGTAACCAATATGAATGGTGAATAAGCAACTAAATAACGAGTCTAGAATATTCTGGTCCTTTATCATTCGTCATATTTTATTTTCGCTATTTTCTACACGAAAAAAAAAAAAAAAAAAAAAAACGCTCCTATAAGATATCGTTATTCGCGGTTGTCGACTATTGGAGGGGGGCGTCGAGGAGTCTTAGTTTTATGACTACGGGCTGTCGGAGAGTTGGAAGACCCCGAGTATGCATCCGGAATGTGTGCGACTCCTTAATTATTCTCGAAGCGTTTTGAGGCCTGCATTCGCTACATTCGGTCGGACTAATAATTGATTCGATAAACTGGATTGGAAAAAAAAAAAAAAAAAGTCGCCGGGCTTTTTACCCTTTTTAGCGAATGGGATGGAATGTAGCTTTCTTATTGGTTGAATTACTCGATTTAAGATTTTCACAAAAAATAAGGTCAAGCATATTCTTGGCAAACTCCACACTTAATATTTATGCATAAGTCATAAGTCGACGTTGTCTAAGCGTTTCTTTTTTCTTTTTCGGTTCGGTCTTCTTTTTTTTCTTCAGATGGCTGACCCGGGCTGATTCGTTTCAAGATGTGCGCCACGGTAGCGTTGTTACCTTTTTTTATTTTTATTTTTTTTTAATGGGCCGTACCCGTTTGATAAGATCAAATCGTGAAAGAATCTAAGGATCGATTGAGATTTACCAACCATATCATTATCCTTTTCCAAAAGAATCCATACATAGTAAACGAAGATATATACCAGATTAGCTACCTGGGATACCTAGGTAATACAAAGCGGAAAAAACTGTCCCGCGGCTGTTATCCGAGACGTAACATGCTGTAGGTATTCGCATCTGAATGTGGTATAAGCCTTGATGTAACCATCAAGTATAAGCAAAACGCCTCGAGGGCCGATATGATGTAATACGGCAACGACGATAAAGAGTGATTGGTGTGTCCTATTTGACACCTAGATTAGGGTAATTGAGTCCGTAGCTGGTTGAAAAGGTTGAAAAGGTGGAAGAGACCTGTTAGGAACCGGGCGTAAGGCGTGCTGCATCAGACTGCATTGATTGTATAAATATTAGATCCGGATCGAATTCGCCAGACTCCTTATAATAAACGTCTTTCAAGCTTTATCGATGGGGACAAATTGGACAAATTGGACTATGGACTATGGACTATGGACGGATGGACAATTCGATAGTGTAGCATTCCGGTGTTGATAATCCCCCGTTGACCGGCAAGTTACGGGGTCCGAGATAGAGCCCGTCTGGGGACGGCGGGGCAGCGGCGGAGACATATGTAGAAAGGTAGGTGCTGCATGGGTTGGCTTGACTTGGATATTTAGGGGGTACTTGCAGGGTACATCGATTATCGCATATTGTTAGGGAATGACGCTACGTTTTGCTACTCAATTTCGGGTCTAGAATTTTCTAAGAAAAGGTATCCCGACAAGTATCGAAGCACTATAGAATTTAAGCTCCCATCCTTAATCCCACTAGCGAAGCCTACTTAAGATTGAGTCAGGATGCATAATTTTGCACAAATGTACCAATTTTTCATGTACTTACCATTATGAATCATTATTATGTATTTCGCACTCAACAAAGAGTCCGCGTGCTTGGGACGACAATTCAACCCCAGTTGCTCGCCCCTGGCCCTGTCAGGCTTTGTCTGGCCTGTTATGGGCTCCGCCTACCGTACATAGTTAGCTATAGTGTAAGCTCGGTAAGATTTGGTACCCATGGAGCCACATGGAAACTTTACCAGACTTAGGTACTATGTAGGTAGGTACCTACCTACCGATGCGGTATTGGATGTATCGGCGGTATGGATTGTATGGGTTGTATGGGTGGTGGTATTAGCTAGGACAAGACGGATCGAGAAAAAAAAAAAAAGACCCTGAAAAAAATACGAAAACGAGGCGAATAATATTAAAACCTCGCTCCATCCTGTTTATCGATCTTCTTCCATTCTCTCAGTTTCAGTCCAGCGAGTTGTTGGCTACCTTAGTTGAGGCTCTCTCTTCTTACTCTCCTTATTTCACGGACGCCTCTCCGTTATAACCCCCCCAACCTAATAATTTTATAGAGGGGAGTGGACAAGGTCGTTATTTTTTCTCACCTCGTTATTTACTACCTTACCTAATCTTATCTTACCTCCGTTATAATTATATCCGCAGTCTAACCCCGTGGTGTATCCCGTGTCATTACCGCAAATCTTATAGCTAGCCCAGTCCTATTACAACCAAAATAAGAAAATAGGGAACCGCCTAAATCCATAGATATATAAGTATCTATCGGGAAAGGGCAACTTTGTGATTGAGTCGGTGGACTTCACCACAATCTTGAACGATGTCCTTCGTGGGCAACCCCTTTAACAACTACGACCGCACGGCTCAAGCATCAGGGGCGCCCCCAATGTCTAGTACGCACCACCAAGAAATTGAGGAGGAGAGGGGGACGTCGGCACCGAGACACGATGTCGAGAAGGAGATTACGGCGGATTCGAGCAACGCCACTCAGGTGGAGGATGATTCCGAGCTGGAGCGACGCGAGTCTATAGTGCATGACCTCGCCCGCAGATACACGACCCAGTCCAACGCTACCGGAGCCACCGGCAACAACCCTTACCTGGATAATTCTGAGGATTCGCCTACGAATCCTCACTCGCCTAATTTCAATGCGCGCGCCTGGGCCAAGGCTATCGTTCGCATGTCTGACCATGAGGGCACGCAGTTTCGGACCGCCGGTGTGGCTTTCCAACACCTCAATGTCCACGGTTTTGGAGCCGCGACAGATTACCAGAAGGACGTCGCGAATGTTTGGTTAGAGGGGATGGGTCTTATTCGAAAGGCTCTCGGAAAAGGTCAAACCAAGATCGACATCCTTCGCAACTTCGACGGTGTCGTTCACAAGGGAGAGATGTTGGTCGTACTTGGACCCCCGGGTTCAGGTTGTTCGACATTCTTAAAGACGATCGCCGGTGAGACCAACGGCATTTATGTCGAAGAGGGCTCGTACTTCAACTACCAGGGCTTAACCTCCGAGGAAATGCATAAACACCACCGTGGAGAAGCCATCTACACAGCAGAAGTCGATGTTCACTTTCCAATGTTAACTGTGGGCGATACTCTGACATTCGCCGCCTCGGCTCGTGCTCCGCGTCACCTTCCTCCCGGCGTCGACAAGACTACCTACTGCAACCACTTGAGAGATGTCACCATGGCCATGTTCGGTATCTCGCATACTGTAAACACTCGCGTCGGTAACGACTATGTTCGTGGTGTTTCTGGAGGTGAGCGTAAGCGTGTCACAATCTCCGAAGCTGCTCTTAGCCGAGCACCGTTACAATGCTGGGATAACAGTACCCGAGGTTTGGACAGTGCCAACGCCGTGGAATTTTGCAAGACCCTTCGGACGCAAACCGAGCTGTTCGGAACTACCGCTTGCGTTTCCATCTACCAAGCTCCACAGTCGGCTTATGACTACTTTGACAAGGCTCTCGTCCTGTACGAAGGTCGACAGATCTTTTTCGGCCGCGCTGAGGAGGCCAAGCAGTACTTTATTGACCTAGGCTTTGAATGCCCTGCTCGACAGACGACCCCTGATTTTTTGACCTCGATGACTAGCCCGGGTGAACGTATCGTCCGCCCCGGATTCGAGGGTAAGGCTCCGCGAACACCGGATGAGTTCGCCACGGTCTGGAAGAACAGCGCCGCATACCAAGCCTTGCAGGCCGAGATCGAGCAGTACAAGCAAGAACACCCCCTGAACGGACCGGATGCGGAAGCTTTCCGTGCTTCGAGGCGGGCTCAACAGGCCGCCGGTCAACGAAGCAAGTCTCCATATACGATGTCTTTCACGCAACAAATCATGCTGTGCCTATGGCGTGGTTGGCAACGACTCATTGGTGACCCTAGCTTGACGGTTGGATCGCTCGTTGGTAACTTAATTATGGCCTTGATCGTCGGTAGCGTGTTCTACAATATGCAAGAGACAACCTCGAGTTTCTACCAACGTGGTGCTCTTCTGTTCTTTGCCTGTCTTATGAATGCCTTTTCTAGCGCTCTCGAAGTACGTCTCTAAAATCGTAATCTTCTGGAATCTCATACTGACTGACTGTCTCTAGATTCTCACCCTGTACGCCCAACGCCCCATCGTCGAAAAGCATAACCGTTACGCTCTATACCATCCTTCAGCAGAAGCTGTCGCCTCTATGCTTGTCGATATGCCGTACAAGATCGCCAATTCCATCGTCTTTAATTTGACGCTGTACTTCATCACCAACTTGAGACGTGAGCCGGGCGCATTCTTCTTCTACTTGCTCGTCATGTTCTTCACGGTCATGACGATGAGTATGATTTTCCGTTCGATCGCCTCTGCCTCTCGTACCCTATCGCAAGCCATGGTACCGGCAGCTATGCTGATTCTCGATCTTGTCATTTTCACCGGTTTCGTCATCCCGATCGACTACATGCTAGATTGGTGCCGCTGGCTCAACTACCTCGACCCGTTGGCGTATGCCTTCGAGTCTCTTATGGTGAATGAGTTCCATAACCGCGAATTCGATTGTGACCAATACGTGCCGAACGGACTAGTCCCAGGTTACGGCGGCGTTGCCCCGATGAACCACGCTTGCGCTACCCCTGGTAGCGTGCCTGGACGTCAAACCGTCAATGGTGACGCGTACATCAATTCGGCGTTCCAATACTACAACTCGCACCGCTGGCGTAACTTTGGTATTCTGATTGGTTTCATGCTCTTCTTCCTGTTTACCTACATGACTGCTGCCGAGCTTGTATCCGAGAAGAAGTCGAAGGGTGAGGTTCTAGTTTTCCGACTTGGATACAAGCCCGCCCAGTTCAAGGAGAAGAAGGGCGATGTCGAGGAAGGCGAAGGGCCTCGCGTTGGTCCCACCGCAACAAACGCAAGCCGTGTTGGTCCCGCTGAGAAGAGTGGTGCTCTCCAGGAACAATCTAGCGTCTTCCATTGGAAGGATGTTTGCTACGATATCAAGATTAAGGGAGAGCCCAGGCGAATTCTGGATCACGTCGACGGTTGGGTCAAACCCGGTACTCTAACCGCGCTAATGGGTGTCTCGGGTGCCGGAAAGACAACTCTCCTGGATACCTTGGCTGACCGTATTACTATGGGTGTTATTACCGGCGACATGTTAGTTGATGGCCACCCCCGCGATCATTCTTTCCAAAGAAAGACCGGCTACGTCCAACAACAGGATCTTCATTTGTCTACGACTACCGTCCGCGAAGCTCTCAATTTCTCTGCTCTTCTTCGTCAGCCTGCCGAGGTCCCACGTGAAGAGAAACTTGCCTATGTCGATGAGGTTATCAAGCTATTGGATATGGAAGAATATGCAGACGCCGTCGTTGGTGTTCTGGGTGAAGGTCTCAACGTTGAACAGCGCAAACGTCTCACTATCGGCGTCGAGCTTGCTGCCAAACCTCCTCTACTTCTATTCGTCGACGAGCCTACTTCTGGTCTTGATTCTCAAACCTCTTGGGCCATTCTGGACCTTCTGGAGAAACTCACCAAGAGCGGACAGGCTATCCTCTGTACCATTCACCAGCCTTCTGCCATGTTGTTCCAGCGTTTCGACCGTCTGCTCTTCCTTGCTAAAGGTGGAAGAACTGTGTACTTTGGCGATATCGGCGAGAACTCTAAGACTCTAACGAATTACTTCGAACGTAACGGCGCGCCAGCTTGCCCCGAGGATGCTAATCCCGCAGAATGGATGCTTGACGCCATCGGTGCAGCTCCTGGCAGCACGACTGATGTTGACTGGTTCCAGACTTGGCGCAACAGTCCCGAATACAAGGAGGTACAGGCTGAACTTCAACGACTTGAAGACGGAGCCCAACACGTACCAACGCCTATGGAAGATCCTCAGTCCTACCGTGAACACGCTGCCGGCTTTGGCACTCAGCTGTGGGAGGTTACATCCCGTGTGTTCCAACAATACTGGCGAACCCCGTCATATATCTATTCTAAGGCGATTCTCTGCATTCTCGTGGCTCTCTTCATCGGTTTCGTCTTCTTCAGGGCTCCCAACACCATTCAAGGTCTCCAGAACCAGATGTTCGCCATCTTCAACATTTTAACCATCTTCGGTCAGC
This sequence comes from Daldinia sp. FL1419, assembly GCA_025201765.1. Taxonomy (NCBI): domain Eukaryota; kingdom Fungi; phylum Ascomycota; class Sordariomycetes; order Xylariales; family Hypoxylaceae; genus Daldinia; species Daldinia sp. FL1419. The sequence continues at coordinate 133,590 of MU623397.1, forward strand.
TCGTGCAGCAAACGATGCCTCACTTCGTCATCCAACGGTCTCTCTACGAAGTGCGCGAACGTCCTTCTAAAGTTTACGGATGGAAGGTCTTCATGTTGTCACAGATTATTGTCGAGCTTCCGTGGAATACGCTCATGGCTGTCTTTATGTATTTCTGCTGGTATTACCCCGTCGGACTTTACAGGAATGCTGCGGATGCTGGGCAAACTACCGAACGTGGCGCTTTGATGTTCCTGCTATTATGGGCCTTCCTCCTATTTACCTCGACATTTACCGACATGATCATCGCAGCTTTCGAGACGGCTGAGGGCGGCGGTAACATTGCCAACTTAATGTTCAGCTTGTGCCTGATCTTCTGCGGTGTCCTCGCCGGTCCCGATACCTTCCCTCGCTTCTGGATCTTCATGTACCGCGTCAGTCCATTCACGTATCTGGTATCGGCCATGTTATCAACGGCGGTGGCAAACACTAAAGTGCATTGCGCCAACAACGAGTTTGTACACTTTGACCCCCCTTCGCCTCAAACCTGTGGCGAATACTTGCAGAACTACGTTCTCGCAACTGGAGGTTATATCGAGGAAGGCACTGCAGGTCGTACGTCGAATTGCAGTTACTGCACCGTCTTGGAAACGAATACCTATTTGGCAAATGCCAAGATCTACTATGGTAAGTTGATATACCCTTTTGAATTATGAGTTGTATCGTGACCGACGCTAACGTTTATTGCAGAGGATCGATGGCGCAACTTTGGTATCCTCTGGGCGTACATCATCTTCAACATCTTCGGCGCGCTGTTCCTCTACTGGCTCGCGCGTGTGCCCAAGGCTAAGAAGGAGAAGAAGACGAAGAAGGAGTAAAGAATAGACGAGGAAATGTTGCAAGTACGGATGAGTGAACAGAGACCACGTTATATGTATTTTCTTTCGGGCAGATCACGACTTATGCCGTTCAGACGGACGTCATCATCTTATTTTTCATCTATCATATTGTAAATATGCATCACACAAGGCGTTCATTTTCGAGAGGGGAAGACGACGAAACTAGAGTAGAGCTGAGGTTTACTCACAATAGCTATTAATACGGCATGGTCAGCATGATTGGGTAAATCTATAGATAGGACGATAGAGAAGAGCGCCGTGCTCGGTTAGACACGCGCATCTTATTTGGTCGATATAATCGCGATATAATCGAGATAGGGCAAAGAGTTGTTGCGTTTCTTAAAAGTCTTAACTATCCCGAGTAACTACCTAAATAAGGTACTTCATAAAGGTACCTTGCCATCATGGTTAGCTCCCTTTAAACTTCCATTGTGCCTGCAATAACCTTCTGACATGTACTTGATAGTTTAGGTACGCCTAATGGCTCCTTCTATGCATATAGTTTATTATAGTTAAGGCGATCAAGCCTATAGAAGAGCAAAGAAGCAGAGAAGCTACTACCGTTAGGTTAAATACATCAACTTACTCCTTACGTCGAAGCTAATGCGACTCAAGCAGCCTAAACAGGTAGGTACGTCTACACTACTAAAGCGCTCGTGTAGCAAAAGGGTCATGCAGCAAATCATAACCGCCATCATGTAGCTTAAACGTTCACCTAGTAAAGCTAAGGTAGATTGACCGCATTAGTCATCCTATTTTTACGCTTCACTTAGCCGTAACCGATGCACTATGGACGCCACGAGAAACGACAGGTTGACAAGTTTGAAATTTCTAGATACGCTAATGACTCGCGCCGTCTTAACTTGTATGTACTGAGCGGCCGAACAGCCGAACAGCTTCGCGATGGGACGTCTTAAACGTCGAATTTGCGAGTCATATTAAGGTACATTAAAAAGATTAATAGTCTTAACAATTTATGGTAGTAGAAGTCAACGCTACACAACACGGATATCTCAGACATTCGTCATCATGTGCTATAATTAGGTACCTACCTACCGACCCAGACTGTAACAAATTTCGAGTCGTTATCACTATAAAAACTTCATCTCATCAAAGAAAAAAAAAGAAAAAGAAAAAGAAACTGCAAGTAGGCGTCACGGTAAACGAGAGATGATATATTTCTATCTCCTCTGTGGTATATATCGTCGAGGCTTATGCTAAATGACTACTTAATATAGTAGAGTATATGCGCAATGCCACCCTTATTTCGCTTGGTATCTTTCGGAACACCCAAATGCCGCTCCCAAATATGTATTACAAAAAACGATTGTATTTGTATCGTTTCGCCGAGCTTCGCTCCGCTCCGCCTCGGAAAGAAAAGAATATATAAGACATGCTTCGCCTGTTCGCTCTATAATTGCAATCGGCCCACCGAGTCGTCCTTCTCGTATATATCTTGCATCGTCAATTGCACACCGACAACTTTGGCTTCGAAGAACTGGAATAATTGAAGGAACGCGGTGAGGAATTCGAAAGAGCTGTTGTCATATCGTTAACCCAAGTCCTCAAGCAAGCCCATAGTCCACATAGAATGGCGCGTTCATCCATATGACTTTGATAGAGAACTATTCATAAAAAAAGAAATAAAAAATAACTTACACAAGAGAAGCAATTAAGCCTATCGTCGGCGGCCACAAGCCGACATATCTAGATCCCCACCAAGGATACATTATATGCGCCGAGTATATTAGAAACCCGAGCGTCGGTCCAGCGAGCAGGATATCGACAATGGTGAATTGTAACCTCTTGGTGCGACGCCTTCGCACACCGTCGTCCTCGTCGGGCCCGCCAAAAGATACGATAGTCTTCCCGTTGATGGCGAGAGTAACAGGGGGTAGCCCAACAGTGCGCCGCGGCGACGGCCAGTATGCGTATCCGAGTATACTACATAAGCCGTGTGTCAAATTCCAAAATAGCGCCAGCCAGCATAGCGAAAATAGCACTTTATTCTCCCACGGCCACCACCCGGCGTCGATAGCCGTGTGCACCCGAATCACGGTCACCAGACCGAGCAATGCCGTAAAGAGTCGCGGGATAGCGATTAATGGAACGTCGAAGCGCGTCGTGTTGCTCTCGTTAGCTTTGCTACTACTGTAGTTGCTACTGCCGCCGCTGCTGCTACTACTACTACTACCGCTGGAGTTACTGTAGTTGATGTGGTGAATTTCGCATTTCTCGCAAGGGCAGCTATGTATTTGTATCGCTACGTGATCTGAAGATGATGAACTGCGCGTGCTGACCGGTGTCAGTGGACTTCGGCTTCGAGGTGTTGTTGCCGACATGGTCGACGATGTGTATTTAATGCTGACGTCGTCACGTCCCGAGTTTCTTTTTTCCTCACCCCCTTTTTTTTACTCTTCTTCCTCTTTTAATCTTTTTCCTTAGCCCTTCCCTTTTCCCTCCTCTTTCTTTGTTTATTTTCTTTCCCTTCCTACCCTAGACAATATTTTATGGCAAAAAAAAAATTTTTGGTATAAATTATTCCCCGATTATTTTGCTCGTTATCCCCCGATTCGATCCAATGGGGCTGCGATGCGATGATGTTGAACTAGACACCGCAGCTCGGGGGGTGTTGTACAGTTGTATAAGTTGTTCCTCGCGCGTCAAAATTGCGAAATTACCAAATTGCGGAGGCGGAATAGCAGTTGGTCTGGGACCTTAGGGACTTTGGGGGGATCTTTTTAGGGGTCATGTAACGGGCAAACCTTTTCTAGATAAAGGGGTCTAGTCTCCTGGTTAGACTCATCTTAGCAGGTATCCATTTACTAGTACCTAGGTACTTGTCTAGTGTCTGTACATGTAGGTATGCGCATGCAGGTTTAGTGGACACTTTTCCCGCTGCTGCGCCCCTTCGACTAGGTACTCATCTAATTATGTAGGTACCCTAATCGAGTTATCCGTCCTCGACACCAACTGCACACATGTACTCGCTACCTCGCACATAATCTCTATTTTATGTAGGCACTTTTCTAGAGGTATAAAAGTGCGACGCTAGAAGAGGACTAATATCTTTCGGGCACAGCGGCAGGGCTGCAGCGTAACGTCGAAAATAGAAGCCTATGACGTTCCCCATCTTTTTTACTTTACTCTTTTGCATCTTCCTCTTTCTCTTTGGTCAACTTATGTTGTTACTAAGTGAACTCTTCAACTAACATCCTGACACATCCGCGATTCCTTCCTTGTACTACAAGCACTTACCAGCACTTACCTGTAGGATTCGCACTTATGCAAGTATCTACATAATTTTGGGGGCTATGTATATTTCTCTTTTCCGCCCCCCTTCTATCCTCTTTTGTCCCATCTTCATCCCCGTCCATCCACCCATCCTTTATGCACTATGTGATATGTCTCGCGTGTTTTTACTTTTATTTCGTCACGCCAAGTCTCTCCGTCACCTTCTGATCATTCTCCGCACCTTTAAAAGGAAGACCCTCATACTTCAAACATCTTTATCGAATCCTCGGTTACAGCGTCGCCGCGGGGTTGCGGCACGGACGAGCTCCCGATCCAATGGCTCTATATCCTATTATCCTATCTTTATCTACCCTTCTCAAGACTCGGGCTGCTGGGAGGGGATCGAGTATGCCTCGGACTAGGCCGGAGGTTTTTCAGCTAAACCGCGTAACCTAGAAGTTTACCACGTACATAGCGATAGCGGTAGGGCTACGTGCAACCCATGCGACCATCTCTAGTATTCCCCGTTGTGGAGAGACGAAGATCTCAAGGCAGTCCAGACCGGTCATGATTCGATTGATCTAGCAGCTGGTTCGGCAGACCTGGCTTTTTGCCATTTTTATCACTATCATCATGCTGACCATCCTTTTATAGTGTACAAAGCTCATCATATATGGCTATCGTATATGACACCGACTACTTCAATTGCCACAGCAACTCTTGTCCCCTCCGCTTCAAGTAGTGTTTCTCAATCAGTTATTCTCCTACGTCACGAAAACTAATATGATGCAAATGGTAAGATACGATGTAAAAAGATCTCTTACGCTCAACCTCCTAAATAGGTAGTCAAGGGTATGAGAGTGTTTGTATACATAGAATGGGAGTCAACTTGCTACTAGCTTCTTTCCTTTGCGTCTTCTACATACGTCGTTCGCCTACAGTAAGGCATTTCTGAAGTATCCGGGCCATTACTCGTCCCAATTATAAGACAAGTCGATTTGTGGCTTTCACCGCTCTGACTCTAGCCACCGAATAATAAGATGGAAAGAAAGATCAACTTTTTTTTCTCAATGCAGTTATGTCCTATGTATAGCCTAGGAGGATTCTTAGTCGCCTAAAATGTGCTATTTTTTTGAGGAGCACATATGCAAAACCCGGTCATGGACCAACAGGGTGTTTCATATAGTCCCCGACGGCCTACACGGTGGCTTGCATGGTCCGCTCGTTTCTGACTAGGATGCATAAATCTCGACTGATCGATATAATTAATAATTATTATACCCGCTTTCGGGTTAGGAACGGCCACAGACGATAATGCGAACTAGGCTCTGATATGATTTCCGCATTCTCGGAGCCGACATGGCTTAGCTTGAGTAGATATATAAAAAGGTGGTCGAGGATTGATTATTTAAGTTCAAAGGAAAAGGAGAAAGGAGAAAGGAGAAAGGAGAAAGGAGAAAAAAAAAAAAAGGACAATAATATCTTTAAACCATGCACTCAGCACAAGTTCAGTCATGGTCTGAAAGACCGCGGTATGTCCCGGTTGATGATTTACCTGCACCGTCAGACGGCCAAGTCCAACTCCGCGTCTTGGCTGCTGGGGTTCACCAAGTAGTTCGATCCCGCGCCTCCGGAGCCCACTACTCAGCTAGGGAACTCCCTCATACCGTCGGTATCGACTGCGTCGGTAAAGATGAGTCTACCGGCAAGCTCTACTACATCTTTACCATGGACGGTGGCACGTTCATGGAACGTATCAACGTTGATAAGTCTAGTATTTATCCGCTACCCGATCACGTAGACCCAGCGTCGTTCGCTGCAAATCTCAATCCTGCTATGAGCAGCTGGATGGCTATCACTCAACGCACTACTAGCCTGCCCAAAGACTTTACCGCCGTCGTCATCGGTGCAACCAGCGCCAGCGGTCGCTTAGCTGTACACTCGGCTAAGGCGCTGGGAGCTGCCAAGGTTATTGGCATCGCACGAAACGGTGCGACTTTGGCCGACGTCGACGGCCTCGACGACTACATCGTGCTTCAGGATCCAGTAGCCAATACCGACTTCTCTAAAGCGCACAATGCTGATGTTATCTTAGACTATGTCTACGGTGATACAATGGTGCATCTTCTTACGTCGCTAAGCCGGGTCAAGCGGCCAGTACAGTACGTCCAGATTGGCGTACTCTCTCAGCATACTCCCGAGATTCCATCCCGTCTTCTCCGGTCTTTCGACCTAACTATCCGCGGAGCGGGAGCTGGTTCCTGGAGCATATCGGCACTAATGAAGGAATTGCATATACTGGTTCCGACGGTGGCCAGCTGGAAGCTTACGCCGGCTTGGTCCATACGACTTAAGGACATAGAAGAGACTTGGGATGACGCATCGTTAAAGGCCAAGGGTAGAATAGTCTACGTGCCTTGATATATCTCTTTAGGGATAGTTTCCCGAGAGAGAAACTCTTGGCGCCAAATATATGTAAAAACATTCGCAAAATTGATCGTCGATCTTCCATCCGCGCCTCATCGGAATACGCCCAACCATGCAAGGAATGATTCGTCTAATAGAAGGAAGGTTTACGAGTAGATGAATCAATGCCGATCAGTAAGCTCTCGGCGTCAGCAGATCGCCGCCACGTTAAAAGAAAACGTTGTTGAAATTATAGTCCTCGTAAATCCTGTATCGTGCCCCTATAAATAACAAAACCACGACACTCTTAACATTTACCAAATCGGTCATTTTTAAGAGGCTCCAAGAATGCTACCATTTAATTCACAGTTATCTCCGTTATATAGTTTTTAGCTCCCTAGTCGGCGGGGGAAAAAAACCCAAGCATCCAAGTCGCGATATAATATTAAATCTGCATAATAGAAGATCCAATACCCAAGAGTTCCCGTGCCCTGAACCGATAGACATCTTCATCCCTATACAAGAGTCTTACGCCCCAGTAATAACAAAAATCTCTCCCGACGTGTCGGCCGTCATAAATAGGCGTCCCTTCTTGTCAAATGCGAGACCTACGGGACGGAAGCACGCCTCCGGGCACTTGGTTGTATCTGCATTCTGCAAGATATACTCTACGGCCGCAGTATCGGTGACATTTGCTACAGGCTGACCATCAGCGAATGCGATTTTACCCAGCCGGTATCCGTCTGGAGGGCTTCGATCCCTAGGAAAGAGTCTTGTGTTAGAGCGAATGATCATCTGGGTAACTATGCTTTGGGAATATGGTACTAACCAGCTTCCGTGAAATGCAACGTAGGCGGCACTCCCGTCTTTCTTGAACTTAATATCCAATGGCGCTGTATGGGCTGGGAAGACTAGACGCGGTCCTTGTCGTTCAGCGCGGCAGAATTCGTCAACGTCTTCTAACGAGCTGCGCGCCGTTACCTGCTCGTCTATAGCAAAATCAGCCATTATCCATCTGACTTGATGCTTAGGTATCAAAAGATCATAGGAAGCCCCTAGGGCGGTGATCTCCTAATATATCTTGCAAGCCCGAATGATATTCCTTAAACTCCGGTGGCACCTACAGGGAGTACCGGCTATACCACCAAATTGTGAGCCGACGGTAATTCCTGTGTTCGACGGGATAGCATCAGTTTGCCAAGCAGAGAAGCAAGCTGGATAGCCGTAATTCTTTCCCCGGAGGGGATTTTCAACATCTTCGGCTACTCCGTGGTAGTTTAGCTCCTCTGCTGGATTATCATTGTGTAGATCGGTACCACCACGCTCGATATTATCCGCCGAGTTCTCGACGGACCACTGATATGCTAGTAAGTGATCCGCATTATGAGCAGGTATACGGATGGTGAACGACGTACTATACCGCCTGTTGAAGGGTCCTCGCCAACGCCAACCGAATTTCTCAGACCCCAGCCTAGAACTTCACCCCCGGTGGCATAATTCGTTGCTGTTTCCGACGCGAGCAATTCCGAGATTTTGAACGTTTTGATTATGCTCTTCCCGGCTGCGACATCTGTAGTACTATTGTCGATATTCCCATCGGAGCCGCGCGAGACTATGAGGATGTCTGGAGCGGTAGAGGGGGAAAGGAGTGTCCTAGTGATATGTCCTCCGCTTCTCATACCCTCTATCAATGTCTTCCTGGTACCAACAGTCCCGGCTTCTGCATCATATGGATATCCGTATACAGTGGCCATATTTGAGACGAACAGAGTCTCGCCATCTTGGCTAAGCGTGATACCGTGGTTTAGCTTTTTTATTTTATTTATATGAGTACGTCACCTACAACACACAACGTCTTCGAGAGGTTTCTTACCGATGAATCGGAAATCAACTGGGCGCTTGAAGACACACAGACGTTCCCGTCGCTCTCGGTCAAGACAACTCTCCTAATACCCGCCCCGCCTTGCTCGGATACGAGCAAATTCCCCGCCGTGTCAAAAAGGATGTTGCGCGGCGCTCTCAACCCGTTTAAGATGACTTGGGCGGCATAACCGTCACCTAGCTTGAGCTCCGCCGACGGAGTAAGTTTGGCGCAATCTTGCGCAAGTACTGTCCATAGAACTAGCCCGAGAGCTACGAGTTTTATTAAAGTAGCCATCGTTAACGACTTCACTTTGACGGATAGCTGTTGTTTTCTCGTAGTTGAGTGATAGTTGAGTGATGGTCGATGGGCAAGTTACGACTTAAAGCAAAAATGATAGAATTCCAAACGCTGAGCCGGTAAACCCGGTCGTACTTGGAACCACGCCGATGTGTTGCGATAGTATGTCGGTCTTAACAAGATAGGTCGTGACATTCTTGGCCGTACCGAGTGGGATGTAGCCGGCGGAAGCAACTCCTACGGATGTTTTTACCAAGTTAGGGAACCTTGTGAGACTATGCCCAGGTGCTATGCCTAGATCGTAGAGGGTCGAACAAGTCGGATATTGGCCTTTAACCGCTACAAACATAGTGCCCAGAATTGATCAGCTACCATACAACTTGCGTTGATCCCGGCACTCGATGCTGATCTTTCATTTTGGGACGCTTGAGTTACAGCGGGGACCCATTCAACCGTCATCGACGTGATGCACTCCGCGATAACGTACTTGGCGTATGTGTGAGGGAAAGTAGGTAGGTCGCGTGGGTCGTGCCGTCGTATAAAGCTGTTCGGGTCGCGGTATCGTATCTTCTAGCCCAGTGTACAATATTTCCGTGGGCTTGGGAGTTGGCCCGGTAGTTGGTCCGGTAGTTGGTCCGGAATTGATTCGCCATTGGTTCGCCTGTGCATTTATTTCTAGGCCGTTTGCTCCATTTCCACTTCCTCCGCATCGGATCCCACGTGTAAAAGTCCCCGCAAGATCCCCGCGGGCATCTTATTTTAATGTTGCAAACCTTGGAAAGTTGGCTTGAGCTTCTACAAGCATCAGCATCATGACCATCAGGGTAGGCGCGCGTACAATGTAAATACATCTAGGTAAAGTAACAAAGTGCAGAAGATGGAAGAAGCCGTTTACGATACGGCTTGCTGGGACATTTATTATCCTGCTAGCTGATGTAATATTCTTGGACTTGCTTTCGATATACAATACAATATTTTGTTGTTACCACGTTTCGGGACTCAAGTTGCGTTCTATACGCTCCCTTTCCTGCCTTTGCTGATTACCTAGGTAAATAATAATTCCCCCTATTCGCTTCAGCTTCGAGGCCAGCCCGATAAGCAAGCGACACATAAGTATTCTCCGCCCTGAAGAAAACAGAAATGCATGATGCCCAGAGCAAATTTTAAATTTACAAAATATACAACCATCCGATGACCTCATGAGGAGCGAAAAAAAAGAATTTGGAATTTGGTATCTCATTATATTTCGTGAACGCTCAAAGGGTGCCCCCGTTTTAGCTTGAAATTAAACATGGCTCTGAAGAAAAGATCTAGCGTATAGCTCTCGGGAAGCCGTGCTAAATCATACCGCCCGGCAATCCCACGTCGGGGTTTTTGCCGCCGTCGGTCACAACTCTCCTAGAAGGAGGGAGGCCGGCATTAGTGGGTGAGGTGTTATTAGGAGCTCTCGATTGGATCCCTGAAGCGTCGGATGCTACTGGTCGAAGGCGTTTGCGATCAAGAGCTTCCGCTTCCATGCCGTTGCCGCTACGCCGGCTTAGGTTATCAAAGACGGCTCGAGTGCTCGAAAAATCTTGCCTTCGTCTTGGATTAATAGGGGGTAGAGGCGGCGCGGTCCGGCTGTTGCTGCGAGATATGTTTTGAGGCGCTTCTGATAAGGCTACGGTCGGAACTTGGGATGTTGACATTACGAATGTAGGGTCTGAAATGTCCTTTGTTTTAATTTTGCGCCTCGTGCTATCACTCGTAGTCGGACTTGCACCGTCGAAACCTCGGTTTGGAGACGCTCCTGAGCGGGGCGAAGGGAGTATATTAGGAGTTGGCGGATTGCGGCCAAATGGTGACGGCATAGGGGAGATAGGTGAGGGCTGGTTTGATTCGAAATTGCGCGTAGTCTGTACACGAAGATTGGCAGTGGCCGTAGATTGCTTGGATCCCGGATACGGTCGTGGTGGCATGATTGATGATCCTTTGATATCCGTGCCGGGGAGACCTGGGGAACGCATGGGAGGTCGCGGTGCAGTTCCGTTGGGTCCGACCTGGAGATTCCGCGTCGGTCGAGTATTTGGTCGTCCGTCGTTGCTAGAATCTGAACCACTCCTATCGCGGTCGGCTCTCGACTGTCCCCTTGAACCAAGCCTTTGTACCTCCTTCTGCTCCTCACTGAACGTCCGTTGCTGGTGAAATACTGGTGGCGCCTTTCGTTCGCGTTCGGGCGATCTTTGTCCGGAGGGCAATTGTCTAACTGGTGTCGACCTTGCGGAATCGGCATCAACATCAAGATCCTGGGTTTGCGATTGGTGCTTAACTTCCATTTCTGCTTCTTTCATCTTTTGCAATTCACGCTTTGCTTGTCTGAACGCGCGAAGTCCGGCATGCGAATCACTATCCGTCGGTTGCTGTTCTTGGTCGTCATGCTCCCGTGCCGGGCTTGAAGTTTGAGAGCCATTTGAAGCCCCAAGACCGAGCATTTTCATAGCTTTGGATTGTGCGGGGTCTCGTCTCTGGTCGCCTAGGGATCCCCGGCTGCTCTTCGACTGTAAAAGACCCATCCCATTTTGCCGTGGAGGGAGTGCCTGTTCTTTCGCCTCTACGCGCTCTTCTGAACGGTAAGGTGAGGAAGAGCGGCTATCAGTTTCAGTATAAGTGGTTAGTCTTTCACGTACCCGGCGTGCCCCGTCCGCCAGCTGACTAGCAAATTCGTCGCCATAATCGCGGGTAGCGGTGTCACTAGTCTTGCTTGTAAATTGTTCATTGGTACTAGGCGCCTCGGATGATCGAGGTTGGACTTCCGGCATTGGTTCGTTAACGTCCAAGTCCAGCGTCCAATCACGACTAGTATCAGGTAGATCCCACGAATTCAAATTTAATCCCGATTCCCCGAAATCTCGCGTGCTCTCTGGGCCAGCGGGGAAGCGAGATTCTAAATCGGACGTGGCCGGGATGACACCATAAATCGACGAAGCATTACTATCACCTCGTAGATGTTGACGAACCATGCCACTTAGGCCAGCGCCGGAAACTGGGCCGAGGGTGGGCGAGTCTGCGGGCGAAATACCTTTCGAATCCGGGGACACCGACGAATTCTCCCCATGAAAAGGTTGGGCATTAGATTCTGCTGGCTTCGCAGAGCCTCGAAGAGCTGGGTGTTCACGGTCCGAGGGGCGCCTCAATAAAACACGCGGAGACACGACCGACTTGGGTGACGCGACGGGTGAGCAATCCGAGTCGTTAGGATCGGCTAGGAACGACGTCGGGGGCTCGTTTGCAGGCGGCGCAGTTTCTGTAGGAGGCACATAAACCCTGGGTTCCAATTCCAATTTTGTCCCGGATGAGGAGCTAGATCTATTAGCTACCGAGGGCGTGCTTAGCTCGTCCCGAGACTTTTGCGTAGGAGTTTCCCGCCCTTGTTGTCTTTGTAATTGTCGCTGAGCATATCTAGACTCATCATACGGTTGTAAGGGCTTCTGGAAAACTCCGAGTGCGGTGGCCTTTCCTCGGTCGCTAGGATGAATTTGAAGTATCGAATTCTCTCCCGTTTCACTTATTGGTGGGCTTAAGGGAGGCGCACCTCCAAAGTTTGATCGCATATCAGTCGCACTGGGTACACGGGCACCCAAGTCCAGAGTACCGGTAGGAGAAACCGTGGCGGCAGGACTCGTAGATCGCAAGTTCGGTGCGCTAGACTTTGCTAGGATCTTTCGGTCGGTGCTGAGCCGGTCGGCAAACCCAAGAGTCGTAGGTGACGGCGAATTCTGGGCTAGATCGGGCGTTCGGGTACCAAAGGTACGCTGTCGTGCGAGGGTATCGATGCGGGAAAGAGCCGAAGACTGCTGCTCCTGGAGATCGCTGTTGAGGCTGGACTCGTATAACCTTCTAGTACGTGTCACGCCCCTGTCCACCGCTGTAGAGGAACTATTTGACGGCTGCCAATCCTTTAGCGAAGGGGCCCGCTGGGAAGACGCTATCGACGTTGCAGCGGTCGAATTCCTAGCTAACGACGGGATAGATGATGTCGTGGAGGACGTTTCTCGCTTTTGGTTGTAGTTGCTGAGGATTGGCGAATCGGCACGGAGAGCATCCGTATCCGCGTAGGCCGAATTCCTGTTCTCACTTTCGTCTCTCTCTTCTTCGGAAGATCTACGCTCCTTTTCTGCCTGCCTCCACCGCTGAAAAGCAGACAAGGCCACATCGTCATCGTACAAAGCTCGCCCGCTCATTCCGCCGTCAAGGTTTTTCGACGAATTGGTACCAACTGGAATCTTGTAGATCTTCTGGCGCCCGCCGAATAGGTTGTTACCCTCGGTCGGTTTAGACCGACCCATGATACCGCTAGATTTTAACGAGTCGCCATCATCCGAGTTATAAGAGGGCTTCCTAGCGAAAGGGGCCGCGGTCTTAATCGATTCGACCTCGGCGATATCTCCCAAGCCCCGGAAACCACCATAATCCAACCTGGATTGCCGCTTAGGGAAAAGAACACTATCATCACTGGCCTTGCCGATTTTGGTGCTTGGATCATCCTGCTCTCGTAGCATGGAGAATCGGGCGGACAGGCCAGTCATTAACAAGCTCGTACGGAAGTCATCGTTAGACGGCAGGGCCGACGAGATATCTATCTCAACCTTTTCCGGTTCCTGGGTCTTTTTGCCCTTCCTAAAGGGTCGAAATGGCATAGACGATTCGGAATCTTGTGAAGGTCTAGGCGTAGATGCCTCCTCCTTGACCTTCTTCTTAGTCCTGAAGCGATTCATCGTGAATTATACAAGCGTTTAAGCCCTCGTTGCCAAGTGAAAAGGATTAATTGGGACCGGAACTCAGCCCGATAGTTAAAGACGTCTGGGTAAATTGAACTATAAGATAGCAATATACCATTACACTCCTTCTGCCACGAATAAAGCAAATAAAATTGGGTAGAACGATCGACTCTAGTGAGATTTGGACGTGCTTCGAGATTTACGATTAGATTCAAGGACTGCGGAAGGACTCGAAGATCGACTAAACAGAAGCGACTCCTATCTGCATCTGAAAACAAGTATAATTAGTTTCATGAATTGTAGTCTTTGTTGTCGTGTGGTGGGAGGTTAAGGGGCTTGTGCCGGTAGCGCACACAGATATGTTCAGATACAAATTTTGTTGGATAATTTGAGAAATCTATTGGTAGAGATTCCCATAACCCTGTCCCGGGGCAAAGTGGGAGCAATTTCTCGGAACAAGTTGCAAATACTTTCTATAAAAAAAGGATTGGAAGAGCCTACCTAAAAGATGGGTTGACTTGTGTCGGGAGTGTTTCACAGATCTGATGGGGGAACCTGGGTCGTAAACCCGGATAGTCGAAAATCAAGTATGAATACGCACATGGACCGGTCGACGATCAGACAACCAAATTGAGATGGTACCGTACCTCTTTCTCGGAAAGAGCCAATCTTGTAACCTGGCCCAAGAGGACGAGAGAAACGAAAATGGGTAATGAATTCAAAGAGACTTTCCGGAATAGAATATCGCGTCTCGCAGGATACGATGCTCAATTGGAAAATTACTTCAAGTCACACGTACACAACAGACCAATGGTTCCTGTAAGATAGGTTGACGGCAGACCAATGCTAGAACCCGAGGCTGTGACCACTTAATCTGCGAGATCCGAGTTCTGGGTCCTGGAATGAGAAAGGATTGCGAGCTGTTGTACAACAGCTACCTTATCGTTTCGTAGAATACCAGAAGATCACAAAGACCTAGTCTCTCTATTTTGTCTCGACGCTCCCCCTTTTTTTTCCGGTCGTATCTTCCACGGGCAGTATTATCTTGATAACCGGAGGGCCGTAATTGGAATTCGTCGTAATCGACCGATCGTTCGACTAGTTGAATCGAAAACCGCCTTATTGTTAGGAGGGATTAAAGGAGTGACTACGGGTGAGAGGTGTCGCCGCAGGGGAAAACGAACAATCGACAAAGAGAGCGGGTGCCGAAGAAAGCAAAACGAACGAGATCGACTGGCTGATAATAGTAGACGAGTAAACGAGGGTAACCATTGATTCGACACGGACCATGAACCAGAACCGGAACCAGGAACAAAATCAGACAAGACAAGACAGGGCAAGGATAAAAAAAAAACAAGTGACTGAACGAGTCGGCGAGTCAAAGCGAAAGTGGGAAAACCGAGTGGATGGAAAATGAGGGTAACAAACAAGGATAATTAATGCCAAGAACGTTGGAAATGGAGCTTATCCTGGAAGAGAAGCCCCTCCTCCCCTGCATAACGGTGCAGGGCCCTGCATAGGGTATGAGTGCAGGCGACAGGGGTGCCTAGTTCGTACCTAGGAAGGTTACTAAGGTAGATACATTTAATACAATTCATTCGTAGGTTTAAGGTACTGTGTCTTTTGTACTATTCACACATTACATAACGAGCTGCGCATTCCCCATATTCTACTACTAATAGTTAATTAGAGCTATTTGTTAGGAAATTACGTTGTCTCTCCTAAGTCCTTTTTTTGTCTTTGAATTTTCCAAAACGATGGAGTTTATTTACCTATCTACTACGGTAGATATTACCTATGTACATAGGTAAGGTACATAAGACGATAGCATCCATTGGATAATTCCATTTATCCTTATTACAATATATACATGTATACGTACGTATGGACTCTGCTTATGTCCCACAGCATATGTATAACCTGCTAGAATGTGCCTAACAGTCCAACAGTGGCAGCTGCATATTTCTATATAGTAAAGATGTTTATTCAAGAACTTGAAATTCTTGTAACACATTCCTATATCACCTACCCAAGCGGACAAGTAACCTAGGCCTAAGTACCATCTATTGAATATCCATCACGAAGAGGCAGTTCCTAAGACGTACCTATGCGGATCATACACGCGTGCCAGAAATATGGAAAACTACTGATAAGGATACGGCAACATGAATAAAGGGGACGGAAAAGAATTCATAATACTCAAGATACCTAAGGTTAGGTAATCATACAGTTATAATATCACGAGTTCTCGAATTCACGATACTATTTTGCGTCGCCTTCTGCTCCGAAAAGGGATTAGAAATAGCATTGCAACTACCAGCAAATATCCATCTACGTGATACCTACCACGTAACATACAAAGTGCTGGGACTGTTTGTTTGTATAGGCCATTTTCGTGACCCTGTCTAACAAAAGGAAAAGAAAAAAAACTTCGGAATTGGACACGAATAATTAATAACTATTGGCTTTCTAGAACACGACGATCATAATGCCTTTCTGATCCTTGCTGCTGTACTATGTAAGCGGGTATTTATTAGCGTTGTTGTGTACTACCGATATAAGAGAACAAGGGGGGGAAGAGGCACAATAGATTATAAGCCGGGAAATGCAGACGGTCAGTCAACAAAGACATGACAACGATGAAAGCGACGACAGGAAATATATCCAAGGCTATATTTCGACATGCAAGGAATATTGTCATATATAGTGAATATATATAAAGTATATATAGTACTTGGTTGCCTGTGTGCGTAAATCTGAGGTTTTATCGAGATTGGAGGGCGTTTTGAGGCGGTTGCACGACAGCTAAGAAGAAGAGCTGCACTCAGCTGCCATGCAACGGTCTTATATTAGATTGCTGCGATCTCCCATACTCCCCGTCACGTTCTATCTACGGTTCGGATCTCTTCTCCTTACTAGGAAAGATCTCAAGGAATCGCGTGTCTTAATCTCAAACAACTAAACACATTTGCTTATGGCGGCGTCCGTTAAACCGCAATAATTTCCATATGCTTAAGTATCTAAGTAACAAGTAACTAACAAGTAACTAACAAGTAACTAACAAGTAACTTACCTTAAGGACCTATCTAAAGGCCAAAGGCATCTAATCCAAATGGAGGAAAATATTCATTAAGCGAGAAAGAAGCAATCAGAATACATAGTCTGCTGGAACCCTAGGCCAATGCAGCCGCGGCACATCACCCGTACACATACCTCCCCGCTGGGACGGCAGGGCGGCTTATCGTCCACACACATGGGAGCATGGGAGGCGCAAATCATGCGGAGGACCGGACAACCAAACAGTCAGATCAGATCAGATGATGAGGCTTGCATTCCGACGACGACGCCGCCACTTGGCTATCCTAGTACATCGCGTTTCGGCCAGAGACATCTCTCCTGTCAAAACGTTCAAAAAAAGCCTACTCTCCTTGCTTCTCGGGATACGTCCTTTTCATTGGTTCTTTCAGCTTTATTGACCGATCTCTCTAACCATGTCGTGTATCAACGGGTTCTTTCAGCTAGTTATCTAATGTTATAACTATGCAAATACACTACGTATTTGCAATGGATCTAAGCCAATAGTTCCTTTTCCACAACCACGAGAATGGCGACTACACATCAGCCCGGTAAGCCAACGGAAGGCTTGAACGCTTAAAGTTGATTGACCGATGAACGCGAGGAGGAAGATTCCATCCGAAATTTAGGGGCTGATAGGAATCGGCGTCTCAGCCTTTGCGCCTTTACACTGTAACATTACCTAGGTAGCTACCTAGGTTAGGCAAATGGCTTAGACCTCATTTTTCAATATTTAGGTAGCTGGTTAGTTACCAGTTTAGGAGTTACATAGCGACACAGTATTTGTCGGGAGGATTCGTACCTGTTCTAGGTACCCGTTTGAGTGCTTAGACCACACCCCCGGCCCCATGGCATGGTAACATCAAATTGAGAAAAGTGATTGATGCGCCGGTGCGCGCTAAGTTCCATTGTCCATTATCGCAAACTGACCAAAGCTTCCGCGGTCCAATCACGCTTCTGTTCCTGGCGCTTGGCCACGTCGGGCTCTATGTACTATGTAATCCCTGGTATCGTCTTCCCCTGAAATGATGGGAATAGTGGGAAATGGTGGGTAGTATCCGCATTTCCCTGCTCAAATCGAAAGCTTCTTTTCCTTTTCTATTTTTTTTTCTTTCACTCTAATTATCCTATCATCCTAATGCTTAGAATATTTGCGGTGGTCAAATATCCGCCAAAAAAAGCTGTGAGCTATGGTGCTTCTAGTTTATTGACTGCCTAGAGGAATGTCTCGCAAGCCAGAACGTAGCAATGTGAAGTGAACAAAACCACCTTACATCAGGTAACTATGGTTCAGTTGAAACATGGATCTAAGATGTCCAACCTGTACCACCTATCATATCTCACTTTATATTCACTAATAGTACATCGTGTCCCTTGAGCGCTTGGGACATGAATCTGTCACGTCACGTCTGTTATATTTTATATTTTGCGGTCACCTAGGTATTAAACGGGTATTACTCTAGTTATATCAAATTCGTAGTTAAGCGGCGCTGTTAGGTACAATGTGTCTTAGATTCGTAGATTAGACGCCTGAGTAGACAACCTTGTTCAATCTCTGTTTTCTTAAGGATACAGAAGACAAGAGAAAGACCGCAGTAAGATACCCATGGTTCCGACCATGTGGATAAGCCTTATGACTTGCCGCGGTATCTTCCACCGTCCACGTCTTGATCCACTCGTTTAGGGCTGACCGTTTGGAACATCTTCATTATCATGATCATGTCAGAAATAATTACAAGAAACACGTAAACATTATAGGTAACTAAGGTACTGATGACCGACTCTGAGAAGGGAGAAAAATCTGAAGGGATTGCAAACAACGTGATCGATCAGTCAACGGAATATTTTATCGTCGCACTGACATCCCTAGGTTTAGTTCCAATAACCAGGAAATATCGGCTAGTCAACATCTGCAAACACATATTTATCATTTTTGGTACACAGGCGGCTCTACACGTACCGTATATCATATGTACATACCTAAGCTAAGAGATGTTCAAACACCCCCCTAAACTAGGTACCCAAGTTATAATATAATAATCTAGATTGTGATTAAAAGCGTTTGGACCCAGAAACGAATATCGTAAGTGTTTGTATTACCACAAGCCCCGACTAAAAATATAAGTAACTATTCGGGTGTTTGCTTCACGTCATACTGCCTTTCATAAATTTATCTTTTTAACCAGGAATATTTTTTATACCCGCTGCAGAATCCTCCCTCAACGTAACACGCCCCTCCCCTGTACTTCTACGAAGGCAACCCGGAGAGAGTCGAAAATGATTCTTAAATGAACAAGGGACACACTCTAGTATGACATAAGTCAAGATTAGGATTCCAGTATAACTTATGCATGATGTCGCGATACAATACCATAATATTAAATCTCTCGGTTGCTATGCGTCTGTGACACGCAACACAAGTAGTTCATGAGATTTCTCGATACTTAATTCCCCTCTATCAAGAAATAACTAATGAAGAATCCCGTGCGATGCGATGTCGCCTAGCTCACGTTCTATCACTGATATCATCAACAAGATCACTGCAAGACCCCTAAATCAAGACGTTTTAAGTAGCATCAACCAATCTTTCGACATTGTCGTCCCACACAACCAACGGCACGTATGTGATAGGATAACTAGGTTAGGTACTTAGGTAGGTTATCTAATTAAATATATGATTAGATTTGGGAGCAAAGATATTCAACATGCCAGTCTTAAGATTGACAATTCAGAGGGGGGCGCTATGCAATAAGATCGAATTTCTGACCAACGCATCTCTCAAACACGCTGCATCGCTTAAGTTGAAATGTATTAAATACTAATAAGAAGTCCGTCATAAATGCCACATTAATTTGATCGACAATTTATTCGCTTACTGGGGGTATAGTACATAGGTAAGTCATAAACGAAGAGATCTGCGACGATGTGCACAGCTCACGCCTCTCCACGAAAGCCAAAAACGTCACCCCTAACTCTTCGGAATTGTATAATCAAAGACCTAGGTTGGATCGAACAACAGATCGAGATCGAAAAACTATTAAGAACATCCAGATCACGGATAGGATGCTCGCTCGCCCAAAGATGGCGTAAGACATTGGAATCAATCGGTTCACGATGGCTGCAAAGTCGTCAGTATAATTATTGTATATCTAAACCCGATGAATAAACAGCATTAGGTATGATGAGCAATGGCTTAAGGTTAGACAGGTTTGGCCTCTTTTTCTTTTCTCCTTCTTTAGGTACGGTTGTGGGATTCTTCTGCCCGTATGTTTTTCGGCTCACGCAGAATATCACCCGGCACAGGCCGCGCGACGTTCCCTTGCCCAGAAATGGTCATGGTTTCTGTTTATATCCCGATTTTTCCCGCGATGCTATGACCAATGAAATGTCGTGGCAATAATCGAGGGGTCGTCACCATCGTCGCCACCAGTGTGAGGCGCTTTGAGCAAGCAATCTGAATAGCCCATCCCTTACGATTAGGTGTTGCGATGGCCTAAGGGAATGAAGTGCACCAGTAAGAAACCCTAGCGTCGAGGAAAGGAAAAAAGAAACGTGGGGTGCAAAGGGCTGCAAAGGGCTGCGAACGGGCTGCGAAATCGCTGGTCACGCTCGCAATTAGTCCTTTACGATCAGCCCCCCAACCTTCAGCCTTTCCTCTTAAGTCCTACTGCATCTCATCCGTGCGATATGATTCGTTTCCGCCAATTGTAATCCCATGCGGGGTAGCTTTCCGTGGTGCGACTTACGCAGGCTGGCAGGTTGTCTTCTGAGCCCTGCGGGCGGAATATTCCTGCTTTGTGAAATTGAGAGCTTGCGATATTTCTCTCTTCTCCCCACTGTGACGGGGAAGCTCGCCCTTGCGGCGTCTATATCAGCCCGGCGTCCCGTAACGAGAAAACGCAAATATTTCTTGCACACTCTTCCTCCCATCAGTATACATCTCCCGCAGATTCTGCGACAGAAACTCGGTATCGGAAATAGTTATTACATATATCTCACTAGTTAGTATCGAACCAACCGACGAATACTCCACTTCAAACACCACAAGACACATCCATCATGTATGCGGCTCACTGTTGCAAATGCGGCGGCATCTTCGTCATTAACACAAACTGCACCTGGTGCAAGCACAAGGAATGCTCGGACTGCCATTAAGCTTCACTAGTCCCTAGTGGCGGTGATGGAGGTAAGGCTGTTCGTCACTGCGAGATGACCAAAACGTCGCTGAACAAGATGCAGTCTCATCCCTTTTGCCGAAGTTCCAGCTGGAACTGATCTTCAGGTGAAGGGACCAACAGATATCATCGTGCATAGGGGTGATCAAATATCCCACGACAATGGGACACTCTATATATTTTTCAAGATTACGTTTTACTTAGTTGGTTTGGCTCGGGCTCCCGGCGATGGCGCTGGAAAATGGGTAATGGGCGAGGGACGAGGAACATGTAAAAAAACAAAAAGTAATGGCGCTCCAGGTTTTTTTTCTTCTTTTTTACTTCACTGTGGCTCGTCCTTATGAACAGGCTGGTTGGTTAGGATATCTATACCCGTCTCACGCACATACCTGTACTTTACCTACGGCTATCGTCGTTACGCCAAGGCGCGCGATAATCTACTAATGTAATCGATGGAGAAGGGAAGCCATATCTTGTCTTATATAACTAAGATGTACAAATAGTTGCGCGTCAATATATACCTACCTATATATATATATATCAATTTCAATACCGATCGATTGGTACTCTTTTCGAGACTACAGTGATTCGTATTTATACCTTTTTTTGGAATAAAACTTGTGAGGTCTTATACCCGCAATAGGAGAATATCTCCCCCACTAACGTTCAATTTTAACGACATCCCCGGCAGCGTTCTTAGAATACGATACCATGTACTCAAAACTATTTACCAATTAAGACCCCATCCTGATTGTTAATAGTTGAACGGCACCGGCACAAGATTAGCGAGGTGACAAGTGTAAATGGAGGCCCACGACCAGCATCCAAGATCTGGTCGTCTGGGTCCAAGCCGGATCCTTTCAAGCAAACGTGGCACAGCAATAACCCAGGGGGATGCCTAGAAATAAATCAACCTTACCAATCAAATTGTTACATATTCGGGCCATTTAACAATCCAATGCTCTCTCTTGGTTTCACATATACGGTTTGCTTCCTTGAAGTTTCGGTCCTCCCTTCAACTATTTACCTAGTAAGCCAATTGCAATCAACGTAGTTGGCCCCTTAGGCCACTTCGTTAAAGCCGAATGAATAGATTGATGCTAAATCCACATTTTTCGGCTGAGACCCCTTACCCATAAAATGCTGGAGGCACCGGTTTCTTGGTATTATGGCGAAAGCGAGAAAGAATGATGCCGTCGATAAGAATAAACCTATGTCACATTTCAGTTAGTTACGCAGGAATTAAAAAGATATTGATTCCTTTTTTTTTCTTTTTTTTATATAAAAAAAAACACCAAAGAAAACAAAAAAACCAAAAAAACCACGGAGTGACTGCATTTCATAAATCATCAAGAACCAACTAACCGGTTAGTATAAACCTTATCGGTTACCAAAATCTACTTTACCGGTTGGCTTTGCTCCTGTGGGCCATATAGCGCCATATAAGCCACGTTGGAGTTTCGGTTATCCCTGAAAGAGGTCCATCATTGGACAATTGAACAATGGGCCACGAACGAATGAGATGACAAGATACTTCCAGAATTGGCAGTCGACGTAAAGGGGCCCTACTGAGCTGCTTCCTGCTGGGCTACACATGTCCTCCTGAGCTATCTAAGGGATGGAAGGTCAGGGTTTCTCATAATGGGTATTAGCTGCCTCGCTGCCTCATCGCCGCGTCGGCGTTTCCATTCATGTGGATGCAGGCAAACAAAGGGATTGCATAGGTATGTATGTACATCAGCATATGTAGTTGCAAACTTATAGAAAACATCTACCTCATACCTAGTACCCATTCGACATATATACGCCCAGGTTCAGGCGCGGGTGGTTGTTGAAGGTTCTTGAAATCTAGGAATAATTCATAACCCTACGTGCATCTACAGCTTCAGTCGATACGACATTCACAAAAGCAGGACTTGCCAGGATCTAGTTCTCTGTTATAATCACCTAACGGCTGAGAGAAAAAATAGATCGATCTTGCAGTTGATTATCTCTCTGGTAAATACTCGTAGCCAGCGAGAGTAACAAATTCTAATAATACTTTTTAGGGTCATAAAGAAGAATATAAGAGATGAGTGACTACTCCTTGGCGTCTCGTACCCGGCCCGTCTCCTCGGCAGAGGAGGATGTGACATTGGGTTTACATCATCTGCCGTCACACGATGGATTGATGGTTCGAGTGCAGCCGCCGGAAAATCCGACGGATCGTAAAGGCCAACATATCCCGTGTGATATCGTGCTGGTCATAGACGTCTCTGGAAGTATGCAAGCACCGGCTCCCGCAAAGATGGTCAAGGACGATGGGCAATTAAGTTCTGAGCATTTTGGCTTGTCAATTCTTGATATGGTCAAGCACGCCGCACGTACGATCTTGAGCACTCTGGACGAAAGTGATAGGCTTGGTATCGTAACTTTTAGCAGAGAAGCACGAGTAAGTTTCTTCATGCTATGCAGATTATGCCTACCTACTAATCGAGCCTTGGCGGGCATTAGGTGATTCAGAAATTGCTACCGATAACGCCTGAAAATAAAATGCTAACTCACAAGAATATCGAGGCTATGAAGGCTGATAGTGTGACCAATCTTTGGCACGGAATTCGTGAAGGGATAAATCTGTTTAGCGGTGAAGAAAACACGGGGCGGGTACCCGCGGTCATGATACTGACGGATGGAATACCGAATTACATGTATTTTCAAAGTATCCTCTTCGTCGGGAAGATAAACAATGCTAACATTGTTCCCAGGTGTCCTGGTCAAGGCTACGTCCCCAAAATACGTAGCACCTGGGAAGCCCTTCCGGCAACTCTTCATACGTTTGGGTTTGGCTACGAGATAAGGTCTGGACTACTCAAGTCGATTGGAGAAATTGGTGGCGGCAACTATTCTTTCATCCCCGATGCTGGCATGATCGTATGGGCATTCAATCCGCTTGCTAGTTCGTTAGCTAATGGTATATAGGGGACCGTTTTTGTCCACGCGGTTGCTCATCTTCAGACGACGTACGCCACAGGATGTGTGCTCCAGCTCACTACGCATAAGGGTGTTAGCCTGCGAACGACAGCGGGTAAGGTCATCGACAGAGAGGAGCAAGAGGAAGCCGACCTCAAGAGACTTGTCATCAAGCTAGGGAATTTGCAATATGGCCAGTCTCGAGATATATATCTAGAGAATATCGACGGCCAGGGCCGCAGAACTAAATTTCC
This sequence comes from Daldinia sp. FL1419, assembly GCA_025201765.1. NCBI lineage: Eukaryota > Fungi > Ascomycota > Sordariomycetes > Xylariales > Hypoxylaceae > Daldinia > Daldinia sp. FL1419. The sequence continues at coordinate 157,479 of MU623397.1, forward strand.
TTCCTTCATGAAGGAGACCGCTATTGCGGGTGAACTCCGATACTCGCGGATGAGAAATGTAGAATTCTGCGTCCTAGCTTATGGCATCACGACCAACGCGCACGGCCTCTCTGAGTCTCAAATAGCTTATCATCAGAGCCGATCAATGGTCTGCGAGTTCCTTTCCTCTTTGTTTCCGCTCCGGAGCGACGGTGAATACGAGACTCGCAAAGAGATTAACCCGCTGCGCCATAAGGCAGCGTTCCGAACATTGCTAGACAACATCCCCGCCAGGCTCTTTGATGACGAATACAACAGATCCCTAATGGCTGACCTCGTGGGTGACCTGCCATCTGGTCAAGTAAACTTAGCTCTGTCTACCCAAGAATACTTCAGCCGATGGGGATGTCATTACTTCTTTAGCCTATGGAATGCCCACACGAAGCAGCTGTAAGTATCGATCGCGTCTTTTTGCTTTTTCAAGATGGCTGAAAATAGTACTATTCAGATGCAACTCCTTTAAGGACCCCGGCCCTTTGATGTATAATCAAAATTCATTCTTCAGGAAATGCAGAGATGCCCTTGATAAAGCTTTCGATACCATACCACCCCCGACGCAGTCTTGTCCTAGAGTCGCCACCACCGGACACGTGGCTATGTCCCGGCTCAATATGAAGTCCGCGCCTTGCTTCACTGGTTCGAGCAAGGTCACGCTAGCTAGCGGCCGAAAGGTTCCCGTTCGTAGCTTACGCAAAGGCTCACGAGTGCGCACGCCCGTCGGGAGTAGGCGCGTCGTAGCCGTAGTTAAGACGCCCGTCCATAGGATTGTCATGTGCAAAATTGCCGGCCTTATCATCACTCCCTGGCACCCGATACGGATGGAAAACTTGAACGCCAGATGGATCTTTCCCGCCGACTTATTGCCCGGGCTGGAACATATCCGGGCCATAATTTATTCTGGCGCCATCTACTCTATACTTCTAGAGCCGCACCACGACGCAGAAGCACACGCTTTAGAGATCGGGGGTGTTTGGGTGGTCACGCTGGGCCACGGCGTAGTACAGGGAGACGATGTCCGCGCTCACCAGTTCCTGGGGGATTATGCGAAGGTTTCAAGATCGGTTGCCTCGTTGTCACAAGGCGCGAATGGTATTGTACTGTCTGGTGGGGTAGAAAGACGGGACAGTGATGGCTCTGTATGCGGCTTCCGGGATTTTGTGCCTTGAGTTCGCTATCCGCGTTCTCTACTTGCTTAGGCTGTGCCAGGCTTTTTGCATGAGGGACGACGAGCACGAAATGGTATAATGAAAATGATCTACGGCTTAACTATCAGTGGGTTGGGTACCCGAAGCAGCATATAGCAAAGGTTACCTCTTGGAGTTGCTAAACTTCGTCTCCTGCCTAGAAAGGCCCCTCCTTACTGAACCGGCTTATCTTCTTAATGCCTTAGAATTGGAACTGTTAAAGTATTAGTCCCTTGGTCGCTTACGATGTGATAGCTCAGTCTTAAGTGAAGCTACTATGACGCCGCTCCTTGACTTTTGCGGTAAATGAATGGATAGGATATACCAAATAAAGGTGTTTTATCCCTTTGACCCTGCGCCTAGATGTATCGCATGAAACATCATAGAATGAGTTCCGAGCCATATGTAGACCCCTATCTTAATCTCTTATGATAGTTTACTTGTGAGTCATTGTTGCCTAGCCAGGTAGGTGTATATGGGCTAATCCAGTCCCGACTGATACTCATTTGGGTAAGCATTCCGAGTTTGCCGTGGAAAAGTCGCCGAAGTAACCATGCTCCGAGATGTTGATATGTAAGCACTCTTAAGGGGTGATGGCGTCAGAATCTATTTGTGTATAGCTGATATATAAGTCCTCGTCGTTAAATCGAAATCGCGAAACCTGTCACCGAGAAAATAGCATCGCCGTTAAACCAGATTCGCCACCCCCCGGGCCTCTTTCATTTGGAATATTGGCCATTCTAATATTTACATCGTTACAATGGGAGGGAATCCAAGACCACGAATTCTAGTCATCGGTGCTGGATCTATGGGGGTCCTCACAGGCTATCACCTTAGTCACGCCGGAGCCGACGTGACGTTTCTTGTTCGCCCGCATCGCGCAAAGGCGCTAGACCATCCCCAAATGCTCTATTGTTACGATGACAACAAATTGAAAGAGTATAGACACTATAATTACATCACCAACCCGTCACTACTGCTTGGATCGAATTATGACTACATTGTTATCGCGCTTGACGGGGCTTCTCTGCGAAATGAGGCAGGACTGGACCTGGTGAAGACGATAGGCGATGCTGCAAGGGGGACGGATACGAAAATCATCCTCGGGGCCATCTTTTTTGATATACGCGCTTGGTTCCTCCAGGCATCAGGACTAGCGGGCGAGCAAGTAACGAACGGGCATCTCGACATTCACGCCTTCTCCACAAAGGCTCTAACTCTACCGTTAGAGGCTTCAGCAGACCCGGAACTCCTCGCGAAGGCTGATTTTGCTTACACGGACAAGTTAGAAGATGGCTTTACCGTCGACGATAGTTCCCTGGCCGCAGCAAACGGGTTTGCGAAGATCTTCAACGCAAATGGGATTTCTCGCTGCGCTGTCAAGCCCGCGTTAGAATGTGCCGTCGCCATAAACCCCCTATTTCCCGTATTTGCAGCGTGCGAGCTTTTGGGTTGGCCTAAATTCAAGGACATTGGGGATAAGGAATTGTGGAGTCTTGTAGTTGCTTCGGTGAGAGAAATTCAGGAGTTGGACGTTCATGGGGAGCTAGGTAAGCAAGCGGCTAAGAGGACAACTGAGGCTGGGCTTGCTGCTTCGTTGGCAGCGTGGGAGAAGCATATGCTTCCGTTTGACTTGCAGGCGTTCAACCGCTTTCATCACGGCGAGAAACTAAAGGCTCAAGGCCGGGCGCATTTGCAGACTTGTCTTTCCTATGGTGTAGCTGAAGGGAAGCCGATGCCGGCACTCAAAGACTTGTTACGACGCGTCCAAGAGCAAGGGGCGGTCACCGCCTGATTATGTTGTATATAAAAGTACCTATCTATATTATGTAGGCCATAAATATTTTGGTCCTGTTTAGTATTTTCATCTCATACTATTTATAGCTATTCAATATGGGACTTCGATGCGCCTCATAGGAGGGTACCTGTTTGTAGATGAGTTCCTGGTAGACTCTGCGATCAGTTATGAGGCAAGGGATTTAATATCGTGCCCGAGTGGTTTCTCTGCTGGTACTGTAGGGCTAATAGGGGCTAAGAACTCCTTTATATGCCGTTGTCGCGCAGTGGCGTTGACGACCCCAAATACTACGTCCATTTGCTCAAGTGACTGGTCCTTGGTTTCCGGGAGTACTCTCGCGAAAAGAGCGGCGGCAATATTACACGCTGCGAAGATCTAAACTGTTAAATACAATTCGTAAGTATAGGAGTAAATAGCTTACCATCCACGTCTTCCACCCGATCCGAAGTAAAGCAATTGGCGCAATTTTAGACACGACGAAGTTCCAAAGCCATATATTCGCCGCTCCGATCGCCATACCATAGTCCCTAACCCGCAGTGGGAATATCTCACCGATATATACCCATTGCAGGGGCCCCCACGAGAGGGAATATGCAACAACATATAGATATATCAGCGCCATCATCCCTTGCGCAGACGGTGACCCGGCCCCGTTGTTAGAAGCCACTGGGGGATGCGTAGCCAGGATAGCCCCCAGCGCGAAAAGGAGCACTCCCATCAAGAAGCCGCCTCCTAACAGGAGGTCCCTTCGACGAAAGAAATGAACGCCACCGACAACGAATACGAGTGTCGAAACGAATTTAATACAAGTGAAGATTCCTGACACCATGAGTGCCGAGTCTTGACTTGTGTATCCTATTTGTGCGAATACTATGGGCGCATAATATAGGATAGCGTTATGTCCGCACCACATGGCAAAGATACCAACAGCCAGAGACCATAACAAACGTATGAAGTTTTTCCGTTCAAATATCTCGCGAATCGTACGGCCCCTAGCGATAGCTACCTCTTCTTGAATCTGAGCGCGGATTTCGGCCATCTCCTCAATGATTTCGGTCGAATCTGCGGCTGCCGATCGCAGATGACAGAGATTCCGCACGGCCTCATCGTAGCGAGCTTGCTTTGCAAGCCAACGAGGGGATTCGGGCAAGAAGAAGGATGACATCGACACGACAGATGCGAGGATAATCTGGAGTGAAAGAGGAGTGCGCCATTGTATGGATGTAGGTGGCATGTGCAAGCTACAACCATATGTTGTCCAGTATGCTGATTCGCAGGCTTTAGTCGGGAATTTGCAAATAGGATATAGGAGATACGTCTTCGAGAGGAAACAGGAGGAAAGGGGCAAGCTCTAGAAATCGAATTACTAACCGAGCATTCCCCCACTCACGAGAAACATCTCAAATAGCGACATCTGAAAGCATAGGTACTTAACTCGCGTCTTAATCCCACGTCGTGATAATTTCTGCACTTACCATTACGCCACGGAGGTCTTTCGGCGCACACTCCGCAACAAACACGGGGGCGACATTCGATATTATTCCAACACCGAGGCCTGCAACTACGCGTCCACCATAGATGGTACCCAAAGTTGGTCCAGAGGCCGCAACCTGGAGTATTCCACCCAGTAAGAATAAGAAGCCGGCAATGGCTAATAGAAACCTGCGACCGACAAACTTGGCAATAAGGGGCGGAAGCAAGGCCCCAAAGAATGCACCAGCATTAAGAAGCGCAACGACGTTCGACGAGGCGTTGGCATATTCAGTTGCTGATGTGACCAAGTTGAATTCTTCCTTGAAACTTCGTAGCGCCACCACCCCGCCAGCTATGCCCGTATCGAAGCCGAATAAGACCGAACCGGCATTGACGGCTGCCGACACCGCAAACGCGGCCCTATGCTTCTTGAGTGCCCGTAATAGGGACATATCGTAAGACATTTCTCTTGTGGCTATCCGGAAGGGATTCCCGACGACAGATGTGCTGGGGCGGGGCGAAAAAATTGACTGGAACCGAAGCTGACTGAAGGATGAATCATTGCTCGCTGCGGCGTTCTTGGTCTCATTCGTGGCGTAATCAAACTGTTTTACGGGGGTAGTGGTAGCTTTATAAGCGATGTCACCTTCAAATGTACTTGTGCGTGCTTACTTTTGTCGAAATCAAGTACACCAAGATGTGAAAAAATATCGAGGAGTTTCTCTTTTCTATTGTCTTATCTATTTTTGGCGGAGAAGTGTTTAGATGTTAGGCGTGACCGACGTGGTTTAAATATTTACATGGGGAGGCGAACGGTAGATATTTACATCAAAATCCTTGTCTACAATCTGTAAACGATGCCGTCGAATTATAGGAAATTGATTCCAACGCCGACTTGTAACCCTTTTCGGCTTTCTTCTCCCCGCCTTATCACCAACGGTAAACTGAAATTCAGCTCAAATCTCGCAACCGGATGTGCGTATACGAGACCTACGCCGGCTGCGATACTAGGGAGTCCCGTACCGAGATCCTTGGTCGCGGAAAGCATAGCGTCAAACACTGTACCGGCATCTAAGCGCTGATCGGCTGGCCTATCGCTATCCCTGGATTTGTTCTTCATCGCTACTAGCCTGCCGCCGTTGGCAAAAAGTTGAAGTCGGAATGGCGATTCAGGCCCTGCTCGTGGGAGGGGGACAAGCATATTTACGCTTCCTGCAGCGAAGATATCCCCGCCTAGAGCGTCATTGCCGTCTCTGGGGCCGAGACCGCCCAGCGAGAAACCGCGCACATCTGTCGGCCCTCCGAGGGTGAATCGGTCGTTAATCCGACTAGGCGACGCGCCACCGAAACCGAAGTTTAAAGGAAGAGGGTAAAGCAGGCCCGCTCGGAAACCACCGCCGATGGATACGCCAGAAGATCCCCGAATCCCGGGTATAGGTACGGGTACCGCGCCGGCAACCTCCAACTCGCTCTTGGAGAAACCAACATCCCCACCCAAGGATCCCCACCCGGCAAGCTCCGTGGCCGTCTTGATGAGGTATCCGCTTTGCGGTAACATGGGGTTATCTCTCCGTTCTCGCTGAAATAGGTAAGATATAGCGCTTTTGGTAGAGTCTCCCGCGTCGCCTCGAACGGTAGGACTTGCTTCTGCCGCGAGGCCCGTCAATTGCCTCCAAGCGCCGGAGTAACCAAACTGATGCCTGTCTCCATTGTCCTTGAGCCAGTGGAGCTTGATACCTCCGCCCTTTAGAACTTCTTCGTGACCCGCCCACGGTTTTTGTGTACTGCTAGCGAGACCCTCGACGCTTAGGCGTAAATTGGGATTGCTTTGTATCGGAGTAGCGAATTCGGCACTATACGCCGAACGTGTCCTCGTACCGGCAGAAGCGTTTAACGAAAGGGATTCGGCACCTCCAAATATGTTCCTCCATAGCATAGACCCGTACGCCGAACCTTCTGTATTACCTAGGTCCGTGCCGGTCTTGAGGAGAAGTCGAGACTTTTCGCGCACCCGAAGGGAAATGTCTAGGTCTGTCGGAGTGGAAGAAGGGTCAAGATGGGGCGGTCGAGACAAGTGGAAGATAATGTTGGGGTGGAAAATATCTATAGAAGACATTAGATCGAGTTTCTAGTGAAATAGAGAGGAATAGAGGGTATCTCAACACCGTACCAAACTTCTGTAACTTCTCAACTGCTCCGCCCACCTGATCTAGCATATCGGCAAGTGTATAATCGGCATTGCGACTGTCGCTCAAAAGAGGCTGGAGGATAGGGCCGAGGAAAGATTCGCGTGTATGTCTGGCGCCGTGGACCTCGATGGAAGAAAGTGTGACGGGAAGCGTTTGATTTTGTAACAGCTACACGGGAAGGATGCAAATATTAGAAACAGCCTTGACATTTGGGCGAAAAACAGCCGAACACGATAGGACGTACCAACTCTATTGCCCTACGCTCGGACTGCGCATCGTGAGCCTGTGCTCGTTCTGCAGCCGCTTTCTGTTCGATCGACGCGGTTTCCGACTTTAGAAGACCCTCAAAAACCTGTCGTTATGATTTGTATTAGTCGTTATTACGATTATATCATAAAAGATAGTAGGGCGGATGAATATCTCACATCATTATCTCCAGGGCCGTTGCGAGCCATTTCAAACTAGCCGAATAGCTGAACCCACCCGTCTAATATCACTGATATTACAATACAAACAATCTATATAGCTTCGTCATGCGATTTTGAGAAATAGCCCGGGTTGAGAGTAATTGGGTCGGTAACCAAATCGCACTACCAAAAGCTGGAGCTCGGTCTGACCCGGAAAAAGACCCACACAAGATTTAAGGAAGTTGACATGCGTCGGCTTTGTGGCAGATACCTTGACGGAGAGTGCTCAGGTGTGGCTGAAATCTTATATGTAGCAACCGCCCTCGGTTGCGACTCGGCGTAGGTGTACATACTACATACTTAGGTACCCAGGCACCTAAATGTAGTATAGGTCACCTACATGCATGTGCCTTACCTAACTTTACCTAAGGTAAAGTGACGCAATGGTTCAGTTAAGCAGTGCAGGAAGCTAACCCTATTCAAGACTTATTCCAAGACTTTCTTTATCAGCACAAGCAGTAATCACAATCTTATCTACTAGGATGGAGTACGTACCTAGGTACCTACCTACCTAGGTACCTATGCAACGCCTGGACCCCATTGACCTCTTCCACTCTTCAAAAAGCAAACAGGGGCTTTTCTGTCATCAGCCTCAATCCTACTACTACTTCTTTAACTGCAACCCCTTCTTTTCTTTTCACCAATCCAGCGATTACGCCTAATAAAGATTTCGATTTAACATATCTATTAATACTTATTCAACTCTAGTCTCTTTTGAATTCCCCATAGAACTCGGTTTTGATCCTATACGTCATTTTGTATCGGCTGCAAAGCGACTTGCCGCCATCGTGACACCTTTCCTTTCTAAGAGATACCCTTTATCAGGACACTCGACCCAATCATGGCCAGCAAGCAAGCGAGCAAGCGCGTATGTATCCGCAATTCCTTCCATATTTCCTTATAAAATATTATCTAACATGAACGTTTCTATCGTAGTTGGCCCGTGAATATAAGAGCATATCCGAAAACCCTCCGCCGTATATCAGCGCCCATCCGTCGGAGTCTAATATTCTCGAGTACGTCCCCAAGTAACATCTCGCAACTTCGGTCGCTTGCTAACATGACAAGATGGCACTACATCATAACAGGTCCGGAGGACACGCCGTATTATAACGGCCAATATTGGGGCACCTTAATCTTCCCGCCTAACTACCCCTTTGCGCCACCAGCCATCCGAATGCACACGCCATCCGGCCGTTTCCAACCATCCACGCGGCTCTGCCTTTCCATTTCAGATTTCCACCCGCGATCTTTCAACCCGGCGTGGGAAGTCTCGACAATCCTTATCGGGCTACTGTCCTTTATGACTTCGGAGGAGATGACGACTGGTTCCGTATCAGCCACCGCGCATGAACGACGAGTATTTGCGGCCAGGTCGAGGTGGTGGAACTCGACTGGTGGTGGCTCACACGCTAAGAACCCAGCACTGAAGGGAAATGTGAAGGCCGGAGATGGCGGCGCAAAGTTTAGAGCAGAATGGCCCGAATTAGACAAGGAGAACTGGCGATGGATAACGGAGAATAACATCGACGTAGCCACGGGAGCTAGGAACGGCGGCGCGTCGTGTGGACCACAACTAGGAATTGCTGGCGGTAGTGGTGGCCAGGCCCAAGCCGTCGTCGACGCGGTCGTACAGCGACGGGACGCCGGCACGAGCTGGCTCGGACGTAACAAGCTATTAGTATTCGGGGGTGTCATATTTGTCTACGTGTTGATTGCCCGTATCCTCGGGGAAGGGGAAGGGGGCACGTCATAATCTATGACGATTGACAGAACGTAAGCAGTGTTACTCTCGACGGTTTTGAGCTTTCGGTTGCCGTGCAGGGCTTTCCTAAATGCTTTGTTAAAGCCACTAATTCTCACCTGCAGTTTTTTCTTTGCTCGAGGCTGCTATGCGGATTAGGTTCAAGGCGGTACAGACTGATTTCAACAGAATATGGGCGGAGTCTCGTCAGAGTTGACTTAGGAGTGAACACGCAGAGCAAGATGTGTTTAATCCTTGTAGTAATGTCTCGTATACCTTGGTGTATCATAGATGCTTAATAGCGACGTCACATTTTGGGATGAATCAAAGAATAAACCTTTCAAAGACGACATTTCCTCCTTTTTCGATGATCCGATTGATGATTTACAACTGGACATGTCATTATTATCAGCTTGCGAGGTCCTGTATCCCGATATAATTGACGCAGTGTTCTATGGTTGCTACGGTATCAACGCCTACTAATGTAGATGGCTGCGCTTACACTCGACCACAAAATAGGGGCACAACACAACTGGATATACCTTAGTACTAGGTTAGCACGTATCATCCTTGACGGCCGGCGGTAAACCTTGAGGGAGTGTGGATGTACGGCAGTACATATCGTTATTGCCTTATGGTAAGATAGAGGCAGGTACCTACGTGGGTAAATCATGCACGTATTCCTTCCTCCTTCCTTCCTTCCCTTCTGCCTGCCCTATTTTTTATGTCTACTAGCGCCAACTTACTTACGTGTAACCAACCTACCTGGATGCGCTTTCCTGCTATCACAGATAAATGTAGGCAAGTACGTAGACACCGCCCGCTTAGGAATTCGACATGTAAACAAAACTTCTCGGATTCATATCACGAGAACCAACAACTACGTGAAACTCATCTTCAACCGTCCTGACTTGTCAGCTACTGATTCGTTTAGAATATCGTGCGCCTGGGATAATAGTAAGTTCTGTTTATTATTCATCCTTCCGAAATCCCAGTCCATAATGCGTCAACCGTCGTCCTCGAGCCACCACCTCTTCGTCTATTCCCTACTAATGGCGGGTAGTTTACCTTTCGATAAACTATTCACCCTCGTGCTTATCCGGGTCGAGTCCACGTATCGAAACCACCTAAGCAAGAGTACACCAAAATAGCTCTTATAGCCAAGACGCCTGTCTAATCCGTACAATTCCGTATTTGATATCATCTAGTCTATTACTAACGCTAGTTATACAGACCAATCTCGCCGTACATTGGTTTGTTTGCTATAAACAGCCGCCGGCCTCGACTGCGAACTTTTACACCATTTAGTCGTGGATATACACAAACCGAAAATCTAGTAAATATTCGCCAAAATGTCATCCATCGAAGACCGAGCGCCCGAAATTAGGGATGCCGATGGGCCATCAAGATGTGACGCCGACGTTGCGAATAGCTCCAACGTCCCGGAAGTTGATGCTTCGTTGGGCGAATCTGACATAATCCCAACCATGGAAACCGCTGACGAGGATGAAGTCCTTGGTGACAGAGATTCAGATGATGAGTCCAAGTCGCCTACCAAGTCTTCGCCCAGAGTAGATATAAAAACAGAAGAGCAGTCGAATCCCGAAGAATTGTGGATGATAGAACCCAGACCCTCGGCAGAAACAGTATCGATCATCTATTTTGATATTGACAGCGACCTCGATATTCCCTTATGGTCCGATAGTGGGCCAATCCTGTGCAAGGTCTCGTCGGCTCATCTGGCGCTCGCCTCTCCGGTATGGCGTGCCATGCTTTATGGCAATCGTACTATCAAGAAACTAGACACAGGTGCATGGGTGGTTCCCATAGACGGTGACCCGTTTGCCTTGATGACCCTCTTCCGTGTCGTGCATTACGAATTCGACAGGGTGCCAGGTAAGATGTCCGTAGAAGAGCTTTATTGCATTGCGACCGTCCTCGACCGATATAAGTGCGCCCATCTAGTCTATCCTTGGGCAGAGACGTGGGTTCAGAGGCTTCCAACATACGACGAGTCAACTTTGGAGCTTTCTCGTTGCTCTCACAAAACCATATTCATCGCCTGGGTGTTGGGAGACGCCGCGCTGTTTCGCGATTCGGTTGAACAAACCGTTATTACTTCCGAGTTGGTAAATGGTCAGCTCGTGGATATTACCGGCAAACCATTCTCCGATCTGGAGAATATCCATAAAGACCTACTTCGTAAGTGGACCTTTACTATCCACCCTTCTATTGCTTATTGATTAACCTATGTGTTTAGAGTGGATCAGTTCTACGAGATTAGAGATAATTCGCCAGATACTGGGTGCCCTAAACGAACCTTTTAGGAGGTCTATATCGGACGTCAATTCTCTCGACACGCCCTTTTGCAAGCTAGGTTCGCAACGGAAAGAATGTGAGACCATGATGTTGGGTTCCGTGATCCCCCAGCTCATGGCTGCTAAACTGTTCCCGGTTCCCCAACCGCACGACTTTTCGGCCTGTATAAAATCCTTGGCACTCACAATCGATAGTTTTATATACGCGAGTTACGAAGGTAGGGACTGGATGCCTCATCTATCGCATACCGGCTGTAGCCTTGGGTACAGCGAAGCGGTTGAGAAAAGTCTGGCAAACATTCGAGTCCCACTTGACCAAGCATTCATGGATGATTTCATATGGAGAGCTCGTATCTCCGGGGTCAAGAAGAGCCTACAGCACGACGTTAGTCAGGATGTTTAGCTGACAGTGAGAGATTTGGAAGTAAGGAATCAGATAGGTTTTACCTTAACGCCGTGGCTATAAGGGGTTTTAAGATTATTGTGTCGGGGATGAATGGCGCGCTTTGATTTCGCTCATCGGTGCTCTCCTGCATTAATTTAGGTACTCATTAGGGCTGGTAGCCTTTCCATGCGGTATAGCTAGTCCCGATAAGGGATGCGACATAGGAGCTAGCTTTTCTATATAAAGTTGTTAATGTTTTCATACCAAGCTTTGAGGTGGAGCTCAATGACTTACCACTTGACTAATACAGAGGGAGTTTCCTCCATGGATAATGGAGATGGAGATGGGTATTACTAGTACGTGTCTAATGTAAGGCACTCGCGGTACTAATTATGTGGCTAACATAGTTGTGCGGAAACTTATTGCCGGCGGTGAATGATTACCTAGGTAGGTAGCAAACTTTTCATCCTACCTGGCGCCCCGCCGAGTAAAACACCAAAAGATCATCGTGAACTTGAAAAATACGATTACAGGGAACTTCATATGTTTTACGAAACGCGCGTATTTACTATTAATTTCTATTTTAAAACGTAAAACTTTAGTCTGAATGAACAAAAAATTTTTTATAGCGTGACCCTTCATAGGGATTGGGTCAGGTTGGATTCTTACGGTAACGAGCGTATGCTAACTACGAGAGCAGTAACGAGAGCAATAATCAACTGGTCCGACCTCTCATCCCGGGGCATACACAGAACAATCAAAAGCTAGAGAAAGAGAGCCGCGTACTCGATTCTGGAGTACTCAATCTATGCCGTCAGGTAAATCAGGCTACCCCGGCGCGACATAGGGCTACATCATATGGATTTATATAAGCCCTTCGTTTCTCGGCGTGCGAGAATCTAAACGTCCGTAGGCTCGGTACGGATGACGACGTCCTTGCGGAAGCGCCGTTTGCCCGCCTTCCATGACTCTACTAGAGCGACATAGACTACAACACACGCTGCTACAATGGCCCATTCGATACCGATTCCCTGGTGCTTGAATACCTTCTCGTTGATGACGGGTAGATATATAACCGGAAAAGTAATGATGAAGCCCGCAAGAACGGCGCCGAAGAGGAACTTATTCTTCCAAACCGTCCTGAAGACGGATAGGTGTCCAGAGTACGACTCGGGGTACATATCAAACAAGGAGCGGGTAAAATGCTTGACTTCCCAGGCCGTAACTAGGAGTAAGAAGCTAAGGGTAGCGAATGTCGCGGCCCGGGCCCTGTAGGCGTAATCGCACGACGAATTGTACTCGGCGTTGCAGTCGACACCTAACGTCCCGGAGAGCGGCAGCTTCGCATAAATGGCTTCGATTGGCGTATAGATGACAGTGGTAAAGGCCGCAATGCACAACGAGCCCATGAAGAAGCCGTATGCCATCTTGTCGACGATGATCTCTTTTGTGAATATCCCAACGCGGTGATCATGTGGCGGCCTTAACATAATGTCGGGCTGAGCTTCTTCGAGACCTAGGCCAAGGGCCAAGAAGGACGATGTGATCAAGTTGGCCCATAGGATCTCGATGGGGGATAATGGGAAAACTGATTTGTTATTCTGGTCTTTGAATGAGAGACCGACTAGTAAAAGGATGACCTGGGCGATATTGGAGACTAATAGGTGTAGGAGAAACTAACCCAACGTTCGTCAGTACCAGTCGTAGTTCGTTTGACGGGGTATGGCTTTTTACCTTTTGAATATTGTCAAATAGACGTCTGCCTTCTTCGACAGCCGTTACAATCGAGGCGAAATTATCGTCGGTAAGGACCATGTCTGCAGCCTCCTTGGCAACATCGCTACCATTTAAACCCATGGCGATACCAACATCTGCTTGTTTCAAAGCAGGTGAGTCGTTTACTCCGTCGCCAGTCATTGCGCAAAACGCGCCACGGCGGTGGATCGCTTCGACCATGCGTACCTTTGTCGACGGTGTACAGCGGGCCAATACTAACGGGAGCTTCTCTAGATGGTCAATCTGGTCGTCAGTTAAGCTATCGAAGGCGTTGGCAGGCATGATAAGATTGGCCATTTCAGCGGCGTCAAAGTCGCCATTGATAATCCCTACTTCGTGCGCGATAGCCGTTGCAGTCTTAATATGATCACCAGTGAGCATATGAACGGATATACCGGCAACCCTACATTTCTTAACCGCGTCGGCCGTTTCCGAACGGGGAGGATCGTAGAGGCCTGCGAGACCTAAAGGTACCAACTGACATTCGATAGCTTCACGCGGACTTCCCGTGGCGACGGAGTTTTGAACGACCTTGTGGGCAATGCATAGGACTCTAAGACCTTCAGCAGCAAGCGATTCGGCTTTGGCGGTTAACCCGGCCTTGACGACATCGGATGCGTCTAATAATGGTAGCATTACTTCCAACGCTCCCTTAGTGTATACGTTAGCCTCGTCTGAGTCGGTCGACGAGTACGCAACGGTCATACGCTTGCAGGATGAGTCAAAAGGGTGCTCCGAGATTAGACGAATGCTGTCCGCCTGAGCTATGGTGGCTTTGCTCATCCCAAATCGCATAGCAAAAACTTGGAGAGCAATCTCTGTAGGCTCACCAACCGCTACCCAGTTTGGTATCGCAAGAGTCGAGGTGGTAAGAGTTTCGGCAGCGTCGTCGTTAGGGGCCGGCTTGCCATCCGTAACGGTCGCATTGTTACATAGAGAGATGCATTCTACAAACCTTTGCGCTGTAGTAGACAAATGAGATATAGGCTTGAGCTCACTTTGAACCTCTAGCCCCTGGCTATCCCAGATAACTCTTCCGCTGGACGGATCGAAAGGGTGGGTGCAGGCTTCAACAGTAGCAGCAGACCCATCGCAAAGCCAGATCTTCCTTGTGATCATCTTGCCTTGGGTTAAAGTGCCTGTCTTGTCGGAGCAGATGTTGGTCACTCCCCCGACAGCTTCCAGGGCGGCCAGCTTTCTTACGATCACGTTGCCCTTGGCCATCGCCTTCGTCCCGACGGCCATACTAATCGTCAAAACGGCGATGAGAGATTCCGGAATAACGGCAACACCGACACAGATACCATAAATGAGAACCTCGTCATCAATACGCCACATGCTAGCAGAAAAGACGATAACGGCGAGTAGGATCGCAAAGGCAAAAAGGAGCAAGGCAAACTTGCTCAGCTTAACTTGAAGCGGGGTTCCGTCGAGCCCTAGTATGCTACGTGCGCTGGCTTTTGCACGTTTCCAGAAAGCATCTGATCGGGATGTATCGTTGTTATTCCAACTATGATTCGTTCGGAGTAGTTGGGCAATCTTTCCAACCTCGGTATCCATTCCCGTAGCTGCGACAATACCCTTTCCTCGTCCACGCGTGACAGTGCTTGCGCAGTATAACATGTTTACGCGGTCTCCAAGAGGGACGTCCGCATCCTCCAGGATGACGTCTGGATGCTTGCTGATGGGCAAGGACTCCCCTGTAAGTAATGCCTCGTCGGTAGACAGGTTAAGTCCGTCAACGAATCGAAGATCCGCCGGGACGATATCACCGACATTGAGTATCACAATATCGCCCCTGACAAGCAATTCGGCCTTGATAGTTGTGATCTGCCCTGAGCGGACCACTTTGCACGTTGGTGCGGATAGCGCGTAAAGGGACTGTATAGTTTGCTCGGCACGATAGTCCTGAACGAACCTAGTCGGTATCAGTATAGAAGCTGATATATTTTGCTCGTAGCTGACGACTTACCCCACAACGATATTAAGGAAGATGACGGCAGCGATAACGCCGCCTTCGATAAAATCGTTGATGGCAAAGGAGAGTGCCATGACAAGGACAAGGACCATCGTTAAGCTGTTAGACACCTGCCTTAGGAGAATCTTCCACACGGATAGCCCACGAGCTCCCTCCACTTTGTTTGGCCCATAGCGCTCCAGGCGACGAGCTGCTTCACCGCACTCGAGGCCATTTCCACTATCGGTTTCGAGAAGCTGTTCTAGATCCTTTATCGCTAGCGTATGGGGTTTGATATTATTCTCGCTCGTGGATGTCTGAACTGCCCTCCCGTAAGAGGGATGGTTTGGAAGCACAATTCCCTGGTCTTTATGGGGCGAAGCTTTTGGAGTAGCATTGGTGTAGCCACATATAGGGGGCTCAGTCGACTCCTCGACAGCAGGTTGATCTTCTACACCCATTCACGTGTCGTCTAGTAGCTAGTGTAGCGGCTGAGCAAGATAATCCGTAGAGGGTTATGAGAAACTACGGCTGGGCTAGATCGTGGGTGGGATGAGGATAGATATAACACGACAGATGGGCCCTCGCCAGCCCCGCTAAGCTCACCCATTACTATTATGTACTTGAGCGCCCAGCGTACGCCAAGGGTTCATCTCGACGCAAACGGGGCGGATTGGGTATAGTATACGCTTGGGAGACATTGATTGGACTGGACTCTGTACCTTGTCACAGGGGCGTATTGCATAGGAGGGCAGGGAAGGACGGGCCAGGAATCACGACGATTTGGTTCCCGGTAGCTGATGGGACTTTAGGAAAACATCGAGGTTAGTAGTGATGGATAGGAATTGAAGTATCTGCGAATGATTTGCTGATAAGGAATAATAGTCGAGGGGCTAGGCGAATGACGGGGGGAGGGGGGAGGAGTTAATGGATGATAGGAGTGTAGACTCTAATCAGGGAGCGCCTTGAGAGCTTCGTAACTTCTCCGCCATTTGTCTAGAACGCCTCTGCATGACCTTGCGTGACCTTGACGTCTATTTCTCGGCAGACAGAGATAATGAGGCGACACTTTACCCATTGTGGAAAGCCAAGGGACCAAGACATCACGTACTACGTAGACGTACTGCTTAGTGTTTCCTCGTCTGCTTGTGCTGCGTGGTAGCGGATGTTTAGCGGGATTGGCGTGGAATTCCCCTCCCTCTGTTTCTTGGGTCCTAAAAGCAAACCGCAAACCGCAAACCGGCGCGGTGGTTCCAAATGTCGCCCGAAACTCCGGTTTTAGACCACTCCGCTCTCATTTGATTTCTCCATCTTATAACCGCCCCCCGAAAGACCGGCATGGATATTCGTATCACTCTTGCCATTATCCATAGGCGTATCTAATTTCTAGCTGTGTTGTAATTATATTTTGTAATTATATTTTCTTCTATTCCTCAGTAAGACGACGCGTTATCAAGGCTACCAATCCGACTCAAAGGAGAGCCTAACATAACAGGGGTAATACGTAGATAGTAATGCATATGCCTCTCTTCTTTTCCCCCTACCTTCTACCTTGGAGGGATCCGTGTGATGTTTTGTTAGTAATACGCGTCTCGTGATAGATGCCGTGCTTGTTGGGGTGTTAGGCCAAGCCTTTCAGCAACTTCGTAGTTATTCTTACTGGTCGATATTATACTAGCGGTGAGGATATACATTATTATTATTATTATTAGCTACCCCTAAAGAGGTATTGTACCTACCTTATGCTTCGGCGTCGAATACCCTTTTCCCATTGAACCAGGTTTGTAAGACTCTCGCTTCCAGTAACTTATTCGCATCCCACTCCATATCTACCACTACGAAGTCCGCCATCCGCCCGGCCTCTAACTTACCAGTGTATTTGTCGGCAAAGCAGCTGTACGCCGAACCCTCCGTACCCGCTGCAACTGCTGCCGCTAGGTCCAACGCGAAATGGGGATTAACCCGGTCCATTAAATCTGGTTCTCTGGCCGAGCGCCGCGTTGTTGCCGTGTATGCGTTTTTAAGCGGCGCGTGAGGGGCCGTGGGGGAGTCGGATCCTAATGCTAGTACGGCTCCTCCATCGGCGAACTCCTTGTACGCGAATGCGCGTCCACATCGGGAGGGGCCGAGTAGCGATGGCCAAGCTCTGAGAATTGCCGGATCAGCATGTACCGGCTGTATGGAAGCCGTAATGCCCAGTTTTCCTAACCTCTTGGCGTCTTCGGGGGACGCGAGCTCAAGATGCTCGATCCGATGCCTTCGGCCGGGAGTGGCGTTTTGCTCAAGAGCGTCTATCGCGACTCTTATGGTCTTGTCGCCTATCGCGTGTAGAGCGCATTGCAAACCTGCCCGATCTGCTTTCCTGACGACTGGCCCGAGCTCTTCAAGCGACCAGATAGGCTCACACGATAGTCCGTCCGAAGTGTAGGGCTCTGAGAGTCCCGCGGTGCAGCCATCTATAATACCATCCCCAATGACCTTTATACCTACGACTCGACAGTCCGGGCTATTATCAATGTTAAATTGGCGGCTCAGCTCGATTGCCCGGTCAACCTGAGCGAGATTCCCAGCTTCGGTCTTTCGGGGTGTGATGAGCCAGTGAATGGCTATCCTGATTGGTAACTTCTCTCTCTGACGCAGCACTTGTAAAGCCTCCCAGGCATTTTCGTCCATTGCCATCTCAATAAGTCCAGTGTAACCTGATGCGTTGTATGCGCCGACTGCCCCTTTCAACGCTGCAAGCTTCTCATCCATTGGTGCAACTTTTGCGATATGTGGCCAGACGATGGTGACCGCCGCGGCCTCGGATAAAAGCCCTGATGCTTTGCCATTTTCGTCACGGTGAATCTTCCCACCTTCTGGATCAGGCATATCTTGCACTCCCATCTCGTTTAGGGCTGCGCTATTACACCATGTCGAGTGAAGGTCCTTGGAATCGATGAAGCTATTGAACGAGTGGGATTAATAACTAACCTACATCTTTCGTATAAGTG
The DNA here is from genome assembly GCA_025201765.1 of Daldinia sp. FL1419. Lineage (NCBI taxonomy): Eukaryota > Fungi > Ascomycota > Sordariomycetes > Xylariales > Hypoxylaceae > Daldinia > Daldinia sp. FL1419. Next base: position 175,802 of record MU623397.1, read on the forward strand.
GTTTGTGGGCCCAGGGGCATCAGAGGGGAAGAAGCTCAACATCACGTACATGGGCCTCGGATCTATATCATCTATCATGCTAGCTAATGCCTCCCCGTTAGTCATGGAGTGCATCCACCCTTTGCACATGATACGAGCAACGGACGGATGCGCGGCGGCGAATTCTTTAATTGTCTGCCGAATGTCCTGTAGATCCTTGCACGCCTCTAGTCCTGCCTTCTGCAAAGACTGCCCTAGCATTAGGAAATGCATATGTCCATCGATGAATCCTGGTAGGACTATATGGCCATTTAAATCGTGCTTGGCTTTGAGATTATCCACGGCCTCCCGTATTTTCTCGTCGCTTACGCCGCCGACGTGGGCGATTTTCCCAGAATCGTCAACGAGCATAGCGTCTACAAAAGAATAGCCCTCTCCCCTGAGACCAGACTGAAAAAAACGGCCGTTATGAAATAGGGTAGTCATGGTGCCCCAACTTTATGGAATAAACTAGTATCTCTCTCCAAGAGTTGTAAGGTCGTTTATCTTGGATAGTTTCAACGTAGCCGTCGACTCGATTGAAGTTGTAAAGTGGTGAAAATCCCCACCCCAATTCAAAGCCGCGATCGGCCATCCATGGAAAAGCCCAGGACTTCTCTATTCGTCCTAGTATGTACCTATATATTTAGTATTATTTAGGTAACTTACCCGTATTATCACGAAATGTCAATATACCGTGTACGCCCGTACGGGTAGATGTTTTAGATTTAATTCTTTTTAGGCCGGCCTTACTTTTATCGACGATCGAGATAGAATCATTTTACGCACTAGCTAATAGAACAGAGGTAGTAGTAAGAAGTGTATATAATTCTCGTCGCCCCTACAAACTTCTATCAATTTAATTCTTACTATTTAGAACTCCTAATTGCCAGTCCCTACTATCTTCCTTTTTTAGTCTTTATGTTTTGCTTCTGATATCCAATTCGAGGCATCCGAATATCCCCCCCTTTTCAAATAGAGTGTCGCTTTTATTCCTATAGGAATTTGATGGGTAAAATTGCGAGTAGAGGGCTAATATGTCCATAGATGTTGTCTGAGCATTTTCATCTACTGGCATTCTCCGTACGCCGTTTGGCAGCCCTCCGCGGCAGCGCAGTGGGCAGTAGTGTTCCCGCAGTAGCCCCTGAGCCGCAACTTGTTAGCAACTATATCGTAACATTCTTGAATTCAAAGAGACGCGATAAACATACGCGAGAGAGCAGCACGTCCCGCCCTCAGTAGGGCATCGGTACCCGTACTTGCCAGCTTCCGTAGCTCCGCAGGTACCATCGGGTGAGATCGTCTTGCCGTCTACGGGGTCGGTGCAAGCGGCCGTCGCGTTCGAGTATTTGCTCTGACATCCTACAGTCTTCAGACAGTATTCGTCCGTGGAGCCGCAGTAACCGTTAGATGAGCAACACTTCTTCTCTCCGGGGCATGTGTAGCCCTTCTGATTACCGGCCTTATCAACACCGCACGTCTCATCCGGAGATACTTCTGACCACACAGCCGTAGCGGCCAGGAGGACAGTGAAAAGAACCGCTTTGGCGCCGAACATCTTTTGTGATGGTAGAAGGGTTGGCTGTGGGTTATTTCTTTTGTGATTTTCTCTCGTCTCGTTGGTTGTCTACAACGTAGCGGAAATATACTCCAGGTGACGACCCTGCCTTATATTTAATGAAGACCATTTCCTTATCGCAGATTCTGTTTCGTAGATCTCATCTCTTTCAGCAAGATCTCCGTATACTACTAGCCTGGACCACGAACGCGCGTACGCATGCAAGCAGAGAAAGACCCAACTGGATGGAATATAGATGCCAAAATTACTTATCGTCTCGGCACTCTAGAGTGCGTTGCAGATCTTCAGGGTCAGTTACCATAATAGAAACCTGAGCGCGCGTTGGACGATTTAGCCGAACTCCCCTTAATTCTGGCTGCCTCGGAGTGCAACCAATTGAGAGACCTAGAACGAACGGCAAGTGTCCGCGGCCGCGACCGGTGCGGCTCTCCATCTGTTATTGCTATCCTCCTGGATACTGCCGGAGTCTTGGGCCAATATAGATCACGCCATCTTCCGAGAGACTGGAACCTCCAGGTCGCATCCGGATGCCGGCCTCACTCACTTAGGCAGAACGTACTTAGGTAACGCAAATGCTATCCCCAACTGCGATCCCCAACTGCGATTTGATATAAGCGCAATACTTACAAAATATTGAATAAAAATTTGCATCTCCGGCCTGAAAGGTTTTCCAAAGTTGGAAATATCGAGACGCAGGTAAATCGTCGATTAAATTGGGAGGTCAAGTATCTCCTTATATTGAGTAATCGTCGGCCGGTACTGAGGTTGGCGGCTTCGTCGGATAAAGCGCAATTAGATCAAGCTTTTTAGAGAAGGCCGACATGGCCGTATCGTCGGCATAGCCCGCGGCGTGTCGTATGTCAAAAAGGATGTTGATTTCAAGTTTCCGATTAAAATTTAAAGCTCTAGTTAACCTAACGTTTAATAACTATTAATAACCTACTGATTACCTAAGGTACGTAGCCTACGAAGAGTGCGTGCGGGTCCATCAGTCTAAAACACCAAAAAGTTATCGTAACCTTAAAAAATGCAATTGCTATAAGCTTCAATACATAGAATAATAATCGTAACGCTTTCGCAATCATATTTCCTTACCCCTCCAACTAAATCAAACACCGTTTATAGTTCCCTAAAGTTAAAGATAACGGTCATGTCAAGGAATATTGCTGAAGAACTTACTCCTAACCCGTTAAAAATCGCCCACTGTGTAATAAGATATTGCGTACTATGGTATGATCTCAGGTGGGTTTGGGGAGAATCACTTTCCATTCCCCTATAAGCATGCTCCGCGGTCTATTTTCTCTTCATCACTTAGCACGGGACCTTTATCTTCTCGCCATTTTGCTGATGACTGATGACTGATGACTGATGACTGATGACTGATGACTGATGATACGGAAGAGTTGGCCGTTTTATTTGTCAGCAGCGATTCAACCAATGACAGGGCATTTTACGAAGCGTTAGGATGTAGCATAGGATGTAGCATCTGAGGGTGTAGTAAGCTCTCTCAGTCGATGTCGTGATTGAACAACTATTCATCACACAGGCAAATTTCGTAGGTAGGCTTACGATTACGCTCATTCAAGAAGTTGCATCGAAACCATAAAGTGAGGAAGGCCGTTGCGAAAAAAATAAAGGATCAAAATAAAAAGAAGCAGCCGTCAAAAAATAGCAATATAAATCCGTTAACATACAATACCTTGCTAGGTATTTGTTCAGAGTTTCGTCATGGTAAACGCCACGTTCAAGAGCGATATTACCGTAACCTACATCGGAACGGCTACTGCGATCCTGGAAATAGATGGGATTACCTTTCTAACCGATCCGTACTTCTCTCCAGAGGGTACGGCGTGGGATGTCGGTATTGCAAAGTTGACTAGCCATTACGAACCAGCCCTTTCCCTTTCTCAGCTACCACCCATCGATGTCGTATTGCTCAGCCATGAGGACCATCCCGATAACCTCGACGAGCTGAGCCGACAGAGTCTACTCGACGGCCGACGCGTCTTGACTACTGTTGATGGGGCTGCAAAACTCCGCCCTAGGCCTGGCGTGCGCGGGTTGAAACCGTGGGAGGTGACAGATTTGGTTATAGGCGGCACTCGATTCGAGGTGACCGCTACGCCATGTAAACATCTCCCTGGCGGGGAATGTGCGGGATTTATTCTCACGACCTCTTCGTTTGGAAAGACAGGAAACCTACCGAACGCCATATTTTTCTCTGGTGACACCATCTACCTGGAAGAGCTATTGCGCATACGAGATCATTTTCACATCTCGCTTGCGCTGTTTAACCTGGGTGCTGCGGCTGTTGTGCTCCCGGGTGCGTCTGAGCCGTTACAGATCACGATGGATGGTGCCCAAGGCGCCCAGCTGTTCCGCGAACTTGATGCGGATGTGCTGGTACCACTACATTTCGATGCATGGGATCACTTTTCCCAGGGCAAGGAGTCTCTCAAGGACGCGTTTGAGGAATCTGGAATTGAAGAGAATGTCTGGTGGTTGGAGCCTGGAAAACCCGCGAAGATCTTCTAACGAGCGCATAAAAGAAACGCATAAAATATACCAACGTACCCGAGGCCGGCGTCGACTGGAAATTGTACAGCGCAGATAGTCGTCCGAGTTCCTATCACTCTTTAATATCAGGTATCTTTATGCTTGGGATCCGAAAAGGTCGTCCGTCTTACATGTCTATTCGCCGCAGGTGCAGTTAATCTCCACGAGCTGACCCTACCACTTTCCCTTTTAACCTAGAGGATATCCCCGCCGTGTTTTGAAGTTCCTTGACCCTACGTGGGAATTCGAGTTCTATTAATGGCATCAAGCTCGTTCCCCTCTATTGTAACCATTCCCCCACCATTCCCCCCACTTTCTTGCCCCTATTCCTAGTTGAGAGCTTTGCGTATATTGATGCATTGGTCGAAAATCCCGATGCAGACGCTTTTGATTTGGGAAAAGCTTGGATCTCTGGCTATCGAATCAGAGAGATCGAGGTCTATGGAAGCAACCCGTCTCTACATAGCCACATATTTGGTCAATGAGTTAAACTAGTAGTAGCAGCATCTATTTACAATTATGGCTTTCTGAAATCAGATAGCATATTAACCACGCGGATCTCAAAAACCGCCTCCCTTGACCCTTACGTTAGCTTGCCTTATCTATCCTGTGGGCGGGAACGTTAGGCTGGCTAACGTGCCGGGTCTATATTCTTTCTGCGTTTCTCCTTGATACCTAACCCCCATTCGTGCGCTGCTTGGGCGATTTCGAGGGCTGCCGTCTCGATCTGCCTTGCTCGAACGATAGCGTCTTCCTTTCTATCAGCCTTCAACGACTTTATCATTTTATCTACTAGGTCGAGCACCTCTAGATGAACTGGATTCGAGTCGAAGGCTCGTTTAATCTGACCAGGCGTTGGTGTTCTTGAAGGCTGGCTCCGTCCGGACGATATTTGCGCATCGCATTGTTGTCCATCGTATAGGCAATTGCTGCATATAGACCTAAGCTTGCTGGCGCTATCTGATGGTTCCAATAACTCTTCGTCGGAATCCACGACGATGCATCCCGGTGATACCCCTTGACGTTTCTGACAATGTGTGCATTGAAACTGCCGAGGAAGTATCATACCCCTCTCGTATAGCATAATAGCTTCGACTATCCTCGTCAATTCTAGGTCGGGACATTCTCGGCTATTAAGACGCCTCCACGCCCTTCGAATTGGAAGTCTCCCAAGCCGGCGAATCGCTGGCGTTTTGGCAACTCCCGATGGAGGTAAGCAGACCGGATCGTAGACGTAGTCCCAAACGGCAGGCGCTTTGGCTGCTTCTGTGAGATCTTGTTCGATAATATCCATAGCTTCCCAATATCTATCTCTCATCTCGTATCCCTCTACGCTCTCCGACCGTCGTCTGGGCCGCCTTCGGAACCGCCTCGCGGGGGTGTCTGTATGTGGGCGCTCATCCTGGGTATCTGTCTGGGTCTTGAATCCCGAAGGGGGGTCGGGAGCATGCCTCTCCGGGAACGTATCGTCAGTATCGGGGTCGTTGAGCGTCACGCGAGCGATATAACCTTCGTAAGCCATATCGAGAGTCTTGCCATAAAGGTGTAGGGTGGAGGGACAGAAGAGAGCAGCAGGAAACCCGAGAGTATTAATGACATTGGAGGCAAAAACTGGATCTGCTGAAGAATACGCATCATACTTTCGGTGCTAGCTAAACGACGCAGCTATTCGGAGCTTGCCTTAGTTGATGGATCCTCAATTTTGACTATGTAAGTATTAGGTAGCCGTTGGACCTTCGTCAACCGAACTCGGTCTGTCGGTTGCCCCCCTTGTAAGGATTTAACGCCACTCGCTTGCGTTGGTATTTGTACCTCTCACGATCTTGGCGAATTAGTCTCGGGACATTTCCAATTCGTTTTGAATTGGTAATTATTTGCAGTCGCCGCCTGTATGAACCATTAACCTAGAGGTTCCTTTGAACCTAGGGGGCCTAGTGATTATTGACCTGGGACCTGGGTAAGTCATACCATCCAGCTTCGCCGACGCCCCTTTTTACGGTACTTAGACTTGGAAATACCATCGATTGCGAAGACGGTACGCGGCAGTCGGCGAAGAAGCATCTATGACACTGGGGTAAGCGAAACCCCCACGATCAGAGTGGGAATAGCTCTATGTGGGGAAGTAAGGCCTTTGAAGTTGGAGAAGTTTCTTGCAAATTTGACACTAGAGGGCGACACTACGAATCCGTACGAGATGAAAATGGTAAGTATGGAGGCTAGGCTCTTCTGTGGAGTATGCCGGAGGCGTTCCGCTACCACTCAGGAAGGACCTGTATTCCCGGTTCTAGTGTACTTAGGCAACCTACCTACACTAGCTACCTACCTAGGTAGCAGGCTTTAGGTACCTGTTCCGTTAGCTAATTTTCTTAGCTCTGTGGGGATGTGGAATTTTGGTTTTGGAGCCATTCATTTCCCATGACCTGACACCTGACACTTGAACTTTACAAGCGGGGAATAGTGGGTTTCTCGGTGAGAGGAGAACGCTCCGTATAGCTCTATAGTGAAGTAAGTACCTTGCGCACCTACATATAGAACTCCATAATTCGTTCCAAGTTCGTCAACCTTAATAATATAAGAACATACTGCGATGGTTTAGCGTATAACCATCCAACTTTCCTTGACCTAGTTATTTAAAACGTGGGGGTTTACAATTCATGCGGGACGCATTTAGGAAACTGTTAACCGTAACCTTGATTGGCACCTCTTATTCCAATTAGGTGGTGGTGGTTCATTTGGGGGATACCTAGAAGAAAGTGCCTTGAAAGGTTATATGAGCCCCCGCATCCTAAATGGGAAGGTACAGGGGTTTGGTAGCCAATTAGAGGTCGCCTATTACCCGACCGGTATGTATGCGGTAGGTACCTAGGTACTTATGTAAATGGTTAGTAAAATGGAATAATCTCCAAGGGGAATAAACCGCAACCTCTAGAAATAATTATCATTTTAGGAGATGCATACGTCTGTATAGCCTCAAATTATAATTTCCTTCTTGATTAGTAGTCCCCTAATAATAAAATCCTCATAGTATACTATTCTCTTTATGACATATTCCAAAATATCGTCTATCACGATAAATCATTACATTAAAAAACATCCAAGTGTTTAAAAGTGTCGACTTTGACCATGTCCGAATCTAGATTAGCCGCTAGACCTGCCCGGTTCCACAAAGCTTTGCCAGAAGTCGAGGATATTGGGCTTCGGGAGCTTAACTTGGGTGGAACACTTAACTGCACATCTAGTACCCCTCTACCCGCTTACTCGGAGCTTGGCCCCTACCCTCAAGATGACAACAACGCTCCCGCCGAGGCTACCGAAACCATAGTCGAACCAAACTCAACTCGACTTACTGTTGATCTAGCTATGCCGCCGCCAGCAGACCCCTTCACTCGAAAGGGATGTCGATGATTAGAACAGAAGATTAGCCGCAAGGTTAGGTGGCGGCTTATACCATTAGCCTTATTGTCTTGTCAGTTTATCTACTCCCTACTCCTCATTGATTTCTTGTCGCTTGATGTAGAGGGCATTTATGGTTCGACTAGGCCCCCTCAAATGTTCCTATGTACTCGTGCTTTTAGGTCTCTTAATCCAACTGGATTGTGTAATTTTTACGCACTGCCAGCCATATATCGGGCGCGCTTTTAACTACACCGAATCGCGGTACAAGGTTTGCTACCTATGTCGAGGTGACTCGATTAACGACTCTTTACTCATATTAAGTTAGTGGATCGCGGCTATGAGAGAGGCTGGTCATGTTACATTCCAAGGTAAGATCCCCGGAGGTTATAATAAATTGACGATAGTTAATCCTCTTTGAGTTCCTTTCAATCTGTTCCTAAGCGCGACCGCCAGGCCTTCGGGCTATCCATGTGCCATATTGTGCGCTTGGGGCTCGATTCAATTATTCCTCCGAAACGCGTACGATTCTCCCTCTGCTTTTATCCTCTATAAGATAATGGGTATACTAGAATTGGCCGTACTCCCCGGTTTCCTCTATCTGTTTTCTTGCTGGTGTACGAAAAAGTCTACTGGCAGGCATATCTCCCTGATGGTTGCACTGTGGTCGATAGCTTTGTTTATCATCAGCCTGGTCTCTATTAGAACCGCATCTGATATTCCGATGGATGATATTCGCAAGGCGTACGACAATTACTCACTTATATCTGGAGCTATCGCTGTAATTTCAGCGAGTCTATGTTACAAGTTACCACCTGATCTTCCTCGTTCGACTGAATGGCTCTCAGAGGCCGAGAGCTATATTGTTATCTACCACCTAGTAGAAGCCTCCGGATGGCCTCGCCCTGTCCAATACGAGGACCTACCGAGTTGCGAATATATTTTGTACAGCCTAGAGCGTGCCCTCATAGGTGCAAAGATCAGGCTCTTGGTATGTTCCACCCGCCATGCCTCATAGAAGCTTAACTTCCTAACTGCTCCATCTTGCAAGAGTCTACTCAGTATATTTTCTCGTCTCATTAGTAGTTTCAGCGTTCGGTAACTTAGAATACTCGGCCTCATTTAGAGATAACTTCGAAGATGCCTCAGGATTACGCCAAATCTGTAGGCGTGTTGAGGTCAATTTTTATGTGAGACGTGCAGACAACCGGGCACGCTAATAAATTAATAGATTCTCTGCTGGAGCGGTTCTTGCTTTGGAGGAATTTGTACCGACCTGGAAGGACGCCGAGATTAGATCATCCAAAAGTCTTTGTTCAATTCCGCATTGATTAACACAGTCATCTTAATATCCACGTTTTCCCCCATTGCGTTCGCGCCAGAAACGGCAGCAAAGGTCCTCTATATAGCGATTTTCGGTTTCCTTCCGTTTTATTTTCTCGTCCTATCCGTCACTCTGGCTTGGGTATTAAACTGCGTTCCATGGGATCGGTCAAAACGAGCGGTTTGTATCGCAATGGCGACTAGTTCTATAAACCTAGCTAACCTTCGCGCCCTTGGAGAACCCCAAATTACTGAAGCTACCCCGGAAAATGTATCCTAGAACCGTATGCTACTCGGAGCGACGTTATCCCTGAGCGCGGTAACATCTATAGCAACTTTAATAGTACAAACGATACTGAGGGTGCCAATTTGTGGATGTTGAGCCGTCGAGGCAGATGGGAACACCCGCCTTTATTTAAATTGTACGCGCTAACGTTAGATTATGAGTTTGAAGGCCGAAATCATACATTCCAGTTTATCGAGTAAGCATCATTGCAACACGGATAGGGAGGTGCAAACTAACGGGGACATTGTCGTTTCGTCTTGGGCGTAGTTAGCGAGGCTGACCCAATAGTGATTTCCTGGGCCTTTTTTTTTTTTTTTTTTTCCGTAGAGCGAGGCGTATATCATTTCTAATTCAACTGAGCCAATCATTTGTTTATATAGGTAGGTACCTACCTAGGTTCTGGTGTCGGTATGAACTTCGGCTTCGCCAATAGTGAGCTTTACACCCCATCTCTCAACTTTGGTCAGCGGAATTGCCTTGTTTTAATGTCGTTGATGTGGGTGGGTTTGGGCGCTAGAAATAAATGCCTAACCTAGGTAGATATGTATCTACTAGGAGTGTTGAGAAATGCTGTGATTTGTCCAGTCTATAAGTCCCATTAAAGCGGTCCCTTAGTTCCCAGTACCACGAAATGTCCAAACGATGGCTATATTTAATATGTATAAATAGGGGTCCAGGCATGGTTAATTGTGACCATGGCGAAGGGGAGCTTATGGTTGTGGGAGTGTGCTACAATCACATCCAATCTCTGGAGCCGTATGACTTGGGTATTTTGACAGTGACCCGAGAATATACCACGTAACGGGATACTTCGTAATGGAGATCGTCGATGATGTAAGAAAGCGGTGCTGTGGTCGTTAGAAACGGAAGATGGTCTATAGATTATTCCTAATAACCCAAGTACGATGTATAGGGTTAATACTACGGGTATATAGAGGGGCCTGGGGGGAAGGCCTTGGAACCCGTATTACTCCTAGTCTAACTATGGCCCTGGCTGACATATTGGGCAGCCTAACAGAAGAGCTAAGAACTAGACACGTAAACTGTCCCTCTTATTCTCATAGTAGCTGACGAGTATAGCTGCGCGTAAATGCAGTAAATACAACGGTAACTACGATGCATCACTTCTAACACGGCGCCGGGTGATGCGTGCCTCAAACCTCCTCACCCTGTGTCATCCTTGATACGCGTCAGATGCGTACGCTCCATCCCTGTGTTTAGTCGAGAGAACATTTCACAAGCGCATTCACGACCGTATCTTACATCCTGCGAAATGTTAGAACATGGTATCTAGTGCTGTAACGTGTTAGACTTGCCTTTCAAGAGGGCTCAGCCCAAGCAGCCGCATGCAGTTTCCTACTACTATCCTGGCGGCGTCATATAACGCCATACGAGCCGCCTTCAGCGCGGGATCGCTACCTACTACTTGTAGGTGGTCATAGCTACTGCTGATAACGTGTGTGAGTCTGAAGAGGTACGTTACTACCGTAGTCGGTTCGAGAGTCCGAAGCGTGTTCTGAGCCACATCCGGCCATTGAGCAAGTAATCGGACCACGTTGACAGCGTGAGGCTCGGTGAGAAGTGATAGATCCGCGTTGGCCATCTCTTCATCTGAGACATTTGCCCGACGCTTGATAGACGAAAGTCGAGTGTGTGCGTATTGCAAGTAAGGCCCTGTGTCTCCTTCGAAAGACGTCATCACCGCTAAATCGAAGGTATAATTATTACCTCTAAACGTGATTTATATCAGCTTATTAGGCCCTCCCTTACTGGTGGATTGATAACATACCTCTTTCCACTCATATCTTGGGTCATGACACTGCTAATTCCGAGAGTATCGGCGGTACCTTCGGGGTCCTCTACTTGAGAATATTTGGCTTCGTTTTTCCGCATGACCTCGTGCATATGGTCGGCACAATCCCTCAGGATGTCGTCCAAGCTGTGAATATATGTCAGCTAGGCGCAAATAGCAGGGCGGAAGGCGTACAATTTGACGGTACCCTTTCGGGTACTCATTCCTAACACTAGGCCAAAGTTGATATGTTGGCAGCGAGCTGCGATATCTTTGTACCCGAGGAGCTCGATAATCTTAAAGAGCTGCTGGAGATGAAGATCTTGCTGGCTAGCAACGACGTAGATCATATGGTCAAACTTGTATTTCTCGTATCGGCCCAAGAGCTCGGCGATATCTCGCGTGAGATATAGGGCGGTACCGTCCCTCTTCCTGATAACCGTTCGTCCGAGACGTTTGCCTTCCTTGCCAGGTATAAGCTCTGTAAAGTCGACGAGAACGGCGCCCTGGTCTTCACGCGTAATCTTCTTTTCGGCCATCTCCCTGGCTACCCTTTCCATCGCCTCTTCGGTTACCTGACTCTCGCCGCTGTATTCGTCGAACTTGATGTTTAGTCTGGCGTACGTGGCTTTGTATCGGACGATGCTCAAGTCTCTGAAACGCTTCCACAACGCGAGAGCCTCTTCGTCGCGGTCGGTCATCTTGCGGAAGTATCCTCGAGCCTGTTCGTCCAAGCTGTTGGCTAAAAGCTCGGTAACGTCCTGGCCCTCCTTCTTCTTCGCCTCGATGGCCGCCAGCTCTTCTTCCTTCTCCGCATTTATGCGAACGTAGAGCCGAAATAGGTGGTCGATGGGGTCCTTCTTTAAAGCTTCCTCGTCCCCATACTTCTCATAGGCCAGAGCGAGGAGACCGTACTGCTTACCCCAATCGCCGAGATAGTTGATCCTGACGACATCCCACCCGGCACCTTCGTACAAGTTTGCAAGGAAGCTTCCGATGATCGTGGATCGAAGGTGGCCAGCGTGGAAGGGCTTCGCAATATTTGGGGAGCTGAACTCGACGACGATCTTCTTCTTTCCCTTGCTAGGGTCCTTGGGGTCTTTTAGACCGAGAAAGGGATTGCGTCCGTATTCGACACCAAGATTGCGAACCATAGGAATGATGGATTGCGATAGAAGACCACCCCTGGCGAAGAAGGAGAGGAAAGGTCCGGCAGCCGTAGGTTTTTCAAAGAGAGGATCGTCTTCGGGAAACTATGGAAATAGAAAGTTAGTCGGCGCATATATACGATTTACGGAAAGGGTGATTATTACCTTGGCCGCCCATTCTGTTCCTAGCGCGTCCGGCTTTGCGCCCTTTATTCTAAGGGCGGGGATAGGTAAGGTGAAGTCGCCCTTATCGAGAGCGTTCGTCCATTGGATGGCGGAGTGAATCTTGTCGGAGGCGACGCCAGTGATGGGAGCGAGCACTTCTCCAATATGCACTCGGTAGAAATCGTAAGGATTAACGTTGGGATGCGTCGTGGGGTATTTTTCGGTGATAGACTCGAGCGTCAGGCCGTCTAGCTTTGAGAGGACTTCACTTATAGTACCAGCTGGCGCCATGTTGCTAGCGGCGCGTTTCTGGAAGGCTGATGGATGTTGGCGATGAGATTTAGTAAAGTGGTAAGGGCTGAAAGGTGGTGTAGTAATAGAGAAGGCAATGTTAGATTTGAATAAAGGAGATTGCCGATATCTAAATGGTTTGACCGTGCGAACGATAATTGTTCTAGATTGATTAAGACGGCCGACTGTCATGAAGATGCGAGTTCGGTATCGTTTGCATGTAAATTTAGGAATTAATTCTGACTCATGTGAGAATTGAGAAATTCTAGTTTCTTAATTCAATGGAATTTTCCCTTTACCCCTCCCCCACCTTCCCACCTTTCGCGCCGCGCTTTTTTTTATTGGCTTCGCGCCAAGGTACATTTAGTAGGTACCTTGAAGCGCACAAACACGACCTAATAATCAAGGTACTCCTAGATTAGGTAACCTCGCACGCTTAGGTAATGCATGTACCTAGGTACCTATGGGCATTTCTATTATATCTGGAACAACCCCCTTCTCTTTATCATCTTTATCTTGATAAACTTGACACTACATAGGTGCATACCTACCTACGTAGGTATATTACCAGTTACCTAGGTACATTTAGGCGAATTTCATTATTTATAATATATAGGAGTCTTATTACTGTCGTAGCCCCAAATATATATATAAATCTTAGATACTAATATGGCCAAGAAAGGTACAGATCCCTTATGGAACCACCTTAATCTGTGACGATTCTTTCTCTCTAATCGTTTCTTCTAAGAAAGCTCCGTATACGCCTCAGTTTGGAATGACTCTGCTTTCTCTTGATCTCGGTACTGTACACTCGAAGCAATGTAGCCACGCCGGCCTCCCCAAGATGAACTTGCTCATCCTTAACTGTATGGACGAACCCGGAGCACTCAACTGACGTCCGGTCAGGCAAACCTTGTAAGATATCTTCGACGTGAGATGGGAGGAGGCCATCTCGACGGAGAGCCCGGGGAAGCTTTCTCGAAGCAAATATGCCATATAAGAGCCAATCAGACGATCGGACGCAGACGATGCTAATCCCGCCATCCTCATTGTGAGTGTTTACCGTCCACATACCCCAAAAATGAGGACGCTGAAAACTAAGTAGCATAGAGTTCCTCAGATCCCAGTCTGCTTGTGGAAAGGTTGTGACGCTCTCTATGTCAAAAACATCATCTGAAAACACAATCTGGACAGCGTTTACGCGACTGGCGATCACCATATCTTCCAAGGCGAGGCTATCCTTACAGCATATATATTGCGGCTGTGGAAGTTTTGTCGATGAATATACATTTAAATCGAATATCGCCGAATGCCTTCGCCGAGCGAAGAGACCCGGTCCATATTGCCTCAGGGAGACCACCAAAACATCTTTATTCCGTCGCTCGTCGACGCAATCAAGCGATAGGAAGTAGCTGCCAACTTCATCACCCATTCCTCGCCCGATTCTTACCAAACCTTCTGTACGAAGTCCACGATTAGTGAGACTGTATTCCCCGCCGTTATCCCACTCGAAGGTTGGCTTCACAAGTCTCCCGCAGCCCTTAAACCGAGCTGGCGAGTCGGCCATTAGTCCTCTAAAACGTCTTTCCTCATCCGGGTCGGGTTTCCAGGCAAATAGGGAAAAGTCGTGGTTAGATCTCAATATTTCTTCCTGCAAACGTATGAAGGCTTTTTTACCCTCGCCATAAAGTAACGGCATATTGATGTCAAAGATGCCCAGAAGACAATAAGCCATATCTTCCACTCTCGTCGTCGAACGATTGGCTATCCAAGACATGCGTCGGCCAACGAGAATTTCGTCTAGGGACCTGCCGTTCAATACGCTCGCGTCGATACCCGTGATCCATGCTAACACCGAAGACAACTCAGCCTTCGACCCAAAGCAAGTCCAATTTTTGTCGTAAAACTGTACTCGACTTGGGGCGATCAGTTCTTGCAGCGTCCAACCACGGGAAAACCACTTGCAACTCCCGAGACTGTTCCTAACCGTTCTGCGCAGTTCGATCTCCCTACCGGTCAGAATATGGGGGTCCCTATGAAAGACTTGCTCACGTTTTTCCGAGGCCTCACGAGCATCGAACGAAGCTACAATCTCGGCCAGTGTCGAGCTTGGGAAAGCTAAAAAGTCGGATAGGAAGACCAAACAGAGCGCAGCCCCCTTATACCAGGCGAACATGGTATTGATGGCTTCCGATAATTCGGCGCTGCTTGATTTATCGATGCAGCACGTGTCTACCCAGGCGTAGTCGAGACCCTCTTCTAACGCAACCCGGCAAGTCGCCTCGATCTTTTCCATTCCGTATTTACTTGAAGCGCTCTCTCGATTGCTCATGTCACTAAATGTGATTTCCCCTTCGCCCCAAGTGTGCGACAGGATCGCATAGGCCGGAACATATCCGACAAACTCTTCGAAACCCAAGGTTCGGCAATTAAGCAACCTCATGACCAGATGTGGATTTTCATGGTACGAGCTTGGATCAATATTTATGGTGCGCTTATTCGTCAATGTTGGCCATAGGGGAGAATAATTTTAGGAGACTGGCGCGGTCGTTTAGCATACGCCTACGCGAAAAGACAAGTAGGACGAGCTGACTACCCCTGGTCGCTAGCCCCGTATTCCTCCATTGATAGGTAGCCACATGATGTTGTAAAAATAAGATTCCCCTCGACGCTCGTCGTGTTCTCGTCGCGACCTTCGAGGTCGATCCCCACGAGAGATTCCGTAATAATAGTTTTTTTACGGCTTTTCGCGACCCTACGCTACGTTACTTCTTAATGGTATACGAGGTACAGTCTTTTCGGTTACGCAACATAAAGAACTAATTGCGCGCTGGGGCGCAACGATTTGTTTACTTTTAGGAACGAAAGGAGTTATGTTAAGCTATGTGTGAATAGGAAGAATTATATTGCTTCTATCTTCAATCAAGCAAGAACGAATGTATCTACGCGGGTGGATTTATGACAGCCCTCGGTTATCATCCGCGAGGAGATACATAGCTACGGTACTCAATCATCGCTTTCGCACAAGACAGCCTTAGAATCTACCTTGGGCCATTCTAGGACAGTAAACTTCCATACGGAAGTCAAATGGACTGAATAGAAGCGTAATCATTTCATTGTCTAGCTGTTGTCCCACGTAGTATACCCGCATTTATTACCCCGAACGAATCTACTTTTAGATGGCATTGAAAAATGGATTTGCAAAAATGAGTAGAGCTCGGCATGTTTAATTGCTACTATTGGTTCTAAAATACGACAATAGTAGGCGTCGGCAGTTACCTCAGAACCAGGCGTGGCGCGATATATCAAGCTGAAGATCATGGAAAATCACAGTAATCAAGAACATGGGAATGCGAACTCTCTAGCTGTGAAATGAAGGAAATCCATATCATATACAGAAAAGGCAAGGCAGTATATATTCCGAGTAAAGGATTGACTAGCTGGTAGCTAAAAACACACCTCCCTCCCCTCATTAATTCCCCCCTAAGCCGACTCCTCAATTACCCAGAGATTCATTGACGTTGATGACCCATATTGGAATATGGCTTCCTCGGGCTCAAGAGATTATACGTATTGTCGAAAACGCGTAATAAATTGGCGTTGTTGAGGAGTGGAAGTGAGAACTGGTGCGAAATAACGAGGTCGGTTCTTCTGCGATCGATGAGTGGCCGCTTATTTGCCGCAAGCGCAGCTAGAGCCGCATTCGCCTGTTATTCAATAATTAGCACTGATATTTTGATACAAGATAGCCAGCTAAAATAATGCGTATATCGTATCCAACTAGATTTCCCCATCCCCCATCCCCCATCCCCCATCCCCATCTAAGTATGACGACGGTGTAGATGATGACGGAAGGATGGCGGGGTCAGGCAGATAAGAAGATAAGACAATCGAGACGTGCGATGAACTTACACTTGTCAGCGCAGCTACAGTCTCCCTTCATTTTGAATAGTGATCTGGTTTTCTGGTAGGTTCTGGGATAGGTATATTTTTGGGATGGTAGTTTTATGTATGATCGTGGAGAGATGCGTGCTTGTAGTGGAAAGGTTGGCAAGGAAGACGGATCTCTGCTGCCCTTTTTATATGTTGATAAGTGACCAAGATGTGGGTCTGTGTGTATTCTGAATCGGGTGTCCACTGTATGTAGTAAACGTCCAATCAAAAGTATCAATATGACAGTGCGTGGTTTGTGCGGGGTTTGCGCTTTTTCAGCGCGATGTCGCCCTGTCTCACCACACCACCCTAACCACTAAGAGCCTACCTAATAAGAAACAACCCCCCAAAAACCCCCCAACCGAAACTTCCAAGGTCCCTAATCCGGAAGCTACCTAATTGCTAACTTTTCGCCGACCTGGCCACATGCGCTGAACTAAACTGGATCATTAGAAGATAGGTAGGTACCCAGGTACTACCCAGATAGACGAACCCCTGAAGACTTTGAAATTCCAATCAGCTGATGCATGTGTCTGATATACCACGCACAAGTCGCGCAGAGGAATTACACGACTTGATACCAATAGCAGGTTTTCACGCCGGGTCCATACGATAAGCTACAAAGAAATGTGTTTCGATTCTATCCAACTCGGGCTTAGTAAATTCTTCTCACTTATCTAGCCATCGACGTTTGTCCGGTGGCAAACACCTCCGTCATTGTTTGACAATCTACGATATGAGACGTTTGTGCGTTATGGTCAGCCTGTCGATCAGCCTATTGATCAAGGTTCATCTCCGTGTCAACCCTTTCCCTTTTAGCATGTAATACTAAGCTAATATGGTCTTTATCCTTCTAGAAACTCGACTTCCGAGTCGCGTCTTGCCTGTCCGGCCTGTGAGAAATGAGACGCTTGATGTCCCATCTCTCTACCGTATTGTGGCGTCCGGAGCTAGCCCCGCCCAGGTTAATCGTAAGGATTATCTGAACCCTATTACGGTCTTATTCCTGCTGGTCTTGGATTCTTTTCGATGTCGTGTATACGCAAACATCGTCGGGGAGCCGTACCTCTTTCACCCGCAGTCGTCTTCTCCTGGCTGTCCGACGCGGGCGTCTTGGCTCTTAGTGGCTTGGTTCGCAACGGCTTCACATTGCCGACGAGCCAATCGTGCGGTTCCCATGACATTTGAGGACTGTACCTCCCACGATCTGAGTTAATTCTCATTCGAGCTCCCGCCCTCAAGACCCAGTTTTGGACATGAACTTGCTACCCTTATTATACGTAGGTTAGGGGCGTCGTGGTTCGGATGGGCTGCATGACGGACAGCTGCAATGTATCACCGTTACATCGCAGGTTCCCCAACCCTCCGCCATTCGCTATCCGCGGTTCGCGACTCTCGGAAACCCTTGCCACCGGCTAACTCCCTGATTGTTTATTCTGTAAGTTCTAGAATCTATATCAATATTCTCAGGGTTCGAGCAGGCTATCCTGCAGGCTGTACGATTGGTGTGGTAGTGGTAAGACGGATTTCGTCGGGTCATGGTATTCGACCCCAAATTAGTGTTGTAATTCTCCCACGTTGTCGGTATCAGTCGCGTCTCGCCGGTATGTATGTCATCCTGCCTTATCGTTACTCGATGCGGGAAATTCTAGTATTGGGGGGAGTTTCCTAGCTGATTCCAAAGTCCGCACCTGATGGCTCAATCTATAGATCCAAGCGGTTTGATTCAAAAGAGGTAGGATTCGTATGGGCGTACGATAAGGACCGGGACCCCAGAGCGTGGGCAAAGATTAACACCAACGCTATGATGTTGGTCAAAGTTCCTATATTTCACATAATATATTCCTTACGTATTTGATAACGTTTACGTGTGTCTTTGAACTGTACCGCGGGATGATGCATACGAGTACGGGAAAGGGAATCCAATCCAAGCATGCTAGTTAGCATGTGTGTGATATATCTCCTAGCACGTATATCTTACATCACACGGTAATATCTGCCGGGGGTTAGGATTGTGGTCAGCAGGTCTCCTGCAGCCTTATCCAAGCTCTCTGGCTGCGAATGGGATATTGCAAGTCCCTAAGCCTTAGTCCGGAGTAAATGCAAGTAGCTAAAGTATTTTCAAGCTGATCCGATCATACGACTTAATTAGCTTGCTACTGTCGCGATATTAATCAGGAGCCCAAGGAATCCAGCAGCAAAGGCTTTCGAAGAGACCAGAGTCACGTGTTAATTAGATAAAAAACAGCACAATTAAATACGTGAAGGCATTCGCACCGATGTTACGGATCCGTACATACTGAATACGAGTGACAGAAGTTATTGGAGAAATTCAGAGCCTATCAATTGACGCATATGCATCCCAGAGCTCGGAATTGGCAACGTTTGAATTTATAAAAGATACACACCCAGATATCTGAACATGACATAAAGACGAATATACTAACCGTTAGCTAATACCATTAATAAGAGTGCATAGGTTTGGCCAAGTCATAATCAGCTAAAACCTGGGAAGCCCAGGTAAATGCCTGAACGAGGTCAATTACAAGCCTCATGGTTTGCCGCCTCTACATGGTACTCCGCTGTGGCCTGTAGCATACGAATTGAATTGCTGATCCATCGATTCACTCTCAGGTAGTACATAAATATGACAAACTCTAATATGCCAGGGTGTGGTTTACCTCTTCTAGGCTCCACTGGTGAACTTATCGTGAGACAGAGACCCTTTCGTAACTCCGCCGCCTGCGAAGTTCCAGTTGATCCAGGACGAATTCCGGTTTATTATACTGATCAAATTTGGAAATTGTTACGTAAATTTATTTACATATATCTCGAATATATTAGCATCCACAAGCACTCTTAGAGCTGATATATGTCTACAAATCGGGACATTGCGCTTTTAATATCGGTGGCGCTTATACTCTTCACTTTCCTTGAACCTCATTCAACGAAGGGCCAAAATTTTCTCTTGACATAGAAAACCGTCTATTCCTTTAATAGTGTTAAGTCCCTATGATGCCATGGTTTCACTATACTTATGAGCTGCTGAAGGCATTAGGGGTTAAATGGGCGGGCTTGATGCGAAAATGGCCTTTGGGCGCTAATGACAAATGTTCTATTTATAAGGGGCAAGTTCGCCAAGAAATGATTCCCAGCTTCAAACACAGTATTACAACGCTCGTGTTACGGCTACTCTTCCTGCCAATGTGCGCCATAAGTTGGAGATATAGAAAAAGGGATCGAAAAAAAGAAAAAAAAGCTGTTGGACTTGTGCTGATGAATCAACGTATTCAGGAGTCAAATCAGAATATCAGACGTCATAGAAACCTAACTTTAAAATCAAGCATAATTCTATTAAGGTTAAAAGGGAGAGCCTTATCCATTTGCCCTCAGGACTACCTAAATGCGAAGGAGTTATCTAATCCAACTAGGTTAGGTTAAACTAGGTTAGTCGGAACTTGATTCGCGCCTTACTAACTTAGAGGATTCATCGTTGCGCAGAGACGACTGCAGGGCCCGAATAAAATATTTATTGCGTTTTTTCTCGTCCGATGAAGTTTAGCCATGACTCTAAATCAACTGTTAACCCTTCTCCTATCGTTGTAGATACGGTACTCTCCTGCCAGTCGTAGGATACATATAGCTCCCCATCTTTCGTCGCGACGGCGCAAATACCGAGCGCTGCACCGTGAACTTCGGAGCTGACGGAGAATATGGATCGGCCGATAGACCACACGGAAGCCTCCCCTGCTGGTGCTGGGGCCTTAGTAGCACGTGAGGTGGTTTCGACGGCGATTGAGGACGAATCTGCTTTGCCGTCGATAACCCCTATGTTAGATACGGCGATAGAATGGGTTCTAGGCTTTTACAATCGGCCTTCTAGCAGTCCACGAAAGTTGGGAATAAACTTCATGAGTCCCATCTGGTCATTCTTGGTTCCCTCGCTTAACCCTTTTACTAGGTCGGCCGAACCTGTTTCGCAACGGGCCAAATTAACGGCTCCAGCGCGAACATACGGCTATCAGATCCCCCGTCTCGATTTTCGTTCTCGACTTCGCCATGATTTTCTGCGGAGTCTCTGAGCTCCTCTCGAGAAGGATTGCTAACGCTTGTGGTCCTAATTTTCGTAACCCATCCTTTATCAAATACATGATCTACTGTGGTCATGAAATTCGCCATTGCCCGAGTGAGATCCATGTCTCTTATATCGATCTTTACCTTCTTTTTTAGTGCCTGTTTCATGATTGGACGCAAGTTGACGATTGTAGAACCTATAAATCCCGGCGCTTGATCACTAGATACCCTACACGCGAGACTAGCATGCGCGAGCGCCTGTAACAGTCCAGTTAACGTCGTACCATGGGTACGGCATACCCCGACGACGTTTCGTAGCGTAGCGGGGGAAATATCGAAGTGTCGGTACTCCGACGCATAACACCCGAGTCGGATGGGTGCCCAGTTTGCACGTAAGTCTCGAACAGACTTATCTTGCAGAATTGCCGTTTTGAATTCTTCCCATAGGGTGGTTAGCGTAAATCCCCGTCCCGAGGGGAAAGTCACATAGCGCGTGTAACGGCGGCAATACATCTTTGTCTAGCAAGGGGTATTGTTAGGATACGAGTTTCCGGATCGAATTATTCAGGTGCTGGATCATTATGATCGTTCAGATACCGCAATAGAACCTCGTGAAATGTCTTGGCGCTAGCACCGTCAACATGAGAATGTCCCCATTCCCACATAACGTCGATAAATCCCCCCCCCCCCCTCGGCGCTTAACATGAGGGTTCGCCACGCCGGTGCCGTCTCTGGTTCTTCGACCTTGATGTTAAGGCGGCTTTTAATGAGACCTACGAGCTCTGCGTCGTCATCCTTTGTCGGCGTCGAGGCGGCGCCATTCGACATGACGGGAAAAGTCGACGGCGTCTATCTGGACGAAAGCAGGCTTGCAACTATGTTTGCCGCGTAAACCGAGACGTAGCAAGGGATGTTCTTGCGGGACCCGGGAGATTGCCGATTCGACTCTCTGCTGCAATTTCGTATATGACTCTACCGGAATGAGGGTCGTGGGGATAGCAAACCTACACGTAAGCCTAGAGCTCCGGTAAAGACCCAGCAACAGCATAGCTGCTTCGAAACGTTCCCTATGTCAGCGTTAACGTTAAAACTGGTTCTAAGGTGTCAAGCTAGTAGGTAGGCCTACAAATATCCGAGGGGCCTAATAACGTTTATTCCGTACTTCGAGCCCGACGGCTTGCCACTTTTCGTGTCAGCCGTGATAGCTTATGAAGGACTAAGCCACCTCAACGGCAAACCCCTATATTTCTAATACCGATTAGGATTGAGGTTTTCTGGCAAACACGACAAGATATGTATGTCCGGAGGGTATAGTTGAAACGTCTACTATAAGGTTCAGGTATTAATTGCAATTTGCCGCCAATATATTATGACTGCGATCTGAAATTTTCAGACTACGCAGCTACCTATATATCCGCACGACGGCCCCGATCCGCTCGGCCTCCTCGGGCAGCCGACTATCACGATAAAGAAGCATTAAGGGGTAATATACTAGAAGGGGGCCAGGTAGCGCGGCAGGCCGCTAACGCGCTTAATCATTTCCCCGTCCGAAACGGTTAAATCAGTTAGTACATCTATAAAACAAATCGTGTATGAGTTTTCCTAGTTACGTTTACTATAATACGATTACTTCTAGTTGATTACTTCCCTATTTAATATATCAAGTATCTGAAGCCTGTTATCAATTTTCGATCCAGACCCGGGACGTTATGATCTTGTAGTAGAATAAATAAGTAGTCTAGCTAGGATAATCGGGTAGATGGGATGAAGCGGATTAAATTAACGAGGCAGATAGCCGAATTTGCATTATTCAGATACCTATGCCTCGAAGATGAACGATAAGCAATATATGTAGGTAACTATGCTCGTTTCTTAACATGATAGAACACGGCGACTGGAGTTTGGTGTGAAGAAAATCCCAGCAATGCTTTCTAAGCACCTCTGATAGTTTGTTCCTTTCCTGAAACTTGATAGCGTACCACATCGCCGTCCTTAACGCCATGTGATGCAATACCAAGCCCCATGAATGCTCGCAAGATGAAATAGATGAAGGTACGTATGTACAGATAATAATAGCAATGGTAGATCCAACTCCGTCTAGAGTAGTACGGTTACTCCGTGCCCTGCCTCCTACCTCGACCGCGTCTAGCAAGAAACTTATCGCGACCGCCAACATCTCGCCAGTACTGGTCCACTGCATCTGGGGCAATCTTTTTCAGCTTAGACTCTGCCTCCACTGACGTCTCGCCGCGCGTCGGTGGATGTCCAACCCATTGAACTTCGAATTCAAACCCGCCTCTTGGCTTCTTCTCATGAGCGAGCAATTTGAAGACGTGATAGGTCTCGACAGGTGCATCTTTGGGTTTGATGAAGAGGGCGTTGATCCGGCCGCCTTGACTTTTCCAGTATGCATACAGCATCTCTTCGGCGCCTTGTTGGATTTCCTCCTCGGCTTCCCAGGTGGCATCCTTTTCAGTTTCTCCGGCCCAGTGGACGAGGAGTTCAACTCTACCATCCTCAACCATCCTGTGCTGCAGGAGGGCTTGAATTTCTTGCACCTCTCGTTCATCAAGTTCTGCCGGTGCCGGCGCCGGTAGTTGTGCCGTCACGCTCTCTCCCGTCGCCTTCTCCCTCCCTTTACCTTTCCCTTTTGTATTGTGTTCGGCGCGATTCCTGTCGGGCTTCGATTTATTGGTGCTGGGGCCGCTAGGTACTGCATCTGTATTATCGGATGGCCCTGTGAGACCCATATCGGCTACCGGGACAAAAGAATTCCTCGACTCTTCGGGTTGAGTATCTGATTGTGCCGCTTCCGGCTCTCGTGCAAGAGCTGAGCTTGTGGCGGCTGCATCAACGCGCGGGCTCTCTGCTATCTCTGCTCTCCGGGCACCTGTTGAACGACTTTGGCGTTCTACGGACGCATGTTAGCTATGGTCCATTAGAGGACGGTCTATTAGAGGATATGCATCTTCCATACTGCTGTTTTTGCTTGTGGATGATAATCTTCCCTTTGCACTAGATCCTGGGGCCTCCGAAGGGATGCGCGGTCGGGTGCGCTGAGTTGGTGTCCTCTGGGCGGCTTCATCTGTTTGCTTTGGTTAACGCGGTCGTGAACGAATAAGGAGTAAACTCTCGGAGACCGCCATCCTCTTGTAACCTTAACTTACCATCTTCTATTTCTTCATACGGGTCACCCTTAGCTTTTCGCTTGATACCACGCGATTCCATGTCGCCGTTGACTGATTTAGGGGCAGGCGACTGGTTGAACAAATTAAGGACAACGGACATCATAGGGACGGCGGCGATGATGCAAATAATGCTCAGAAAATATAGACAAGCTGAATGGGACCAATTAAGTACCTAGATAACACGATATCTGTCGAGATGGGAATAGCTCTAGTTATTTCTGGGGTTTACTTTTTATTTTATAAAAAAAAGTAGATGATGACTTTGGTAGATGTATTTTAAGAAAGCTTCCATCCAAGTTCCTATATGTAGAATAGTACCTAATAGGTAATAGGTAGGTACCTAATAGGTAATAAGAGCTTCGAGACTTGAAGTGGCGCGGCAAGGGTGGAACCGCGATTTTTTTGCCATTGGAATGACGAAGAACCTTGGAAGCTGCCAGGTGCTTAGCCTGGGGAAGGTTTCAATTGTTATTAAATACTTTTACCCAAGCGGTTATCCTGGCTTGACTATAAGTATTTCGAAACTGGAGTTCCAAAATTATCTTTCTATATTCATCGAGAACTGGACCGTGCACAATATACCTGGTAAGGTTACCTAAGGCACTCATTGTATACACGTGCGGCGACGTGCATAAGGAAGTACAATACATGATCAACGATTAACTGGACTGTACCCATGAAAATAAGCCCGAAATAGCATATTAAGAGTCATATACGCGCCCATTCTGATTTTTTTTATGAGTTCGTCTTTGATGGGTTTCGATTCTTGTGATATCTGCCTACTTACTTAACCTAGCTGTCAAAATATACACTGGCACCAAGTGACCGGGTAATAAGTAGGCCCAACTAAAAGGTTGGTATTGTATTGTACAGGCTCTAAGAACAGCCCCTTACGATGAGACCCATCAGAGACTCTTTGGAAATAAGCACTGTTATCGAATTTCAAAGACACAATTATCAATTTCGAAGCTACGACATTTCTCTCAATATTAGTCTACTTTCATATCGTGTACCTAACATGGGACGATACAACGATAAACTAGTCCTTTGGTTAATCCCCAAGGAGTGCTTGTAGAGATCTTAACTTGGAGATAATATATTACTATCCACGTTAGATAGACTTGGAGTTACAATAGCTATAATAGTCCTAATAACTAGTCAATCTTGACGGTTTATAAATTAAGCCATAGTCGAAGAGAATTCAACTCTTTAGAAAATATATGTTATGATAGAAGGAATAGTACAAGGGGTGGAAATACTTTGATGACATTAGCTCAGAGACTTGATTAGTTTTATATGCCCGAAACTAATAATTAGCTTAATACGTCGTATGGGTGGCAAATATGTCGATATTTTGGTTGTGGTTCCTATTATATCTATGTACTAAGGCCTTACCCCACGTCTAAATAAGACATCTATTGTAATGTTGAGAATCCCTGAGTCCGGTAATCATCTACTTGGAGTATTTTAGCTACCTTTATAACATCGAGCCCTGTCTTTTGCAGGCCTCGTTTTTTTCCGTTACTTCTGAGGGTTCGTACACCATCCCTTAAACGCGTCGCGAGTACAGTCAAGACGCGTTCCTACCTTCAAAGACTATTACCCCGCACATTAATTCTACCATAGCAAGCAATACAGTAGGTAGGCTACCATATTGACCTTTTCATTGTTTTTGTTCATAATTTAAATTCTCAGTTTTTATAAATATCAACTGGCTGTTAAGTTCCAAACGCACTTCCCATAACCGTTCCAACCAGGTTTTCTTTACATCTTTTAATCAAGTTGAGCATTCGTTTCTTGGTCCTATGGTCTTTAATTCCTAAATACTACTAGACGTCTAGCCTAGCTACACAAGGTAAGATGCTTCGCCTCTCTACCTTTAAAGAGTACATTTTTTAACAAGCCCGTATGATTCCTTAACTCTCCAGGCAGAATTACTACGTGCCTACCTAAGGTAGATATCTTACCAGGTGTCTACTTTCTATGGGATATCGCAATTCATCATCTAATATCTTCTTACAAGGAAGAATTTTATTCTTTGAAATCCAAAGGCACAACTACTTAGGCTTCTACCACAAGCAGTGTTACTTTTGTGATCCCTTTGGCAGGCTCGAATCTATCGACTTATTTCAGCCTCCTTGGAATCAGCGAATCACTTCCTGTTGACGTAATGTCTCAAGCAGCAGATATCCGTGAGCCTGGTGCAAGAGGTAATTTGTTTCTTTCTACATAGTTATACGATATGGCTGAATGTTTTGCTGCAAGTTGTATGTGTTTGATTAGAGCTAGAAGATGGAGAACCTCATCTACAATCGGGGAGATGGATGTGGTTGAAGAGCTCTGGGGTAGAAAGTTAGGACAAGTTACGAATTCATCTAACTATTGTACTAATGTTATAGGTCGTGAGGGAATACCTTTTGTACAGCTAGACTTATTTTCAGTGCCGGACGCACGCCGAGCTCATGTCCCCAACCGGACACACGGGATTATCAAAGATAAACCGGGCCCCTCGAGTAGTAAACATCGTCACGATGAGAAACTCCTGCCCCAGCACCCACACCACCCACCTTTGGACTCTGCCGGCCGTACCCCACCAGGTAAATTTCCTAAACCTTTCCAAAACTTGCATCCTACAGATTATCTCACAATAGCAATAGGCAGCCAAGCAGTTCGTGACGAACTCGGAAACATTACGAAACGCCCCAACTTCCCAGTTTCTAGCCCGCACAATATGTCTTCTGACATCCAAGCTGTCAACGATGGTGGTGCCGCGTCTTAGGGACCTCGCGACACTGCTATTCAAGGAATCAGCCTATCCCCTTCCCCTCCTTCGTCTATCGCACTCGATGATCAGGATCATCGCCCTACTTTGTGGGCTCGTATCTGCCTCTCTTTCCGCAACGGTTACAACTTCGTTCTGGGCATCTTCGCCTTCTGTCGTCCCGGTCCCGACACCGATGTTACGCAGATCGTGCTTTACATCTTGATAGGCTTGGCTACTCTCAACGTCATCGCCAGCATCAAGGTGCACAAATCCTTGCCAGATACGCATACCGAGGATGAGAAGGTCGATTCTCTCATTTGGCTATGGGGCAGCATCGTCGGCCTCATTCTAATTCTCATCTTCAACCAGCATCGTGCCGCTGGTATTGAGGAATGGGGACCTAGTCGTGGTTTATACAGAAACCCGTCATGGGTCGAATTGGGCGACCGTGACCGCCGTCGCCGCCGCAACCGCTCTCAGCAGTCACGTCGTCCCGCCCGCCCCCAGCCTGCACGTACGGCAATTCACCGAGGAGAGGGTAGCGTATATCGTCGCTCAAGCAGCTCCGCCGAGCAGGAAACGGGACGACACCGCCACAACGCGAATCCTCAACGCAACCATCCCAGCCACCAGTCAGTTCCGCATTCGCTTTCCCAGCAAAGCCCCGAGGCAGCCAATTCGAAAGACGTACAGCAGCCGACACCTCAGGGAAAATAAACTCAGCCCCATCTTTGAGCGTTCCAACGAGGTTTGTCTTTCGGCTGAAAAAGGTGGTATAAGACTGCTTAGATAATTGTCCCCAATCGCCCTTCGGATTGCCTATGTGATTGCATGCGAATAACGCTCGCAGGGTTGGTCTTTTATCAATATGTTATATCATACCGTATGCTAACATTCTCTAGAAGTGTCCCTAATTCACAAGGATACCTATATATCCCATCCCCCATAAATCTCTGGAAAAGAGGCGAAACGATGCTTACTGGGCCTGTTGCCAGATGATTTGAGTTGCCATCAACGCGGAAGGGGTTTAGGTTCTAGTTTCTGCGGCTTGGATTAGTTACCTTTGCGATATTGTGACTTACGATCCAAGTGTGTGCTTGTATTAAGGAAGAGATGGTTTATAATGTGCTCTTTTTTTTTTCCTAATCGTTTCGTGAGACTCTTTAGAATCGCCGCCCCATCATTGAGGGTCTATTTAATGTACACCTTGAGGGATGGAGTACTCGTTTAGGTTCTAGTTGACCAATGGGAGCGGCGTGTGTTGCGAATATCAAAGGGGGATTCCTCTAAAAGGTTTATTGACCTGAGCTATTGCGTGTAGGGGATAAACCCCAACTAATTTTTACCCATTGAGTTCTCCATTAGTGTGCTGTTTAATTGGTTGTCCCATGCCTTAAATAATGATATACATCCTAAATTGCCCGTTCCGCGCGAGCACGATTTTCCCTATAGCGCTTCTCCTTCGACACAGCCTTCCGTCTCTTCCTCCATGAGCGGTTAAGATCTCCCCGGCTTTCCCAAAACTGCCTCTGAAAATCGCTGATGGGGGTTTGGTCATCCCCATCGACGGGATTAGCTCGGCCACTAGCTCCCGAGTTCTCGTTATTTTCCTCCTGCTCTTGCTCTTCGTCGTCCTCGGCTATATCGTCCGCGGAATCTTGCCCGGGCCATGGGTTGAATGTACGACTTGGATGTGCCGTATCTGGGGTTGGTGCGGCGCTCCTTAGGTTTCTAAATTCGAAGTCTTGCTTCGTGAAAGGGGTCATGGGAGCTTGGCTAACGGGAGCCACGCCGCCTTCATCTTCGTCAATATCATCGTTATCCTCGTCGAAGAAGCTAAATGGTTGAGCCTCGCCTGATGCTTGACCGGGTGCGGCGGAACCCCCCTGGGGCCGTTTATATAGAGCCTCGAGGGGGTGGACTTTTGCAGAAGCTGGGGTGGCTGGGGGTATCTTGATGGTGAGGCTCGTAGTAGAGCCCGACGATTTTGGCCTTGCAGACCCCGTTTTCAAGATTGACACGGGGCTGGTAGAAACTCGCGCGTCTAACTTGAGTTTCATTGGCTGGGTTTGAGGCTCGGCTTGCTCTTCGTCTTCATCTGGACTGTCCACGGCCCCATTAGACGCCTCGATGTCAGACTCATCAGAGCCATTGGAATCACCGGAGTCGTCGGAATCGCTGGACGAAAGGCCACTGCTGCTTGTCGTATCATCCTTTACCACGGGATTTTCTGGTCTGGCTTCCGCTGTCAATTTTGACGAGTCGGCCCTTTGTCTCTTACTCAGGACGGGTTCCACGACCGCTCCGTGCTCGTCCACCCAACCAATGCCATCTTTAAAAGTGACGGCTCCTGAGCTTAACTTTTCCGCGCTACTCTTGAGGAATGAAGGGTGCTTTATGGTCTTCTCAAACTCGTGCAGAACTACCTCGCGACTGCCTTTTCGCTTCTTTCTCTTAACCCCCTCGTGATCTTGATCCTCTTTAGATAGACTGATATCCGGAAGTCTCGTCTTGAACAAGCATTCCGGCCCATCGGTATATTTCGATTTCGACTCCCTCTTCTTCTTCTTTTTTCTCTCTTCCCTATCCTCCTTCGATTTCTTGTCTTTATTGCTCTTCTTGCGTTTTTCCTCGACCATCTCGCGTTCCGATCTAGTCCATCCGCGCTTAACTTTTCGTCCCTCTAACTCGACCCCGGGAGTGGTATCGATCTCGCGCTTCCTCTTTTTTTGCTTCTTCTTCTTCTCCTTCTTGGCATCGTCATCGCCAGCCACGCCCGTAGGCTCGGGGATAGATTCGGGCCTAGCCTTCTCGATACGCATCTTGGTTCCCTTTAGGACTGCTCCGTTAAGTTTCCTCTTTATCTTATCCGCATCAGCTGTAGGAAGGTCGACAAACCCGTATCTCTTCTCGGGAAAGGTCTCGATGATATGATACGAGATGTTACGCGCGCGTGGTAGCACAGAAGAGGGGACGACAACGTTAAGCAGCGATTCGTCTAACGGCGCGATGTGTAATCGGGTATAAGGAACAGCACCAGTCGCGGATTCCGTCAATGGTTCGGACGATTCATGAATCGTAGCCATAGCTGCTCTCCCGGGACGCCATTCCACCAAAAGAGTCTTAGTTGTTTCGGTCGGGCGGCTACAGAAAAAGATGAGCTACAGGATGAAGAATGAAATGTTACCTAGGTATCTTATCAGCCTATCAGCGTATCGATATACCTATCTATATCCACTTTACTTACCTAGGTGGGTCAGAATAAAGCCTCGGTGTACCTAGGTACCTATACGAGAGGCCACCCCTTGGGTGGCACAAGAGCCCGAACTCTTATTTAATAACCCTTATTAAATTTTATATAATTATATAAATTTTTAAATATTATATATATATATATATATATTAATATTAATTATATAATTTAATATAATATTATAATTTTTTTATAAAGATTTTTAATTTAAAATCTTTAATTATTTAAATTATATTTTATAAATATTTTATATTATTAATTTTATTTTATTATTAATATTT
>MU623398.1:0-76568 GCA_025201765.1 Daldinia sp. FL1419
ATATTATAAATTTTATTTAATAAATTATAATTATATTAAAAAATATTTAATTTTAATTATAAAAGAAAATTATAATTTATTATAATTATTTATAAAATATATTAAAATATATTATAATTTTAGAACACATTTTTTGAATTATTAAAAACAATTATAACCCTAATTAATAAATTTTAAATATCCCTTCAAAATTATAAAATTATAAAAGTACTATAATAATTTATAATCAATAATATTAATAAAAATAATAATAAAAAAATTTATAATAATTATATTAATAAAAAATATTATAAAAACAATAAAAATAAAAAATATACTTCCAAATAACTTAAGAAGGTTTAGAAATATAAATATTAGATATGTAAAAAGAAAGGCTATTAATTTATTAAACATTCAAAAACTAACTGTAAAAAAGCCAAAGAAAATTAAAAAATTAAATATAACATATTCAAAAAAAATTATATAATCTTTTTAATAAATTATAAAAAATTTAAAAATTAAAATTTAAAATAAAAAAATAATAATATCTATAATATAACCCCAAAACTAAAAAATAATAAAGATATATAATTTATAATAACAATATACCTATTTAATCAAATATTTTACCATTATATTATAACCTCTATCCCCTTAATAATTAAAAAAATTAAAATCATTTTTATCTTAAATTAATATATAAAAATTATATTCTAAAATATTATATCAAATATTAGAACTACCCATATTTCAATAATAAATAAAGAATAATACCTTATTCTTATTAATAAACATCCTAATTGGAAATTTAAAATAAATTATATCCATATTAGAAAAATTAATATTAAATTTAAAAATAAATCTTCTATCAAATTATTAAACATAATTATAATTAATATCCCATTTAATAATATAAATTTCCATATTATAGAATTAAATATATTATTCTTTTTCTTAATTAAAAATATAAATTATCTAAAAATATATTTTAATAATATTATTAATTAATTAATATATAAAAATAATATAATAATTAATATTAAATAAAAATAAAAATATTTATAATTTTATTTAAATAACATTATCTACTTTATAAAAATAAAATTACAATACCTATATATTTATTTTAATTATTTTATAATTAAAAAATTTTATAATCTTTTAGATAAAATTAATTATAATATTAATATAAATAATTTTAAAGAAATTAATAAATTCTACCACCATTATCAAATTAAAAATAAAAATCCATAAAGATTTAGATTTACTCTTAAAAATTCTAATATAAATTTCAATTATAAAATAATTATTAATATTATATATTTAAAAAAATAATTAATCTTATATATGGTTAATACTACCATTAATTTTTAAATAATATAATTTATAAAAAATATTATGGTTAAAAAAATGTAAAAAATGTTAAAAAAATATTAAATTAATACCTATCTTAACCCTCTAAATATTATCTCCTACAATATAAAAATAAATTTTAATAATTTAAAATTTTAAAATAAAATATATATTATTAAAATTATATATTATTAGGTATTAGTTAAAATATATTAATCTATTAATAAGGTAGAAGAGTATTACAATCCAGTCCACCAAACCTATAAAATAATTACAGACAAATTCCAAAATTCTGGCTCAAAGGTAATATGGTTATAAATGGTTATAAAAGTAATTAATAATATAATTAATTTTGATGGATTGATTTTCATGTTACTTATTTTTAAAACCTATTCCAAAATTAATATAAATTTATTATTTATATTTATTTAAATTTATTATATCTTAGTAATATAAAAAATTATAATTAAAATTAAAAAAATTAAGTTATAATATTCTATTTAAAATGTACTTAATATTTATAATGGTTTTAATATTATAAAAATATTATTTATATCTTTATTTATTAATAGTAAAATTCTTATTTATTAAGAAAAAGGTGGATAAAAAGGCCTTTATAAAATTATTATAATTATTAATAAAGATATTATTGTGGTATTTAATGTATTTGGAGGAATATTTATGTTTTAAAATTTTTATATTAAACCTTATATTTAATTTAAAGATAATCTAGTACTTATTAAAGAATTCCAAATATAATTATCCAAGCCTATATTTAATCTAAATAATTATAAAATAATTTTAGAAGAAAACCTTATACATACTAACAATCTTTTATATATTAATATTTTATATTTTAATAATAAAGAATAAAATAATTTAACCTTAATATTTCAATTATATACAATAAGAAAGATTATTATTATAGAAAAACCATATAAAATATTAAATATAAAAAAATTTAATACATTATTTAATAAAGGAATTTTATAATTTAAAATATATGATATATTAATTTATTAAAAAATAATAATTTTTAAGTTATAAATGATCTATAAAATAAAGAAAAAGAATATATTAATATCTTATAAAAAATTAAGATTTATTATTTAAGGCTATAATAACCCTAATAAAAAATTCATTATAATATATGCCCTTATTATTTAAAGGGTAAGTTAATACCTTATTTTAACTTTAATTCCAATTCTTTAATATTAGGGTATAAAAATTATAATAAGGGATATTATTATAATATATACCTAATTTAAAATATCCATATAATAAACAATATTTATATAATTATTAATAAAATTAAAAAATAAATATCCTAAAAGAATATTATTATATATTATTAAATTATTATATAATTTAATTAAATTAAAAATATATTAATTTAAAATTTATTTATATTATTATTAATAAGAATTCAATATAAAATTATTAATATTTAATTTATATTTATTAATAATAGATATAATTTTATTTAGAATTATAAACCTTTAAATAAATAATATCTTAAATATTAGTACCATAGAATTCCTAATAGTAGAAAATAAGGTACTTACCAAAGCTGAAATTAAAGTATGCCCTTAGAAGATATTAAATACCAAAATTAAAGATTTCAATAGCTTGTACCTTATTATTTATAAAAAAAATTATAGTATAATTATTATATAAAAGGGATAGGTTAAAAAACTTAAATAATTAAACGTAAAATTATTAGATATAATTAAGAAATTTGTTGAACAACAGGCACAAGGAATATACATCTCCTCTATTTACCAACCTAAAATAACCTTTAATTATTTAACAATAACCCAACACTTAAAGCCAAACCTTAAAAAAATAAAAACTTTTAATATCCAGATTAAATAATAAATAGATAACCAATTATAAGGACTTAATTATATTAATTTAAATCCCCAAAATTTACACCTATACATCTTTATTAACAATTCATTTACAAATAACAAAGACCTAAACTTACAAATTAACTATATTATTATATTAAATAATAAAAAACCAACTAACCAAAACAATAAAATCTAAATTATTAACAATATTATTCATTAATTATCCACTAAATATAAATATATTATTTAAAGCATATTTACTAACAAAATCTACAAAATAATCCAAAGCTTTAATATCAGATATATTATCTACCATATAATCAATACCATTTTAAAATACCTTTTATTATCCAAGATTTTATTGATCCTATATATTAACTCATTTTTCTTATATTAATACCTTATCCAAATAAGTAATATTAATAAAAAAAAATTAATAATTAATTTAATAACCTTATAATAATTATATAAAAATTGGGAAATTGATAATGTTTGGTAGATTTACAGCATATATAATCCTATAAATATTATAATAAAGGTATCCCCAAATAAGATCATACAAATATTAATAAAAAATAATTAAATTAATCTGCAATTAAAAGGATGGGTAAAATAAAAATTAGATATTAGGTTCGTAACATAATTATAAAAAAAAAATAAAATAAATGATGATTAAATAATTTATATTTTTAGTTTGATATATAACCCTTAAAAAATATTTATATATTTATTATTATATAAAGATAATTTTTTTTATTTATCTTTCTTAAATAGCTTTCTTCTTTAAACAACTATAATATACCAGTCTTATCCCTATTGTTATTTGCTTTATTGTTATCTTGCTTTTATCTTACATACGTACCTACCAACAGCACCTTAACTTTTAAATAATCTAAAATATTTATTAAATTTATTTATTCTTTGAAACAAACATGCTTCTCTTTTAACAACACTTTTATAAGCCTATTTACATTTATATTTTTTGAATTAACATAGTTAATTTTGATATAACCTTTTTAAGCTTTCTATTTAAACTAATGATTGTGTATATCCACGTGTTTTAACTTCATTTTAAATTTTTCAACATCTTTAATAATTAATCTAATTATCTATTTATTATCGTATAATAAAAATATAATTTAGTTTTTAAGTTCAATTCCAAAATCTTTAATCAACCATAATATATAAAATCCTTCTTTTATAACTTAAACCAAAGCAAATAGTTTAACCTTAATAATAAAAATAATAATTATATCTTATTTATTAACTCTTTAACTAATTATTCCACCAAACAATTTCATTATATATACTTATAAACTCTTTCAATTAATTATATTATCAACAAATAAGGTATCGCTAACAACCTCAA
This sequence comes from Daldinia sp. FL1419, assembly GCA_025201765.1. Lineage (NCBI taxonomy): Eukaryota > Fungi > Ascomycota > Sordariomycetes > Xylariales > Hypoxylaceae > Daldinia > Daldinia sp. FL1419. The sequence goes on from MU623398.1 coordinate 4,555, forward strand.
AAACATCGCCTCTACCTAATTCTAAGGCATATCTTCATATATATTAAAAATATTATATAACTCAATCAATCGTTATATAATATTTTAAATTTAAATTTAAATTAAATTGAGCTAACCTTAAACAAACAAATACAATATCAAATCAGGTAATTATTACAATATATAAAATTAAACCTATTTTTCGTTAATATCACTATATTAATTAAGGTGAAGCCATTTTTATATAAAATAATAGCTCTTTTTTTGTTATAAGCATTTTAAGGATTTTTTTAACCATTTTTATTAAATTAATAATTTTATTAATATAAATAAATTAACTTAATTAAATTTAATATTATACTTAATCTTAAACTATTTCAATTTTAAAAAATCATTGTAATTCATTATTTCCAGTTAATTTATATTATTTTTTAAATTTGGAAATAATTGATTTAATTTTTAATTTAACTTCTTTCTAATATATTATAATAATATTATTTATATATATAAAAAAGAAAATTTTATTTTTAATAAATATATATAATTTTTAAAATATTAAAATAAAATCAAATTTTTTTAAAATTTATAAAAACTCTTATTATTAAAGAAGAAACGATTTTTGAAGATTATAAAGTACTTTAATAATATAAAATATTTTTTTTAATTATTAATATCTTTAAAATATATACATAAATATATCTCTTTTAAATTTTATATTTACAAATATATTTATTATATTATATTATATAAATTTAAGATTATATTTAATCATTATTATTATTAATATCCAAAAAAACCTTTTAATAAATATAAAAATATAAATTTTTTCATTACTAATTATTTATTAATTTCTTTTTATTATTAAACATATTTTATATCATTAGAAAAAATTGTATTTATTAATTTTATAAATATAAACCTATATATATTTAAATACCTACTTATTCTTATATTAATCATTTAATTGCAATATAATTTCCTAAATATACATATTAATATAGTTCTTAAAGTAAATTTGTTCAGTTTTTTGGAACATTTCACATAATAGATAATTCTAGATATTTAAATATTATTTTAAAGATTCTAATAAATCTCTTCTATACATTTTCCTATATTCATTAATTTTTATTAAGAATATTTAAATAGAATTATTTAAATTTTTTTTATTATATTAAAAAGGTTAATAAGTAAATCTTAACATTTTTATTTTATTAATTACATATCCTTTGTATGTATCAATTTTATTTATTAAAGAACTAATATAAAACATTATTTTTTATAATATATAATATTTATTATTAAAAATAATATAAAAGATTATTAATATTTTAATATAAATAATAAATAAAATTATTAATAGAAAATTATTCAGAAAAAATAATAAATAAAAACATACCTTTATATAAAGGTAATTAATTCTTACAATAAAAATTTCTTCTTTTTTGTTTAGTAGTCCACCTAATTCTATTGGCTTATTAACTATATCTAATATATCTATATCCTTAATTTACCCTAAAAGATTTGTTTAAATATTATTATATATATTTATTCCTTTTTTAAATTAAAAATTTTAAATAGATTTTAATAAATTATTATATTAATTTATTTTATAAATTATTAATTTATTTTTAAATTTATTTTATAATTTTTAGAAATTACCATTAAAGATCTTATTTTCTTTAAATATAACATCTTTTAATTCTACTACTTTATTAATATATAAATTTTAAATTTTATATATATTTATAAATATATAGTTTACTAAGAAGTCTATCTATGCTTTGGGATTGAATTTTCTTAATTTATTTAATTTTTTAAATATTGTTATTATTATAATGTAAATTTTATAATTATATATCTAAAGGTGACTTTATTAAAATTTCTAATTATAAATTATAAAACTATTATTTACATTAATATATATATAAAATCAATTATATGGCATTTACTAATTCATTTTGTATTATGGTGTTTGATTATATAAATATATTATTATTTTATAAATTTTAGATTATAAAGAATAAAATAATTTTAAATGTATTTTTATGGTTTTTATTTTATCTTTAATTATATCCTCTAAGTATTTAATAGTATTGTTTTGAATTTATGTATAAGCTATTGAAGGTTCAATTTTTATATGTAGATTTTTTAGGTATGCATAAATTATTAGCTTTTTTTTAATAATTTCTTGATTAGATTCCTAAATTTTTGGGATAATATTATATTAAATCTTTAAAATATTAATAAAATTTTTTAAAATTTTAATAATTAATATTACCATTTAATTTATAAAATAATAATTGAATATTATTTTAATTTATTAATTTATAATTAATAATAAGTTTATAAGATTATTATTTAATTTTTTAATATTATAAAAATTAAAAATTAATTTTATTTTTAAGATTTTATTAATATATTTAAATATTTAATTTATTTAATATTTAGCCTTAATAATAACATATATCTTATAATTAATTATTTTAATTCTTTTAATTTAAATTTCAATATTTATTTTAATAAGGTTTTTCAATATTTGTAAGTTTAGATATTCTAATTTTAAATGTCATTTAAATATATCTACTATTAATATTTACCTTTTTTAATTAAATTTATTATATTATATGTAAAATATTAATTTAAATATTTTAAAAAAAATATTTTTAAATATAAATTAATTAAAATAATTAATAAATTTAATTATAATTTTACTATTTTAAAGTTTTAAATAAATATATTCTTAATAATTATTCTATTAATACCCTTACCTTCTAAAAATTTGTAGAAATATAAGGTTATAAATAAAATTTAAATAATATATTATATTTAAAAATCTAATTTTTATAATATTATTGGTATATTTAATTTTAATATTAATATATTTATAATTTAATATTTAGACCTTATTATTTTTAATAATAATATATTTTTTTAAAAAAATTTTTTTATAATTAATAAATTTTAATATTTAATTAAAAATATATATTGTAATTCTTAAATTTAATATAATTAAATTTTTTAAAAAATAATAATTTATATTATAAATAATATCTATAATATTTATTATAAATATTATTCTTAATTCTAAAATTATTACTTATTTTAATAATTAATTCTTATTTTCTTAATTAATTATATTATTTTTATTTTTTTCTTTTTCTTTAAGACTATTAAAAATTTTTATTTTTATTATTAATTTAAAATTATATTTAATTTTTTTTTATATAAATATATTAAATTGTATATTAATCCTAAAATATTTAAAACACTTTAATTTAATAATATAAAAATATTTTTTAATTTTATAAAAATTTAAACAAATCTTACACTTATCACACCTATATCTATATACTAATGGATATAAATATTGATTAATATTTATATCATTCTTTTTTCATTTATTTAAATTATTTTAACATTTATTTAATTATTTATTTTATTTAACCAATTTTCCCTTACAAAAATTTTCTTCTTTATCAAAATCATCAATATCATTACTTTTATAATAAATAATAAAAATATTTTTATAAACCTTTCCTTTTCCTTTTTAATTTATATTTATAATATAAATATAATTTTTAAAAAAATAAATAATATCTTTAAAAATTAATATTTTATTATTAATTTTTTTTTAATATATTACTACTTAAATAAATATCCATTTTTAAAACACTAATATTATTATTTATAAAATAATTAAAAACCATTTTTATAAATTAATAATAATAACAAACTTCTTACTTACTCCATATAATATAACCATTTCTTAAAAGGTAATCTATTCCTCCCAATCTTTAAATTATTTTAAAAATAATATCATTATTTTCTTATAACACTCTTTCACCTCATATTTATTAAAATCAATATCAAAAATCTTTTTAAAAATAATATATTTCTCTCAAATATTTTAAATTAAAAATAAAATTAATATTTAATAAAATTTTAATACAATTTTTATTATATAATTTAAAAATTAAATTAATTTATTACACTTAATATTATATAAAATTATAATTTATATATATATTTACATATCTTTATTATAATAAAACCTTTTAATTAATATAAATTAACTTATATTATAAAAATAAACATCCATAATAAAATTATTAAACATATTTATTATATTATCTTATCTACTTCTTCTAAAAACCAACAAATTATTTAAATTTTTAAAATTAATTTTATAATCTTCAATATTCAATTATATTAATTAAAAGGTTAAAAAGAATAAAGATTTCCTTATTAAATCAATATTTTCTGGATTTAATTAATCTTATATATTTAAATTATAAGTTAAAATTATAAAAGCTTAATTTCATATTTCCCAATTGTTAAATATAAATAATTAATTTTCTTTTATAATATTTTTAAATAATATTATTTAATTAAATATAATTAAAATTATATTAAATATATATTTATATAATATAATTAAATTAATATTAATCATATATTTATATTAAAATATAATTAAAATTCTTAATTATTACATTATATATAAGAAAAAAATTATAATTATAAAATTCAAATTATTATTATTATTATTTAAATTTTAGAATAGAATGGTAAGGTTTTTTATGGAATTATTATAAAGGAGAGAATTTTTCCATACTATTTTTAGGCTTACTAATCCAACAATTGACTTGTTTGATTGGTTGACTTGTGGGGTACGTTATATAAAAACAGAAAGATAGATGATATTTGTTGGATCTATAAAATCTATAACTTAATTAATATAATAATAAAAATTTTTTTTAATAAAGTTATAAGGATATTAATAGAAGATAATTAAATTAATTTGTATTTAGAGGGTTGGGTGAAATAAGAAGTTAATAATAATTTATAAGCTATTATTTGTAAAAAGAAGTAGAGTAAGTGATGATTGTATGTTATTAGGTATTATAAATCCTTATAGCAAATAAAAGAAGTATTATATAATTAGTATATTGTGTATATAAAGGTTTTAAATTTGTTAAGTTTAGAGTAGATAGTTTTCTTTTTTAGGATTTATAAATATATAAGTCTTATTGTATTGTTTTATTTGTTATTTGCTTTTACTGTTATTTCTCTTATATGTACATTTAGCCCAACAGTTTTACTGTACTAACACATACCTTTATTTAGAATGGCTCTTCCGCGTCGGATAGTTTTGCATCTTGGACTTCAACGACTAGGCAGTTTCTAGGTAAAGCTTAACTAACTATGTTGAGTAAAGTCTTAAAAGTTGAAGGCGAAGCCAAGGACAGGATACACGATAACATCGACCCCAGTTTCGAATATACGGCACAGACTGGCTGCCTCTTGTCTGACCGCCACAATTCACGGCATGCCGAAAAGAACTACCGATGTCCAAAAATACCTAAGCCCCAGGCATCCTTCTACTCTTCCATTGCCTATCGTAGAGAACATATTCCAAAGACCTTTTTCAACTAACTAGGTAGGTAGTCTTAAGTGTCACGACACGGTTTCGACGGCTGGGCGATGACGGCATACGCTGTGGCCGTTCAGCTTTCCTAATGTCCGAAAAGCGTTGAAACAGCGAAGGGCTACGCCTCGTGCGATCTGTACCACTCGAAGTCATGCGGTGCGACCATACCAGTCGACGGTCCGAATGCCGACAGGTCTGGGGAGATGCACGAGTATGCTGAACACCTAACACCGCTTTTCGTTTGTTTGATCTAGGTGTAAGATAGTTTTATGTGATGTCGCATCCCACATAGCTCGAGTCCAAGGATGCAATTCAAGCGACGAACGTGGAGCCAGGCGCGCATTTACGGCCTTGGCCCCGATCTTGAAGTAGTTGCATTGCAAAGCAACATGTATAAAGGATTTGACTCCGACTTGGACATGAAATATCATATTAGTTAATAATAAGTGTAGCTTTGATTTTTTGTGATGGATACGAAGTTTAACTTACTACGTCCAAATTGCCGTAGCAGAGCTATAGTATATATTTGCTATAGTAATGTTATTTGGTTGTAGTAGAAAACATACAGATATGCCTTTCCTCTAAGTGCCTTGGTAGAAGTTCTGAATCTAATATTAACTATTGCTTTTGTCGAAACTTTATAAGCCAATAGCCATATAAGATGGGCTTATACCTGTGTATATTACGGATTAAATGGAAAATGCAACAATAAGTCCGTATCATAAACATAACAGAGTCTTACAACAGGGTAATCAGCAATACAACTCTAATCATATGATTGGGTACTTGCACTGTCCCATGGTATATAGTGGTACAACGTCAAACTGATAAATGCCATGTCTTATGATTCATAATTCTTTGCTCGATTCCGACTCCTAAGGTCTTGACGAGTTTCTTTTGGATTCAACGTTCAAGTACGATGTGATATTAATGGATGCTTCGTGTTGGAATGTGTGTGGCTGGTATACAGGGATAATATACGCCCCACATCCGTGACTTATATATATCGCACATGTGCCCATCTATTCTCTAATAAGATAGACTTGATAATACAAGAAACTTACCTCATAAATTACGTCTTACTTCAAGACTTCGTAGGTATATACTACCACCGGGCCTATATCTTATCCAAATAATCTTAATACATAGCCCCCCATCAACTGTTTCTATTTTCTCAACATTGACCTGTGAAAGTTACAATACAGTAGCCCAGAGCGACCAGTTCGAACATATATGGCTCGACTAAATTGAAAATATAAACCGCTGAACTGACTGAGATATCAAAAACTAGCATGGGAAAATTTAGTTTCTTGTGATGCGCTACTATGATATAACTTCGTCAAGCTCTTATCCTTAAAAATCACCAATTTAAACAGATAACCTCCTCCAGTTGATGGCCCAAGTCGACGGCCTACCATGCTACAAGCTATGTAAGTCTATTCTAAGCCAAGAGAATTTGATTATAGGGCTAGGAGTCGGTCAATCATTATTTGCGACTTGGTAGTTCAACGGGTCGGGTTCATGGGGGTATCAGCCAGACTTCAAATTAGGACAACCAGTGGCTCTTCAAGAGCTATACGATAGCCAGGATTCATAGATGTCTCCTGGAATTAGATAGTCCGGTATTCAAAATATTGGATTGGTCCTAAATATGTGTTGAATAATATGGGTTGAGAGGTATCACAATTTATTGGTTCGCGTATTGGTTCGCAGATTGAAGCAACTCTTGATTATCTTTGTGTGAATCAATTAATACGTGCGCCTTGAATATCGTATTTGGCGTTGATGACAAGAGATATACCTATAGACCCCAGAAACGATTCCAACGTGGCCAGACCCGAAATTCTTGGTATTGGTCTGCTCAACGGCTGCGTTTAGCGAATCTATTCCATCCGTAGTGTTCCGTTGGGACTCTTGTCGTCCACAAAACGCCATCCGAACTCGGATACTGGGTCCCTGAAACCAGCTAAATGCGTTTTTTCGCTCTCGTATGGGTATCAACTCGGATCATGCTCGAATTTCGTGCGAATGAGAGGTTATGCTCATTTGTCGCGGTCTCCGCCGATTCTCTCGAGTGCCTCCAGCATGACCACCGAATTACCTCGGATGACCTAGAATCTAGGGTTAGTTTGTGTTTGGCTTGCAACGTCGATATTATCATTACGTACGACCATCCCTAATCTGACCTTCTCGCCTCCGTCCTTCTCTTCCACGGCATCGTCTAGGACGATATTCAAGAAGACCTAGATAGCAATTAGCCCGTGCGCGTGGGAGAACAGGTATGTTCGTCGTATGGAAGTGTGGAGGCGGGGCATCTCGTGGCTTACATCGTAGCCTCGAAGGATGCCTAGGACTTTACGGCTTCCGTTTAATTGGACAAAGAGTCTCTTGTCGAGGTACTGTGCGGCAAATGTGAGCTTGATTGTATATATCGATGGATAATAATGGTGCATACCTTCTTGAGCTCTGGCTGTGCGGGGGCCATCTTGACGATGTTTTGCTCTGGTCTGGAATAGAAGCTGTAGACGTCTCGGAGGAAAAATGTTGGATGTTGTTAACTTGTTGACGAAAAGAGCCCGAGCTCTTGACGCGCGCCGCCGATAAGATAATGTTATAATGTCATAGCTTAAATTCCTTATCGATAACATTTTCTAGCTCTAAACATAAAGTACGGAGAGTACAAAGGTACCAAGCAACCAGCGATCTTCACTATAGTACTTAATAAAAGTTCCTTTCAACTTGGACAATTCAATTTAAACGATACAACTGCTACAACGATATAAAATGAGCGCGTTCGGGCCTAAACGAAAAGCGCGCAAGATTACAGTCCACGATGACGACGATGACACGATATCACCCGAATCTTTAAATCCACCAGAAGAACAACAAGGTCCTGCCTTACAGCCTTCGTTCAAAACAAGTCGAAACAAGCCATTCAAGAACTCGTCTCTACGGAAGAGCATAAACGTCGATAGTCTCGAAGATGACACACCTTCCGAGCAGCAACCTACGTCTACAAACTCGAAAGCGGAAACAGAAGAAGACGACGAGAATGGCGGTGCGCCTGTACGAGTCCGACCATCCCTAGGAGGAAGGTCAGGATCTAGCAAGATTAAGAAAAAGGCGGCAAGCTCGCGTCTTTCGTTTGGGGTCCCCAGCGAGGAGACTCCCGGAGATGAAGATCCAATGATACTCGGGGAGGAAGCATCTACACCGAAACGCTCTTCCACGCTCGACCACGCTGCGGTCGAAAACAGCGCCTATAAGAAAGGAATCGCCAAAAACCTACCTCTCGGTCGGCTACCTATGCGACCCAACGATAGCGAGGATGACCGTCCGCGATATAGCAAAGAATACCTTTCCGAATTACAACAATCCACCCCAAACACACCCCAGGACCTGTCTAAACTACAGCCCACTTCCGACGACGAGATGATTTTAGATCCATCCGAGCTCGAAGGCGCCCTGGTAGTAGACACCGCGCCCACCCTCCCTCCGTCTCCCAAGAAAACAACCATCTTAACCGAAGCCGAGATCCGCGAAAAGAAAGCCCGACGCGCCCGTCTAGCCCAAGAAGGCAGTCGAGACACCGACGACTTCATCTCGCTCTCGGACGACGGCCGCGAGGCAGGCGACTCGTACCTCACCGTTCTCTCGCGGCGGCACGAGCACAAGCCGTCCAAAGACACGCGTCTGGTCGCCGAAGACGAGGACCTAGGCGAGGGGTTCGACGAGTTCGTCGAGGACGAAGGGTTATCTCTCGGCAAAAAGGCGGAGCGGGAAGCCCGACGGCGACGGCGCGCGGAAATGGCGTCGCTGATTACGGCTGCGGAGGGCGGAGAGGACGAGGAATCGGACGATTCGGAGGCGGAACGGCGGGTGGCGTACGAGGCGGCGCAGACGCGGAAGGGGATGGACGGGCTGGCGGAGGAGCGCGAGCAGCAGCGGCGGAGGTTGGCCGCGGGGAATGCGCACGTCGTTATACCGCGGATTACGCCGTTGCCGGATATCGCCGTGTTGATGGACGAGTTTAAGGCGCGGGTGCGGAGGAAGCAGGAGGAGATGGATAAGCTGAAGAAGCGCATTGAGGAGCTGCGTGCTGAAAGAGAGGGGATTTTGAAGAGAGAGCCTGAGGTTCAGAGGTTGCTTAATGAGGCTGGAGAACGGTATCGCGTGTTGATCGCCGGGAATACGGATACGGATACGGCTGCGGCGAACGGCGAGGGCGAGAAGGGGAATAACGAGAATGGAGATGCTGCAGCAAATAGTAATGCGGCGGACAGCTTCCAGGCCGCGCAATCGTTATTAGATCAAGCAAGATCCGGCGGCGGTACTCCCGGCGAGAGAGGCCTAGATAGTCTAGGGACTACGCCGGTACGACAGCGGCCGCGGATGGATACGGAGATGGAGATGGAGATGTAATATAATAGATATAAAACGCCACGATACCCAATACTTATTCAATCAAAACACCACAGCAGTCACTTGATCATGACTCAGGAGAAACCGCGAGCCAATTTAATGAATCTTCATGTTATAAGCCGAACCTTCTACATAAAATGAAAATAATCCTTTCTGAGAACCCCCCCGCGGACGGGAACAAAACAGATATGCTAACCAGCGCCCGTTTATTTCGATTTTTGAGTAATCGTTCGTCCCCTCGGTATCGATACACGTATGATACATCTGCATTACGGCCGTACGTGGTGTGCACTACGGCTTCGGTGTTTCATTTCACACAGTACTTATCCACTCCTTCGGCTCTGTGGTCTGTAGTGACCGTCCTATTAAAGCCTAAAGCTTGCTCAAGCAGGATTACCAATAGTAAGAGTAAGAGAGATCAGTAAAGATACTGATACCCTGGACCTTACTTGGTAGTCCGCGAGACACCAGCCCCAATCACACCCGGCAGCTTCTCCTCGCCCACACTAAACAACAACCCAATAGCAAACGCAATCGTGGCGACGAGGGCAATCGTCACGCCGGCAAACAACCAAAAGGGAGTGCTTATGTCGCGCTTATGGCAAGCCGAGCCGCCCCAGTGGTACACGCCCGTCCTGCCGCGAGCGTCCGTCTCGTTGGTCGCCATGCAGTGGCAGAAGAAGCACGAGCTCTTCGCGCCGTCGACTTTGCCCCATCGGTCGACGCACTGTCCGTGTCCTGAGCACGAGTCCGTTGCTGTGATGCACGCATTGTGCGAGGTGAAGCAGGCCGGAAGTACGGGGGCGGACTTGGGCCGCGAGGACGCGGCGGAGGAACCAAAGTCGCCGCCGAAGGCGTGGAAGGGCTTGTCGGCGTTGGCGCCCGGGTGGCTGACGGTGGAGTCGGCGGTGGGGATGTCGATGATTTCGTCGTCGTCGTCTTGGTCGAGTAGGACGTGCTCGGACTTGACGGCTCGGCGGCGGAGCTCGTCGGATTCGCCGCTGGGAGAGGCGAGGAGGAGGATGGTGGTTTCTAGGTTGCCGGATAGGGCCTGGGCGTTGAGAGACTCGATGCTCTTGCTTAGTTGTGCGATTACTTTCTTGTTCTGTTTATAGTTAATATCAAACCATCCGTATATTAAATTCTGCAGGAACGAATATGTACCTTGGTGACGTCGTATTCCAGATACTGCGTCTTGCCTTTCCAGCACTTCTCGTTGGTAGAGTCGATGGATTGCTCGAATGCGCAGCTCGACTTCTTGCCTCCGGCTGGTAGTTGGCTTAGCCCGGGAGCTGTGAAGGAAAGGGGCACGCGCGATAGGGCGGCCTGGAGATCCTTGTGTTTATCAGCCGTGGCGCCGGAGAAAGCAATAACAAGCTGGCGAGGTTCGTTCGCGTCTTTGGCGTCTCCAAACAACGGCCTCGGCGCCTTTCCGAACTCGTTGATGTAGGATATAGATTCATCTTGAGAAATAGATTCGGGTAGTTGGCCTAGAGTTGCGGGCTTCTCCGGTGTGCTAAGGCGCTGAAGAAGAATAGCTTGTGCGAGCTCGTTTGGTATCGAGGGAGGATTCGAGGTGGTCGTAGTCTTTGATTGCTTGATGATGTAGGCTTCGGCATTTTGTAATCGTTCTTCGGCGTTAGTTGTAGCAATTCCAGCTAATGCCGGTAGTAAGAAGCTGTGGAGCTTCATGTTGTCGAGATTGGTTGGTCTCGAAGCTATATTGGATGTGATGGAGATGACGAAGACAGGCTTATGTGACGACGATGTTGCATCTCAGGGACTTTGGGAGAAGAGAGTCGCTGGAGTGAAGCCCCGAGAAATGAATAAATATAAGTAGACGCATAGAATTATGAAACGGTAATACAACGATACCTCATTACGAGTGCATGGACCTGACACAATCGACACGTGATGTACAAATCAGATAACACGCAGTAGTGTAGCAAGTACCTCCGTACCTATGACAAAAGATAATTCTAGATGGAATGGAATGAATGAATCCAATCTATTAATTGAATTTACGTGGAGACAGTATAAATTAAAATTATAACTGTTCGAAATCGACGGTGGGGAGAGTTCAACCTACGTATTCAAAGTCCAAAAAGTTCAAGGGTCTCGAACTTCTAGTTTATAGAAGAAAAGAAAAGCACATTTTCTATGGACTTTTTTTTTTTTTTTTTCAACTTCTTTTTTTCTTATAAAGGCTAATTATTTTGCCTCCTCAGTCGATTCGTAATTTATATTTGTTCCACGATAATTCTTTTAAATATATCTTTCCATGTCGTGTTGCCATGAAGTGATCGATGCGATGCAAAAGAAGGGTAACTTCTAAAGAATAACGAATTCGATCGTTTCGATAATACCCTCGATATCCCGAAAAAGAAAAGACCCTCCCACCTTTTTCTACCTCCCCGTTCCTCGGCCGCCTATACTGGGCGCGCCTCGATCAACCCGATCGCAATGCCAGCCATATTACGACTACTACGGTCGCGACCGAATATTCTTTCCCTTGCCTCCAGGGTAAACAGGTCGCCTCAGCCTGCTTCTCAGATAATCCACGTACATAAGGTCAATATCCGGAGGAAATGGTTTAAGCCGATGTATGCGACCACCTGTCATCTATCACACACTCTCTCCAGCCGCCACCGATACTAAGTCATGTTTGCGCAGGAATTTCGTAGTCGCCGGGTGCATATATTACATGTGCTACCAAGTATATACGACTTCTGTTCTCGGGACCCTCGCACAATGGCTCTCGGAACAAGATGGCCTCGTAGACGATGACATGGACGAAGAGCTCGAGCCTCTATTTATTCCCCTCCCTTTCACCACCAGGTTGGTTGCCTCTGAACCTTACAAAAGTACCGACCCGGAATGGCAGGCCTTTATCAGGGTCAACAGAGACAGGGAAAAGGTGAAGGGCATGATAAGTACGCCGGTTTATATATTCAAGGTAGGAGGTGGTAATAGTTGCTAACACACACTTACAGAAAGCCTCGCCGATCTCGCTCGCAGAACCGCCGCTAATAATCAGATACTCGTTCAACGGTGTGGCTCGGAAATGAAACTGGGACGGTATTGGCTTGACGTACAGTATCCGGCTAGGCCACCACCTACTTTCGTACGGAAAGGGTATGTCCTAGTCCTACAAATGCGCAGTTGGTTTTTGGATTCTAACCCTTTGCAGAATATCATTAGGCGACGATGGCGTCTATATTGCAGAGGAAACCGTCGATACTGTGACTGCTCTACAAGTACAGCGCGCACTCTGGCCAGATACGCTCACCATATCGTTATGGAGCTTCTCGGGAGCGTTATTCAAACAAAACATTTCCAATTTCGCGAGATTATTCGGACACGAACCCGCCCATCCGGATACTTCCTTTCAGCAAGCCGTCGAAAAATTCAAGAAATCCTCTCAAGAATCCAACTCTAAAACAGCCAAGTCCCTCTCATCTGAAAATATGAAGGCATCCGACAGTTCGTCAACGGACCCGGCTTCTCCTGTCGAGAAAAGATCTGCTGAAGCAACACCAGACCCCAGGCCCTCAACCGCTTCCCCCAGTTCGGGTGTAAGCAGCCCGGTCCCGATTATCCCCGGTGCCGAGCCTGGCAAACCCAAGAGCGCCAAAGATATGTACGGCATCCAAACTACGCGAGAACACACCAGCAGCGCCTGGCTCGCTTTTAAGCAAACCTTTGCACAGACGTGGCGACCTATTCGTGGGATGCCACCGCGGGGTAGCGTATTTGTAACCGGACTTGTCGAGGTCGTAACCCCACGTGCTTTCATCACGATCGACGTGACGGCGTGGTGGGACCCTAAGACGGAAACGTTCGACATGAAGACTACTAACTTTCGGCTTAAGACGCTACGTATAAAGACACAAGCTCCCGCAAGGTGACGTCTTGCGCATTCGGGTCTCGGGGATTATCACGGGTAGTATTAACGGATTCTAGGCTGGCGTTTAAGGGGGGCTACGGCGGGGCAGGAAATAGGATTGAAAACGTATATTTAGGCCGGGTTTGGCAGAAGCTAAGCAAGATGCATCACTGCGTGCATGCATATACGGGGCGTTTTATTCCTTTTTTATTACCTTTTCGGCTACGGGGATTTTTCACAGACACATTATTCTTTCCAGGTTTTTTTTTTACAATGGAAACTAGAGCGAGCAAGCAAGCGAGTTTTTCGAAAAGCTTTTTCCAAAGACTAGTACAGTAGATACCATAGAGACGGATTCGGGGGACTTTCCGGCTGCCGGGATACCCAGGGGTCTAGGTTAGCGAATTTATACATATGCGTTGATGTGCCAGCGCGATAGATTCTTCTATATAATTCATTGGGTTGTTCTAGTGGTACTCGTCGTGTTTCGAACTTCATATTACGACAGTAGGCTAATGTGACTCGTAAGTACTGCTGAGATGTACCTAGGTACGTATGCCTCGATCTGAGACTCTAAACTGTACGTTCGATTAATTATCGTATAATCCACCACCTTGGGTTTCCAGTCTTGCGAAACCGAACCGAAAACATGGGGTAATGGGCCCAGTAGCCAGGTTACAGGACCCCTATCCAGTCTCCTATTCCTTCTAGTTCCGGGAAACCCTATAATTAAGAGAACATACCATATTCACTCCCAGCTACTCACATATCACGATATACTATCATATTCCTTTGCAATAGCGAGGCTCAACTTGATATTAGCTCTTCGGAAAATACTCATGGCTCCAAGCGTGGCGTTTGTTAGGCACCAGCAAAACGACACAATTCAGTTATAGTAGATGAGGCGGCAGCCTTATGTTATATATCACATGCAGTTTCCCGTATCTTCTGTTTATTCTGTGGAAATAACTAGAAGTATGCCGCCTCAGGGCTTTTAGAACAAACCTCCTAGAATGTGAGGCGGTAGAGTTGCGTCATCTCGGCAGATAGAAGGAAAGGGGGCTTGAAGTCGTGTATGATTATAGGCTATAGGGCGTCTAACATGCGTCTTTATCTTATTAGATTCTTGAATCCATTTCCCATGTTTGTAGGGCAGACGACTACATTATTTTATATAACACAACTAGCTCGGGGCTGCCGCCATGCCAACGCTATATTAACATCAACACCGTGTACAAAGGATATCCATTTTGCATTAAGTGGAAGGTACGCGTCCTGTCGCAAACATGCGCTGCGCAGCGAGGCAACAAAGTATGTACAACCCCCCTTGGGTACATCTTCGGTCTGGCATCTTGGCTAGGCTGAGTGGCAGTAGAGGGTGCGCCCAGAGGTGGTTGGGACGACCAAATTTCTTGTTTTTAATTAGTGTGCTGTAAAATATGACTCGTAACAAACCCATTCTATTCGAAGTTTACCTATTGAGCCTCACGCGTAGCAAGGCTGTAATTACAAATGCAGCTAACCGCGTCCCGTTTGTAGGTAGTCAGACTTGCGGCTTCGGGATCCCCCAGATATTGTGCAACCGAGGATAAACCTGAACTCTCGGGCCGAGCAGGACAATGCATTGTAGGGGCGAGATATCTTATAGATCTCGCCTAGTAGCCACCATAATGGGCCTTTCCGAACACGCAGAAGTCATAGACACTCCCAGGCAACAATGTTTATAAAAAACAAGCCGGAACAATATACTTACTGCGCTATGGAACTCGACCGGACAAAAACTCTCATGTCATGTTAAAACTTTCACAAGACTGTATTGATATGTTAGCTAATTAAGGCTCTACAGATCGTTGTTAGGATTCCATTGGCAGCGACCCCCCGTGCGTAGAGTTGCTTCGCTGTTCTGTACAATCTGTCTGTCCGTTTCTAGAGGCTTATCTGGTGATGCTATTGTGTCCATTCGACTCGAAGTAGATCAAGTCGTCGGGATGTTGCTAGCCGGTTCCAGGGTGGCCGTTTGTTTTTGTTCAACACCAACATGTGGAAATAAGTACGTGCCCGAGGCTGGCAACGCGGAGCCTAGGCAACAGGTCGAGTATGTCTTAGTAGCGGTGGTTGAGTATATAAAGAGACTTGCGGACTTGTTTACAATGCTATTCTGTAGTTTCCTAGATTGGATCATTCTGTAACAATGAGTCTTACTTATTGGATTTTCGCAGTTGTCGTGCTCGGATTTGCAATCCGAGTTCTATCAACCCGATTTATACTATTGTCAACTTTTATATCACGTTGCTCCTACTACTATTCCAGTGAGGCTCCAAGACCCCCATCGGAGGATAGCCTGGAATCTGCTCCACGCTCAAACAATATCGCAAGCTTTGCGGTTCTTGGAAACAGTAATCTGAAAAGCCGTCTCATGGCCCGGGCCATACCTAATAAAAGACTAATTGAAACATTCGGGATCAGTAATGCGCTTACAACTACGAGCGTCGGAACTTATAGGAGGTTCATGGCAAAGGTCAGACCTACAGTAAAAGAAATAAAGCCTGGGAAGTGGCTTAGATTTCATGAAGCTGCTTCCACCACATTGGATCTGATTCTAGCCCAATCTAGAGGCATTAGGTCGGTGCCTCTAGCTATTCTTACTAGACAACTTGTATTCGTTTCCATCCTCAACACATTCTTCGACACAAATCCTAGTAAAGTCAACTTTGAGGAAGTAACCGCCGCGACCAATTTAATTAATCGTATATGGGTTGAGTCGAAAGCAGTTCCGCGACCAAACTTGAAAGAAGAGCGGCGTGCGCTCGAAGATGCGCTGAAACAGATACTTCCGGATAGATATCCCTGGACGGCCAAGGAGAACCCTCTGAATATCATCATCCCGGCGTACGAGACAATGTGGCGCGTCGTTCTGTTGACGTTCATCACAGTCGGGTTCCGGAGCGTAGACCAGGAGACGACAGACCAGTTCCGGGAAGTCATCGAAAGCGTACCGGAATGCTTGGAAAGCGGGAGATCGGAAGACACGGCAACAACGGCACTCAACTTCGCCAAGGTGAGTAAAGTAAACCAGTAACCCCCCCCGGGAAACATTTATGTACTAAAGCTTAATAGGAGGGTCTCCGTCTGTATCCCCCGACGAAGAGGATCTATCGCTCCGTGCCGCTGCCCGGGACTCCCCTGACCAAAGAGATGGCCGCCGACGTCGAGAAATGCCATAGAGACCCGGATATCTGGGTTCGGCCGGAGGAATTCCGGCCGGAGCGGTTCCATCCGGACGAATTTACCAAGGCGATGGGAGACGCATACTTGCCGTTCAGTATTCCGCCCCACAGGTGTCCGGCCGCCGACAACTTTGCTCCGCACGCGGTTATCGTTTTGGTGGTGGTATTGGCAAGAGGTCTAGGTACTGTGAACACGGGCTCAAGTGTGAAATTTGGGGATGATAAGCTAGATCGTGATCGGAGCGCGCTGTTGCCTGCTGGGAGGATGGATATGGAGGGTTGGGAGTTGGAGATGGGGAACCTCGTCTGAACGTTTCCGTCCGATGGCTGCGGGATGTGGATGCGGGATGGGGCTGCGTGATGTGTAACGGGTGGCTTTCTAGGTACCTAACCTAACCTAGTTCTGTGTACGTCCGTAGGTAGTACATATGTGTTGGAAAGGAGGTATGGGAAGAAGGGGGAGGTATTTCACCGGCGCCGAGCTTATTACGGGCTTACCTGCTACTACCTAACCTAGGTCCTAGGCAAACTTTTGAGAATGTCTTGGAGTTTGGTATCACAACGTTGGGGATGTGGGACTTGGTAATACGTGCGTATCGTACCCAATAAGAAAAGAATAATAGAGAGGAGATACCGAAACGTTCTAGAACGTACCTAGTATTAGTGGTGTTTGTATTACCACTTTAGATGTCTACCTGCTTCTCCTGGACTCGAACGTTCTTCAACATTTGTTTGCTTTTGTCTCTCTTCTTAGCCAATGTTCTTAGCACGCTACCCTTTGTGCCTATTCCCCATCTATGTATAACGAAACCGGTCAAGTATTCGACTTCTTTTAATAGCCCCCCTCCCGCCTGTCCTTCTAGTTTGGATCCCGTCCATCGATCAGTGCGGAATGCCCAGGCGGCGTCGATCTGCTGCATGCTGCTAGGTGCGTTGGGCACTTCCCCGTAGCAGTTTAGCAGTGGCTTCTAATCCTAGTAAATCCAGTAACAAAGGACCGCCTCCGACCACTTATAAGCAAGGATTCTCCAAGCACGTCATATGGAGCTTGTTTTGCTTGATCGCAGCTGAAGCTTTTTGGGGCTTTCCCCGGAGCTCCATTTAAGCGTCAAGCTTTTTTTTCTGGTCGCGGACCGCCGAAAACGCTTTTTTAATATATTACTATTCGGTATAGACAACCTTTAGCTCTGCTATGGGTCAGTGTTGTTGTTAGTCTTACGATCGTTTTTCTACTATCATTGTTTTAGCATCTCTATTTTCTAGATCGGTCTCTGTTAAACGAGCCAATCATGGCCGAGAGTTCAATCGAAAAGGGTAATGCGAATAATGGACAGCAGCAGCTGGGTGAAGATATTGCTGTCGGGATCGAGGACGTCAGTACGATTCCTAAGGGCACGATCGATCCCGTATACGAGGCCAAAGCGAGGGTTTTGAATAGAGCGGTATGAATTTTCGAGTATTCCCATCTCCAACTGGTGTTAATTATAATTTGGGGCACAGATTCAGGACATTGGTATGGGATGGTACCAATGGCAGCTCTTTGCCGTTGTGGGTTTCGGCTGGGCGTCCGACAATCTTTGGCCGATCGTCACGTCGCTTATATTTACGTCCATCACCAATGAATTCCACCCGTCACGCCCTCCGCTGCTGAGTCTTGCCCAGAATATCGGCCTGCTCTTCGGCGCGGTTTTCTGGGGATTTGGCTGCGATATCTTTGGCCGGAGATGGGCGTTCAATCTAACTCTTGGTATAACCGCAGTTTGGGGTATGATAGCTGCTTCTGCACCTAATTTCGCTGCCATCGGAGTCTTCGCCGCATTTTGGTCGTTTGGCGTCGGCGGTAATCTACCGGTTGACTCTGCGATTTTTCTCGAGTTTCTCCCTGGATCTCACCAATACTTGCTTACGATCCTCTCTATCGACTGGGCCCTTGCCCAAGTCGTCGCTAACTTGATTGCGTGGCCGCTGTTGGGTAACCTCACTTGTCAGCAAACGGACACGGACTGCACCAGGGCCAAGAATATGGGATGGCGCTATTTCATGATTACAATGGGCGGGTTAACGCTAATCATGTTTATTCTTCGTTTTTTCTGCTTCACCATCTACGAATCTCCCAAGTATCTTATGGGAAAGGGGCTAGATGAGGAAGCAGTACGTATCGTTCACGAAGTGGCGCGGCGAAACAAGAAGTCTTCCTCGTTGACCGTCGACGATTTGAAAGCCTGTGAGCCAGATGGCTACGAAAATAGGACAACCGCGAACGACGCTTTGAAGCGTAAGCTGGAAAACATTGATCTTAGTCATATCCGGTCTCTATTTGCCACGGGGAAGCTAGCATACAGCACAGGGGCGCTCATGGTGGTTTGGGCTTTTATCGGTCTCGGGTAAGTTTAGAGAGCCCATCGCTTTCTTTTCTTTTCTTTTCTTTTTTTTTTTTTCGAAAGCTCTGACATTTCCTAGGTACCCTCTATATAATGCGTTCCTCCCGTACATTCAGAGTACCCGTGGTGTAGATTTTGGAGACGGGTCAACGTATATAACGTATCGTAACTCCCTCATCATCGCCGTGCTGGGTGTACCCGGTGCCCTTGCTGGCGGTGCTCTTGTTGAACTGCGACATTTTGGCCGCAAAGGAGCGTTAAGCCTCAGCACGATACTGACGGGCGTGTTCCTATATTGCTCAACGACCGCAACCAACTCATCGAGCCTACTAGGGTGGAACTGCGCCTATAACTTTACGAGTAACATCATGTACGCCGTGTTATACGCTTTCACTCCGGAGCTTTTCCCGACGAAGGACCGGGGCACCGGCAATGCATTAACAGCAACCGCCAACAGGATTTTCGGCATTATGGCCCCTATTATTGCCATGTTTGCTAATCTGCAGACATCAGCTCCAGTCTATACGAGTGGTGCATTATTTATCGCTGCCGGACTCCTCGTGGGAACGTTACCATTCGAATCCAGGGGCAAGGCAAGCTTATAAGGAATTCTCTTCAAAGTCTGCTGGCAAGTCGGTGATCGAGGGGCTGCCGATGCTACGAGCTTTGCTATTAACTTTTGTATATTTATTACGGTACTACAATGATACCCTATATTCTTTTGTCTCTGTCAACGGAAACCCCCAGGTGCTGGATGTTAGCAAAGATTGTGTATTACTTCGGATATTTTGGGCATCATGGTCTATACTCAGGTACGCAATGAAAGTTAATGAGACGGTACGGGGATATAGGAGGCTAAAAATTACCATGGTTGGATAAAGGAATGAAAATGCTTATAATTATATCATAAGACTTGGTCTGGCTACTCTAAACACTCTAACAGGTTTATTTGACACATACTGATAGAACAATACTCCCATCCCCAATCGGATATCTTACACCAAATCACGCCTTGTTGTAGTGCTGCGTGAAGTCGTACCGCATGTCGAAGAAATTCAGGTACATCCCCTTCTGCTTCTCGAGGTCGTCCTCGGCGTCCTTGCACGCCTTCATGACGGGATCGCGTTCTAGCAGGGTATCCGGATCGCTATCCGATACGCGGCGGAAGTTGCTCTGGGAGATGGGGTCGATGACTGTCTTCCACTTCTCGATGCGCTTCTCGCTGTACAAGTCCAGGATCGACTCGTCCGCCTTGCCGTCCCAGATTCCGGCTAGACAGTCGTATAGACCACCTACGTCTACGAATCCACCTGTAATGCCCATGCCGCCCCATGGGTTGCATAGGTGTGCTGCGTCTGCGGCTAGGAGGATACGCCCGACGCGGAAGGAAGGCGCGCAGCGTTGGTGCATTTTGTATGGCGAGATGGTAACGAGCTTGTATTGATCTGGCTTGGGGTGGCCGGGAAGCATCATTTCGTACTTCCACGGCTGGCGCTCGCGCATCTGTTCCCAGGTTAGACCGGGAGATTCACCGTAGGTTACTCTGTAGAGTCCATCTTCGGTAAGTCTGGCTGCCATCTACATCTCTTCGTTAGACTTCTGGAAAGTAAGGATCGTCTCTTTTCGCCTCGGAGATATGGGTAAGGAGACCTACGTAGAAGTGATCGGGATGTAGGATGAAGTTGGAGTCTCTGAATCCAAACTTTGTAAAGTCGTAGTAGACCTATATTACACGGTCAATCATCGTAGCCCCTTATGAGAGAAAAGGAGGCTTGGGATCTCACATTTGTCGCTACGATCTGCCTTTCCCAGGTAAAACCAGGGTATTCATCCCCGAAAAGGGATTTCCTCACCTGGCTTCCCGCGCCATCACATCCGATGACATAGTCGCCGTAAATCTTCTTGTCGCCCTCCGGAGTTTCGACATCAACCCAGGCCTGTTTCCCGTCTTGGCCAGTCCCCGTGACCTTGTGGTTCCAGTTGATCTTGCCGTTGTACTTGGATAAAAACTCATCCAACATCAATTGGTCCAGCTGGTCAAGAACAAGACACGCGATACGCAGGTCTTCGCCGTTGTAGTCAGCCAGCGCCGCAGCGTCCATGCCCGTGATCCAGCTATGGTCCTCGAAGCGCCGCCAGCACATGGAAGTCGGGCTTATGCCCTTCTTTCGGATCTGATCGATCACGCCGGCACGCTTCAAGTCCGGAATAGCGGGAGGCCCATAAATAGCGGCGCGCGGCTGCTTGTCTAGCTCGTGCGAGGCTTCCAGAATCTCTACGGGGATCCCGTGTTTGGAGAGGAGCAGCGCGAGCAGTAGACCCGAGGGGCCGGCTCCCACAATGATTACCTAAAAGCAGTAGCATCCATGTTAGTTGAGGCTACGTATATATAGGTAGTCTACGTAGATAAAGGGGGGAGTATGCAATGATATGTAAAGTAAAATTCTGGACTCTACCTTTTGGAAAGGCCGCGACATGATTCTTGGGTAAAGTGACTCTGCGTCTGCTGGAAGATGTACGGATGTAGTATGTAATGTAGGCGACAGGATAGGCTGTCCTATGGAACGTGGGGTGAAGGTGAGAAAAACGTGGTGATGGTGGTGTATTTTCTCACGGATCGTGTTGGATCCTTTCGTCGACCATTTAGTTACCAACCCTTGCTAGTCTGCAAGCACCCGAACCCCGATTTGGGAGGGTATTCGTACACTTGCCGAAACCATGTGCCTGGTTAATAGAGCGAGCCGATAAGCTTCCCCGCAGTCTAGATGCAAGTCCCTGCATGGGAGTGTGAGATGCCTATGTCTGCGATTTGGGGTAAGGGGTACACCACGGAAACGCCACCAACAGTGCGACTTGAGATGTCCGGCTGAAAGGACTCGCGGGATGCGAGATCATCCACGGTGATGTCATTCACCCGTTAAGAGGAAAAGGGACACAAGAAGGTAGAAAAGAAGCATGCAAGGCGGTATTATGAGTGACATTATGCGCGGTTTGCCGGCGGTTTATATGACAGTTTATACGACAGTGGGGAACCGATCAACCGGGATCAAATATCACGCCACCCTGTATGATCTGTATAATAGGCGAGCTCAAGAGGCTAAGTTGCGAAGCGCGAGCCTCAAGTATTATACAATTGGCGCGCGCATGTTCCAAAAGGTCATAGTTATATCTCCGATATTGAGCCTGTATAGACAAACAACGTGTTCATATCGTGGAATATATCGTAGAGCAGTCAGATGAGAAAGAAAAAAACGCAGAGAGAAACTCGATGGAAATTACCATTCCTTGGCATGCAAGCTTCTTGCAGTATTAGTCGACTTAAAACTTCATAATCACGGAGTACCAAGAAGTCATTTTCTCTGGCGGCTCTGATCTAGACTTCTAGTTAGAGCTTCAAGACCTATGATAGCTCCAACCTAAGCATCCCCGGACTTAAAGGCTACAGAACCCGGTGTCTTGGCTGTCGAAATATAGCCTAACTATACTGGCGCAGTAGCTAGCCGAGGCATGGCATTTAATCCAAAGTAAAGTGACAGATAGACTAATGACTTTAGTCTGAATACGAAGAGACGAATTTTGCCTCCCGTACGGGACCACTCTTATTATTCTAGCAATACGATATGGTTACAGTATGGTTAGAGCCAATATCCGACGACGGTGTTAAACATACAATCTTGTCAACATAGGCCAGATCCATTCGTAGGAGAATATTCAAGCAAGAATAACTCGGAAGCTTAGAGTATACGAAGCTTGAGAGCCAGTTACGAAGAGAGGAAACCGAAAATGTGGCAATCATAACACTAAAACACCAAATATTCAAGTCCATGTTATCATATCCAAAAGCATCCCCCATCTATTGTGCTAGCCAATGTTCAAAAAGTTTTCTAAGCTACAAGAGTAAATATATTCGATACGCCATAAATAGTGATGCATAGATACGCGCTCATAAGACATGTTACAACCACACATATCCCTATTCAAGATAGTGCTGCAGTGTAAGTACGGAGCCGGAGCTCAAAACGTACAGAAATTCCACTTCCAACGAACAAAACACTTCCAACTCCGTACATGATACGATGTGACGAGGGTATATCACAAGATGTCGAGATCAAAAATAGATCAGCGGCCAAATTGACGCAAAATATTGTAAACAAAGATGTCGTGTCGTCAGATCGCCCGGGCCGTAAATAATGCAAGCCAACCCCTTTTTACTTTTTTCCATCATCTCAACAAGATAGCATAGCGTATCATATCTTCGACCGATCAACGCAGTGCCCCAGCCCCCTTTTCAACCACAAACGCAACGCCGGACTTCTCGTAGTCCATGCCCCCATTACTCGCCGTCTTCTTCGCGCCCTCCCCCATCGCAGCCCTCTCGTCGTACCCCCACCTCGCAACACCTCCCCCGCGAATCCACCCCTCCAGATTCCGACACTGGCTCACGTCCGCCCACTCGAGATTCGCACACCCGTCCAGCACGCTCTCGATGCCCGAGCTCGTCACGCGGACGCACCCGCGCACGCTGAGCCGCTCTAGGTCGTTGAGATGCAGCGCGACGCACGCGAGGCTATTATCGCTCACCGCGCTTCCGCAAAACGCCATTTTCAACTCGCGCAGACCGGGCAGGCCGAGTGCGACGACTTCGGTTGCGGTGTCGGACAGCGCGCAGCAGAAGGACAGGTCTAGATGCGTGAGGGCTTTGGCGGCGTGAACTAGCGCGACGATGGCGTTGTCGGAGAGGTACGTGCAGTCGGCGAGGCACAGCCGGGACAGGTTGGAGAAGCGGAAGGGGGCCCAGCTTTGGAACCCGCCGTCGGTGATTGACGTGCAGCGGGTAAGCGTTAGGGATTCCAAGCGGTTGGAGGCGTGCGCTGCCATGTGCGCCATCGATCGGTCGGTTATGTGCTTGCAGTACGATAGATCGAGACGCTTGAGCTTCGGACAGCCGATTACGGTACCGGGAGGCGGGAGGACTATCGCGTGCGGGTGCGGGTGCGGGCGCTGAGCTCGTAGACGCGCCGGGGCGCCGGCGTTCGAATTCGCCATTTGTTTTGCGTTTTGCGGTGAGTTCTCCGGGACAACCCAACCGACGACACGGGCCAACAGATTATCGCCGACTTTTCTACAGTTGCTCCAGTCGACCTCTTCCAATTCCTTGGCGTTATCGCTCATTTCCAGGATTTGGTTCGCCGAAACGTCCCAGACGGACTTCATCCTCCAGGTCTTGATATTCTTCCCGCAGACTTTCCATAATGCTGAAAATCCCTCGTCGGTGATGTGGAAGCAGTTGCTAAGATCTATCGAAATCGGTCGCGGTCCGAGGAATGGTACGATTACGTTGATGAGGGCCTCGTCTGTGATGTAGCGGTTATATGAAGAGAGATCCACGTGGGTACATAACTTTGGCGAGGTAGCCAGGAGTCTGCGCATGTGAGTGGAGAGTTGTCTTAATCGGATGAGCTCGGCTAGGTCGAGGAATTGGAATATTGTTACTAGGATATCGTCGGGAAGCGAAGGTTCTTGGACAGGCTGCGGTCGGCTGGGGAATATCCTCGGTTTTTTTGCTGGTACTTCGGTATCGGGAGAATAGTACGATAGAGGGGATTGGATATTCGTCGAGGTATTGAACTTGGTATTAAGCTTGTGTAGACGTATGCCGTTGGTCGTCGGGGTGATGGGAGATTCGCCTGCCGGTGGTATAGGCGGCGCGAGAGATCCTCGCCGTCGATTTCTTAGATTTTCCATATCAACGCTTAGAAAAGGGTCGGGATCCTTTGGCTCCATCTGGTCCAGCTCATCTTTAACCGGGGATGCGGGTATAGAGGGTGTCGTGAAGGTTACTTGGGGAGGTCGTAAGGGGGCTAATGGCATCGAAGATTTCTTCGGTATCGGATCAGCATTTTTCATCTCGACGTCTTCCTTCGGTCTGATCCGCGTTCTGGCCGTGTCTTCGACTTGCTTCTTGATTTCCGGCGGGCATCGTTTCCATAGTTCTTCCAAAGCCTCACCACTAATCATGAGACATTCAACAGCCGTGATAGATCTTACTGTCGCAGTTCGTCGGACCGAAAGACCCAAGCTAGCCACTTCTCCAAAATATTGGCCCTGTCTTAAACGGGGCCTTATTCCTGAAGAACGCGTTATTCTTTTTTTCTGCCCTTCAGCCGCATCGTGAATCACTTCCGCCTCTCCGCGGACAATGAAGAAAATATCGTTGCCGGACGTCCCTTGGCGTATTATATCGGTGAACGGGGGGTATGTCTTGGGCTGCGCACTCATCCCAAGAAAATGCAGAATGTCCGGGGGTAATGTCGAAAATAGGGGTAGCTCCTTAAGCGTCTGCCGTACATTTACGAGGCCGCTTCCGAGCGCGCTTCCTGCAGCCGGGTCTTCCATTCCTCCTGGACTGGGAGATTTTCTCTTTTTGTGGTTTACTACAGTCCCTTCTTTGATCATACCAACATCTCCAGTTGATACCTCCCCAGGAGCCACTTCTCGAGCGGCTAACCCATTTGCTACTTTAAGGCTATGGCCCCTCTCCTGGCGTTTCTTGTTGAGGATAGTCAAACGCTCGTGTGCTTCGTGTCTAATAGCCTTTTCCATATCAGGGAATTTAGGCAACTCTAATTGAAGATCCTCCTTTTTTAAGACGAGGAGCAGACATTTCGTGCGCGCGACAATAGTTGCTGTTCGTGGCATATTCATGAGCACGCCGATCTCGCCGAAGAAAGAACCAGGCTTGAGCTCAGCGTATACAGCCTCGCCATCTCGCGACGTTACCCCGACGACGCCCCTGACTAACCAATACATCGCTTTGGCCTCGTCGCCTTCCGTCAAGATGTGATCGTGTGCGGAATGAACTTGAGGCCTTAGATGCCTACCTATAGCTACCAGAAAATCCTCGGGAGCCGACATGAAGAGCGGAAAAGATCTCATGCGATCCAGAAGGTCAAGCGGCATATCAGGGATGGTGGAGGCCGTAAGTGGGGAGGGTCGTATAGGCCGGGTCGGGTTGGTCTCACTATTGAACGACCTAATCAAGGCGACGGAGTCGGCAGGCTGGCCATTAGCCGGATGGTGGGCCAAGGCCCTATAAGGCGAAGGCGGAGAGCCTGGAACCCTATTCCGCCTCATGATTACCTACTTCACGAGTCCTCGTAGCAAAGGCTTCATATGCGAGACCCCCTTATAGCGCCAGTTTCGGATCCCGAGGGATGACTATCCCCTCCTTTTCCCCTTAACGACCCTTAGATAGTCCCAGATAGCAGATAATGACCTCAGATCTCCTTGGTCTCTCTAAATTGAGGGGAAATTTTGATCTGGCACTTTAGGCAAGGAACGGTTCCTGCTATACCCTGCCGAGAAATCGCGGGTTCCCCATGCAGCAGGAAAAAAAAAAAAAAAAAAAGAGCCCTGGCCAAATACAGGATACGTTATTATTCTTCTTTATTGGGTTCCTCTTTACGCCTCCTTAATATGCCATGTGGAGAGCGACGATCTTGGTAGAAATTAGAGCGGAAGCACGGGAGCTAAAGTATATGTCGGAACTTGATTCTATGATATGGAAGCTTCTGGCGCTAAGCTCGCGGCGTCATTAGTAGTGTTTAAAGTTTGACTCGGGTAGCGCTTGTAGGAATGTATGGAGTATATTGCGGGAGTCCCAAGGATATATTCACTCCAAAGCCGGGGAGCTAAGATGCATGGCGGGGACCGTGGAGTGTAGTCGCGTGCATGGGGGAAAATAAGTACGGTTCGCGAATTTCTACCTGGCGGGGATCGTTCGGAGTTGATTCTAATCGCAAAAAAAAGAACTATATTAGGTTATTCTCTCCTCTAGAATAAGATCCGGATATATAAGACGTGAAGGTATAAGATATAAAGGGTATATATAGTAGAGCTGTTATACGAACTCATAATTAATCGTATACGTACCTTTCTAAATAGCTTTAATTATTTGGTTGGTAGGTAGTTAGGCAAACTGTTAAAGTCCAATTGCTCCGAGATAGAATAGAAAAAGAGAGTAAGAGGAGAAAACGAAGAGGCGCGCGACGTGGTTTTGTTAATCCAATACGCTGACCGTAGAGGAGGCGTAAATGTTAACCGAGAGAAGTTCTACTTTGTAGACACAACAACTATCCCAAGAGACAGTGGCGCAAATGTATCCCCATGTAAGAATAAAAAAATAATAAGAGGAACTTGCGGGTTTCTCAGTCCTTTCAGGGGGGGTACGCTGACTAGGACTACAAACAAGAATAAAAATAATATCAAAAGCAAACTTCAAATATAGAAAGGTCAGTCCAAAACCACGATATATGTCTTTAGTGCGAGAATCTGAATTATGATGTGCATGTAAATGTGAGATATCGTCTTCTTTGTCGTATGCGACTTATGGCGCGTGCAGCTGCAGAAAACCGCAAACCCGGAGCGGTTAGAGCTGGGCTTTGGATATGCTTCAGGTGCTATGGAGGTACCTAATAGCAGTAATAGCAGTAATAGCAGGCGGGTTAAGCAAAGAAGAACACAGAGAAGAGACGGTACAGAAAATAATAATAATAATAAGTTGTGTATCGAGGCTGTAGGGTGCGTGCTGTAGCTGCGGCCTATAGGACCAGAAAGATGATGAGAGGTGAAACACGTCGAGCTGATGCAGATCTACCCCGATATGCGAAGAGGGCGTGGAGACTCCTTCATCCGACTTTGCAGCTCGTGTGAATTTTTGCAACTTTTTGTCCGTCTAAGTAGCCTTTCCTTGTCTCGTCTTGTCCTAGCCTTGTCTTGTATTTCACGACAATGATGCGTTGTAGATTTTTGGAGATCGAATGGAAGGATTCCGTGGACAAAGAAGCTTACAGCACGGAGCGCATACTGGCACCGAACTACCCCTGAAAATGCACGGGCTACCTGAGAAACCCCTCCGGGACCGTCGATGAGGATTTTAGTTGCTAAACTTAGCTACCTGTAGGGTCCATGGCAGCACAGCTACCAGGGATCATACCAGTCCGAGCTTTCGAGGGTACTACAGCACTGCCATTTCACTACATAATACAAGGAAAGCCACGAGAACTCGGGTAAGAGAGCACGCAAGAAGACAAGGATACCATGAGAAAACATAATTACGACGGAACCCCAGAAGCCATTTTGAACTTCCTCCCGCTTCCCGTTAGCCCTACGAGAGAACACGGCTATGATTAGAAAACCTTGGCGAGTTCACTAAGCCTAGCCTGCTCCAGAATTACTTCTCGTCACTTCCAAGGCAGCTTGTCCATAGTGCTTAGCTATATTAGGGGCGTGAGATTCGCGATAGTAGGTACTAGAGAGCTTAGGCCTCTATTCGACGACTAAACATGCGACCAAAGAGCGCCTTACATACAATGCTCCTACTCTCGTTAGCCAAGCACATAATATATACTGAAACATGCTACCGGATACTGGGGACATCCAACAGCCTCTCGGAGTAAGCGTACTAATTACTTATTATGGTGCCAATCCCCTCGTACAGCCTGCGTAAGGGTCTATTTATATACTCTCCATTTTATGAAAACACCCAAGAAGAAAAAAAAAAGATGCGACCTGGATGGGGCGAAAGTGATTTGGAAGGGAAATTCTCTACGCCTTACACCTCACTCGCATTGCAGGATCAACATGTTAGCAGTCATTAATGCGCAAAGGCACGCGTTAGTGTGCGTTGCATCCGACGAAAGAGACCTAGGTTGGTCGTGTTGGTTGGATATGCCAATATAGGATTTTGGACCAATTAATTACAGAGGTTGCTGTGAGATATGGACAACTAAGGATTATATAGCTCAAATTTGATATTGGAATATGTAGGTACCTATATACATATAACTAACTATATTTACTGAAACTACGCGTAGCACATATTTCGTCAACGGCTTCTAATTATCGTCTAGGAGATCTTGATTACCTGCTGCAATCGGAAGATGCGATGGGTCGAATCCTTGCCGGCGACTCAGCAGGTTGTACTCAACTCCTTCGCCCCTTGCGTATGAACGTGGTGTTACCGTTCTCGAAGCGCTCTCGAAACATTTGAAATCCGTGAAGATACGACCACACGGGCCACGGCCAAGAGCGCTGCATGACTCTGCTGAGCTTCGAGAAGAGTTCTAGCGCCCTTCTATTCCCCCACTACCCCTCCTACGTCTTGGTATCGACTGTAGTGCTTAGGTTAGTCGGCGCGCGCAGATAATCCATGACGATGTATGATTTGTACGAACTTTCTCAAATGCCGAAGATATAGCTGTAGATATAAGGACTCTAGGACTATACGCGATTCGAGGGCTGGAGAGTATTGGCTGCAATGCTACCGGAGTCGTGAGATGCACACGAGCTATCCGTCTTATTTAAACTATCGATCTACAACGGGAAGGTCTCAGATTAAAATGTAACCCTCAGTCCTCCATATCTCGTTTCTAGTTCACTGCCGGTGTAAGTCAATGAGGAAGGCAATAACATCTCTGGGATATCTAGTAGCGCAAACGTATCCAGTGCGGTATAACGTCAGCTCGTTTCTAACGCTACCTAGATTTAGAAATATAATTGTATAGTCAAGATGGAGATATGTCAGATTTTAACTGGCCAAGGTACGAACCCTAGTACTAGTAGATAATTTACGGAGACCATGGTCAGGTAAGTGGTTAACTGGCGTAGTCGAACAAGAAGTACAGCAGGATAAACATATACTCAATTCTTAATGAGTGTGAGCAGATGTAAGCTTCAACCTGCAGTATGGGTAACTCTTCTACCAAGTACTTCCATCAGGACAATATAGTAGCCCCCAGGTGAGAACGAGAGCTCAAATTTTCACTACACCGGAAACCTGAGGGTTACACACTATCTCCAAGTCAGGTTTGTCACACCCAAGATGCTACTAGTTCTATCAAAGTTAGACAAAAGTGACCATTATTGGCATTCGGAGAGCTGTGCCGGAGACATCCCACGTAAAATATGCAGGCTATCATAAAGGCAAGTGGTCGCAAGGCATCATTGGTAGACGTAGTACATTCGTTATCCCAAACCAACCTTAACGCCCACACTGAGGATTCAGGAGAACTTCGGGATTCCTCCACGGCGTGTGGGAAGTAGATAGGAGATCAACTTTATTGCGGTAATCCTTTCCGCTTCCTTCAGCCCTACTCAGATCCATGAAAGGACGACGTCTTTTCGCCGCTAGGGCTCATGGTTCGGGCACGAGAACGGTATTAACAGGAGAGAAGAGATCCAATTACCCCCTATATTTCCTTGAATATTTACCCTCCAAGATACCACCTGCCGTAGTTTATACTATTACAATTCTCGTCATTCCAAGTAATCAAGCATGCTTCGCCGTGCCAAACCGTGTATGATGGGCCAATACTCCTTATACCAGAAACATGGTCTAGTTTAATTCCTCCGGCACGGGTTCAGGAAACCTCCCATCCGGTAAAAGCCTAAAAACAATGACAGTAAGCCTTACGCATGTTCTCTCTGCGTATGTTAACAGTAACAACCCAAGACAATCAACCGGATTTCTGAGGCATAGCCTACTCTGCCGAATATAAACCCTACTACCATACGGCAGTGATAATATTCCACAGCTCTACATGCCGTAAAGCGTCAAGCGCCGATTCGGTTTCCGCTTACTAGAAGTGTATTGCCATATCTCGGCTATGTAGCGCGGCTCATCGCGGTTGATTCCTGGTACGGCTGTAACGCTCTCCCCTGAGCGAAGTGACGGCGCTCTTTACGTCGCTTTAGTTGGTGTTAGCTTTGCCTAGACCAAGTTTCGCGGTATTCTACTTGGTACCATTCTTCGTATTTACTATAACTCCATCCTTCAGACTCGTTTCTGAACAATTCGAAGTGGTCCACGTGATTCCATTCCTGGTATCCATCGTAGCCCCAGGTCACCGTGGTCGTGGGTTTTGTGATAATGACTGCGTTCCCCCCCACGTCATGAAATGTAATATTTCTTCTTCTTTGTCAACCTTCTTAGGTTCATCGTATTCCACAGGTCGGTTATCTAGCGGCGACAATTGCGGCATCTTTAACTTGGGCATACCTAAGTCCTCCAGATACTGTCCCGTGACATCTGATCTATCTGGCTTCCTGGTAGAGACCAGCTCTAACGACGACTTGGTGTTCTCGTCGGAATATCCGAGTGCGCGGTCTTCGTTTACATTTGCGACAAAGCTTTCCGCGTAATCTTAGACGCCTAGGACACGGGGTGTCCTCTGTCTCGGAACAAGAAGAGTAATCGCTCTGGACGTCGGGTGGAATAGGCCCGTCATTCGGACTGTCACCAAATGTACTGAAATATAAGCTATCTATATCTAAAGTCCAAATATATAGGTAGTATGGAATGCAATTTAGGCCACGTTTGCGTATATACAAGGGGTCAAGTTGAATCTACTTTAAGAGTGATGCTGATGTGTTTGGATGAAGTCGCCGACAAGAGAGTGGTCGAGCCTCTCAGCTTCGGTGAGATTATATAATCGACCGATATAAATTTAAATGTATATATTCCATTCTATGCTAGATGGTTGCGAGGTTTTCAACACAAGGAAAGATGATATCGTAAAACCTAAATCATATCAATAGGCCACAGTGAGGGCAAACCACTACTAGATTGTTCCCTTTACTCCCATACACACCAAAAGGTATCTTTCTTCCACAGTCTACTTTCCCTCTACGAGATCAACGCCCGAATCATCTCGAAAAGCATATACAATCGGCAAGCAACGTAGATGCTTCCCAGAAGAGCCAGTGACAGGATATGCACCGGATGTGTCATTCGCGCCCTGACACCAGACAAATTACCAAACTTCACCGTGCATATAAGATTAACGACAGAGTATGGTACGAGGGATGCTGTTATAGTTAAAGACGATACGCGCCAAGCAAGTCGCTCCCACTGCGACGGAAAGTCGTTATTCCATCCAAGACAGTATATGGCTCCGAATACCATACCCATAGCGACGCCAGCAAAGTCTGAATCGTAAAATAGAATACCTTGGTTATCGTATTTGACGATGGCGAACACGGTAAGGGACGCGTCTGTAGTGTTTGGCTCCTCAGGGTTTACATCCCTATTGTTCGGGTAGTACCGCGGTGTAAAGTTTCGCAATAGAAAAGGGCTACCGCTAAAGTATTTGAGAATTCCAATGTCTCGATTGGTGACCGAGCGGACGGTATTGGAATCCACGACTGAATGTTCTATCGGGACTTCGACGGCTTGAGGTTTAGTCCAATAGAAACAGTACGCGATAGCCGCGCAGACCGCATAGGTAAAAGTTGACAACTCCAGCTGAGTGAGCCCCTCGCCCTGGAAGAGCTGGATAAATATTCCCAGGATAAACCAGAATAGCGATATAATTGCAATCCCTTTCGATAAGGGGTTGGTTTTGCTCTTGTCTTCGATCGTCTCCTCGCTTAATAATGGCCCGTCGTCGAGAATATTTAAATATTGGGCTACAACAATTTGTGTTGCGTTGAGATAGAGGGTTAATTCCCCGGGGACTAGATCTCTGGCTCGTTCTTCTGCAGCAGCGCGTGAACGATCAGATTGAGATGCCGATCCTTCCGCTTGTGTAGGGGCCGTTTGGTTGTGTGTTTGCTGTCCTGTCCCAGGTTGGATATTTAGATTAGAGAGCTGGATGCTCACGGTAGGAGGAGCTGTTGGCACTTGTCTCCTTCCAAGAGACATGATCCGATTCCAAGTGTTTGTCAAATGTGTTACAAACGGATCCAATATATGTCTTAACCACAATACTAGTGCCGTGACATAGTTTCCGACGAGACGCCTCAATAACTTGAAAGTCGTGATATGGAGACCGGTATTATTAAACATGTCTACCAGGACATTGTCATCGATCGGGGGGAATGGGGTATCTTCAGGCGAATCCGTCTTCATCTTGAATCTAAGACCTCCCATATTCGCAAAGCTGGCGTGAACCTTGGACCAACCCTGAACAGGTCCTTTTCCAAATCTTCGAAACATATGAAGGCCTACGGACGCGGCACGCCAGTCGCCAAAAGAGAAGCCGACCATAAGCTCGGGCGCAATGACCATTACGATCGTCCAAAGTAGTTCTCGTCGGAGTTCGCGGTTAAATCGCGATAGCCACCACTTTCTTAGCCATCCCGTAGTCTGCGGCGGATTGTAAGGGTCCACGCTGAGATGAAGTGCCAAGAAAGTACTGGCCGAAATGGTGACCAAGCATCCAATCCATATATCAGAAACATCGCGATTTGAGAGGCGAAGCCACTGGAGCACGGAGGGGGGTGTATCAGACATTGTTTCTGACGTGTCGAAAGCTTTGAGTATGACGATAACATGTAGTTATCTGGGAAAGGGTAATAAAACCTAGATAACTTGAAGACGCGAGAGGAAAGTGAATATAAATACGAGCGCTCATGGCCTCATCTACACCTTCGTTATCCAAACATTGCTGTTTTCACCAATAACGACGGTGATTCGTGAGGAGCATCGCCCCGATATCAAAGCTTACCTTCATGTGGCACACCAAACATATTTTAGAACTTGTCAGTTCTCATATTTGTAAATACCAGTTATACTCTCCCGGTTTGTTCTCAGTTGCCATGTGTGCCAATCGTTCCGCACACACGAGTCTAATACGAAACATGTCAACAAGTCCCGTGGTGTTGCGGGTAAGGCAGATTATGTTCGATATCTTCAAAGTCTGTACCATCTCATGATTAGGGAATGGAATTAAACTTGGATAGGTATATTGGTGTGACTCACATATATGCCCACATCATTTATTGTACCGACAAAGAAATGAATTGTTCCTGTTACGAGCCTTGTTACCGATTTGACAACCAGGTGGAAACTATTCAGTGTACCTAGGTACCTTCTATGGCAGCTGTACCTATTACCTAACCTAGTAGCATACTAGGCGTACCAGCTGACCAGGCGCACCTACCCGGCATATTCGGAGCAGCGTCGGGGTTAAGGAGTCCAACTTCCGCAGAAACCCGTCCGCTCTTTCCAGGCCCTTCTCCGCCTCCACTTTATCATTTCTCGCCAGTCATAAGTGGGCTATTACATCAGCCATTTTTCAACCAATTCCCTTCCACTAAAACATCAATTAGGCGTCATCGTTCGCAATCTTCTTCTAATAACCACCACAATTCGTTTCGATCTTAATCGGTCCCTTTGTCGCTTTTCATATCCACAATACCTGTGAAGCACGTTAATCATGTCCTTCACGATCGCTCTTCGTCAGAGCCCTGCGCGCCTGGCTTCCAGGTTGCCAGAAATCTCCAAATTTTCTCTCCGAACCGTAGCTCCCGCCCGAGCTTTCCACCAATCCGCCGCTAGATCATCCAACTTCTTCACATCCCGAACGACGCTCGTACCGACATTATCGCGGACACCGAAAAATGCATTTACGAAATCGACAAGAACGTATATACAGCAACCCGCTGCTCCCGCGGCTGACTCTGGCTCGACGATGCGTCGGTTGCTAACCGGTGGTGCAATTTTCGGTGGTACGCTCATCGCAATCAACGCCGTCTTCAACCGCGAGACTCGAGAGGATGGCGGTATGCCACCATTCGAGCGATCCTACCTTAACCAGACCTTCCTTCACACCGGTCTCGGTATCGGAATTATCGGTATCACGGCGCGGCAGATGATTCAGAGCGGCTTCGTTTACAGAATAATGGTGACGAATCCGTGGGTTGTGGCTATCGGAGGTCTAGCTCTCAGCTTCGGTACTATGCTCGGAACTCGAGCTATCGACCCTGACAAGTAAGTGGTTTATTCCGGTCCTTTATCAAGAAATGCGTAACTAACGTTAGACAGCTACGTCCCCAAGTATGCCCTCTGGACCGCATTCAATGCCACCCAGGCCGCCTTCATCGCCCCTCTTGTAGCCTTCGCTCCCGGTGCTCTGATCGCTCGTGCCGGTCTCTACACAGTCGCAATGATGGGATCCATCTCATTCGTGGGCGCAACCGCTAAGCAAGAAAAGTACATGTACATTGGTGGTCCTCTTCTCGCTGGTGCTGCCATCGTTGCCGTTTCGGGTCTTGCCCCTCTCGTCATTCCCGCCACAGCCGCCCGAACACTGGCATTTACGGAGAACATTTGGCTATACGGTGGTCTAGCGGTATTTGGTGGCTTTACCTTATACGATGTCCAGAAGATCCTCTACCACTCGCGCTTAGCTGAGCGGGGCATCATCAAGAAGGACCCAGTTAACGAGAGCATCTCGCTCGAGTTGGACTTTTTGAACATTTTCATCAGGATGGTCCAAATCTTGATGATGCAGCAGAATCGTAGGAAGTGATTGGATGGCGAGCAGGGAAGGGACGCATTGATATGGGGATGCTGTTATGATAGGATGAAGATTAGGTCTTCCGGGGGTTGGGTCTAAGCATAAACTTGATAATGTCCAGCTTAATCTGGGTATCAGAGGCAGAATGGAAACTCTCCTCTCCTGACAACGTTAGGATTGTCTGGGGCTATACGAATGTATTAACAAGCGTAGTTAGTCGAATAATAAATCGTTAAAGGGACCTATCGGATGTATGGATTCGTATTAGGTGTATGCATTATACATAGTACCCAAGGAAAGCATTCGTTGGTACTCGTAAGATCACGCTTGGGATAAATGCCGAAGGATGACATTTCACATATCGTGGATTCAATCACGGTAGATATAATTGGTAAACGCGAAGTAGTATAACTGAGAAGATCTCGATATGATATGCCAAGAGCCGTCCGTCTGAAGAATCGCATGGGAAGACACGGGAAGACATGGGATACCAACCCCCTTGATTGGATTGATTGGTAGGATGATGTTCTCGGGTGACTTGACAGCCACCAACCAAACTCACCGCTGAGGACTGTTGGGGGACCTCTAGGAACCCATGTACATATGTAGTGTTCAATGTATGGGCAAGGAGGTCCAGCTGATTCGATAGCTCGAGATTTATTCATTAAAATTTGAGGCTGAGACCCGAATGAAGATGGCCGGTAAATCCGTTCTTTTTTTTCGACTTCTAATGTTTTCGCCCTTTCATCTTTTACGTCCCATTCATTCGGTATTTCTCTTGGGTACCTCTTATTTACCTCTTATTTACCTAACCTAGTACCTATATTTATAGTCCTTTAGGGCTGATAGGGATAATATTTGTGTCAATTATAGTTCGTACTATGCATAACTATGTAGTTCGTACCTTGATTTACCGATAGTCTCGACGTTTTAAGTCTCGACGTTTTTAGCAAGGGAAGGTACGACTCAGCGCAACTGGTGACTTTGCACTTCCATCTAGGCAACCTTCCGCCTAAGAGGTACCCTGTACCCTAAGCTACCTAAACGCGTACCTAAACACGTACTTAAGCGCATGTACATGTACCGTACTTTGCGCTACAATTCGCAGTCGTCTTCCCATGGAATTACACTCATTTACAACATCGCATTCCATAGTATAAACTTATCGAAGTAATTCCTTATCGACTTTTTGTACAAATCAATTCGCACATTCGTCATTCGTTACGTCTAACCTAACCTAGTCACTTCTCTCTAAAAAGAGGGTTCTAAATCGATTATCGGAACCCTCTTCCAGATTAATTATATCGATATGGCCCCGTTTAATAGCAAACAATTATTCGAGTAAGCCACCATCGTCCAAGTTGTCGTCATCACGGCCGATATTGGCGCTCTCGAGTAACTAACTAGGTACTAACCACTTGTCTCAATAAAGTAATGCTCGTTTCAAGTTGAAGCAATCCCATCGAATACAAGAGATCTTGAAGATATTATCAATCAGGCGTCGCAAAAGTCGTATAGGCGATGGAGGAGACTCTAATGATGCTGATAACGAGGACCAGTCATCTCTCGGCAGCCCGGTCAGCCCTGTGGATTCTAGCGCCGCTATGACCGGTATTAGCGATATTAATAACGATACTACGGAACTAAAGACCGGTGCAGCTCGTTCATCTGGAGGAAGTCGACCCGAACACAAAGTTTCCGGCTTATTACTCCTTCCGCAGGAATTATTTGATAATATCACTAGTTACCTTGCTGAGGCCAACATCGCCTGTCTGGCACTCGTCAATAAGGAATTAATGTCTCGTTTCTTACATTCCTGCTCGAGACTGGGAATACTGGGCCCCGACGAAACTCCTCCTTATAAAGCCCTGGACGCGTTTATCAAGGAAGCAGATGGCTCCAGGACTAAAATCAGAGGCTCCTTGCTAAGTCTTCTGGACTTTGACTTGTTAAACCTAGTATACTGCTATAAGTGCAAAAAGCTTCACGATCCATTCTTGACCTTTAAAGATCGTGCTTTTGCGCCGCACAAAGCTCCTAGGTGTAAGGATTGGTCTTCGGATCATCATATGCCCCCGCGTGCAAGTAGGAAGTTACTACGCACTATTACCAAATACCGTGCTCACGGCGTCGAATATAGACATTTATTACAGCAGGTTAACAATACGCGGACGTCTTACCAAAAAGGGTTCTTGATGCAATGCTCCCTGCGAATGAGATATCGCGGGGACGATATGATCCTAAGAAGACAGCAAGTCGTCTCCTCCATCGATAAGTCGGCGCTGGCATTATGGGTAATCGGACAGATGCTGCGAGACCCCATGCATTCTAGCCTGACCATGCCCCGAGTTCATCCCATGTGTAATCATCAGACATGGAATATGGTTTATGGATCGATGGTGAAGCAATGGCTCAATCCCTTGTGCATGGCGGACCATACTAGCGAGACTAGTGAGACTGAGGTGCAACATACGTCTGCTTGCTTTAGTAACGAACCGTTTGACATATCCTCGTTTGACATATCTAAGCAAGACGGGCATATGGTTTACGAAAGATTGAAATGGTTATCTTCTGGAACTAAATGGAATCCGATGGACGTGCCTACGCTTCTGGGAAATATTCTAGGATGCGACAAATGCACAACCGATTACAGTTTTGATGTCATTCCGCTGCCAGAACCCTTCAACTGGGGTTTGGTATTAACCTCTTGGCTAGATGTGGGCAATATTGACTTCTGCAAGAAGTGGGATAGCCACAGGGACGCACGGCCGGACCGAGAAACCAAGCGGGACTATATTTCCGGAGATATATGCGAGAGGTTCGAGAACATATCATCGAGGCACGACTATCGACCTCGGATTAGCGAGCTTAACATAGAGAGGATGCACAATTATGGATGGAGCGGGCGGGTGATTAATGGGAAAGATAAATACATCAACTGGACTTCGGGGCATACTTGTAATCCGACGACGGGGCTAATAGAGGATCCGGATCCGCTAGACGATGCGGACTACTGACGAAAATACCACGTTTAGACAACGGAGATATAAGCACAGAAGACTCTTACTAATACAGCTAATATGATCCCCATAAAGCGGGATTCACATGCATGGGATGGAGTTTCAGGGTCATGGAAGGATTTTTCGTCTGACGAAGAATTATTGGAATAAGGCATTGTGTCTACAGGTCTGCATTATAATCAACATATGATTTACGTTAGCATCTCCCTATAACTGAGGAAAGCACCAACATCCGGTTTTGAAGCCTACACGAACCACCCCCACCTCTTTCTTCTTCGAATTCATCGGTGCCAATACGTCCCAAGCACCAAATCCTAAAACGTCCCGTACGTCTCTTCTAAAATTCCACAACTGGCTGTGTCGAAGCACAGGGTATCACGGCGTTCAAATTCGCCACAAAGTATAGCATAGCACAGTAAACTACTATAGTAGCGTATGCCTTCCGTCTCACTTCAACGGCGGGAATGTCCTCAGAAAGTGGGTCGGACACTCGTAACCCGAAGGGTTGTTGTGCAGATATTGCTGGTGATAATCCTCAGCGTCCCACCACTGATCGGCGGACACGATTTCGGTAACAATTCCGCCTTTATACCACTGCTCGTTGGCCTGCTGCGTAACCTCGCGAGCGATGCGCTCCTGCTCGGGGTTGTGGTAATAGATAGCACTGCGGTACTGGGTTCCGACATCGGGACCCTGGCGGTTAGCCGTCGTCGGATCGTGCAACCGATAGAAAAACTCGAGGATCTGCCGGTAAGTTATGCGCGAAGGGTCGTAGTGCAGCTGTACACCCTCGGCGTCTGTTGCGATTACGATGGGAGGTTAGCTAATATCTTGGAGCGGGTAGGGAAGAGAAAGGAAACACAAGGACAAAGAGCAAGAAGGAAGCATACGGCCTGTCTGCCCCGAGCACACCACGCGATAGGTTGGGCCTCTTAGGTCTCCGCCCGTGTAACCGACACGAGCATCGTAGAGACCCTTGCCGTCGAAGTGCTTGCGATACAAGTGCTCGACACCCCAGAAGCAACCGGCGGCGAGGGTTGCCTTTTCGGCGCCTTCGGGGTAGGCGGAAGCACCGTTGGTGCTCCCCCCGTTGGTATCAGCAGTTATACCTAAGCGCGTGCTAGACATGAAGGGCCGGAAGAATCGCGACATGAACGTCGGCATCTTGAAAGCCATTGTTAATATAGCTGCGATTGCGACAACTATTTACGAGCCGCGACGACGATAAGATAAGGGCTTCGGTTACGGCGACGGCTTGTTATATACTAAGTACGGTTACCGGTTACCGGGATCGACGATGTAGTCATAAACTAGCGGTGCTAAGATGGAGATAGGTTCGAAATGGCTATATATTTATCTAGATAATACGGGTCAATTCCTTCCCGCTTGCGGTTGTCGGTTTCTTTAGTGTTGCTTGATTCCACATCAGGGACCAAAATGGGAGGGGCACAACGGTGACGTTTGGATCTCAAGTCCGCGAACAATGACAAATTACCGCTCGACGCCACCCGTCTGCCGAATGATGCGATCTAAAGGGACAAGGATGAGAGCTCGACGTGTGGTCCGTGCCATCCTAAGCTCTTCGCTCTGTACCACTAACAAATAACTAACCTACCATTTTCTTGATTCAAGGG
The DNA here is from genome assembly GCA_025201765.1 of Daldinia sp. FL1419. Lineage (NCBI taxonomy): Eukaryota > Fungi > Ascomycota > Sordariomycetes > Xylariales > Hypoxylaceae > Daldinia > Daldinia sp. FL1419. Next base: position 44,836 of record MU623398.1, read on the forward strand.
GGAAAAAGGATTCCAAATGCGCTTGAAGTTATGTAAGCCCGCTCAGCTCAGCCCTATCGAGATTCCATCCTTCGATGCTGATGAAAGAACTTGAGCCTCAATGACTTCATTTCGTGTTTTATTAGATCGGCGAGAAGGAGAAATATCATCAGGTCGGTTTAGAAATCATTTATCATGCTTCGTAATCTGCCTCAACAGATCCAGGAATGTTTGAGATATCTTACCTTGTCCCAACAATACCTAAACTTGCTTGCCCTATTATATCATGACATTTAGTTGTAATAAGACAATTCTAGACTCTTTAACATGAGTTGAGGTTAGTGGTGAGCCTTTCCCAAGTTATACCACTTCTCAAACAATCTATTGGAAATGCATAATCGAGACATGTAAGCAATACCCCTTTCTATGCTACTCTACCCGAGGACTAATTGGTTCCTATGAACACGTTGTCTGTATTCTAAACGCCTCGGCCATCAACGACGTCACCGCATCCTTGGTCCATCATGCAGCCTGCAGCCTGCACTCTGCGCTCTGCGCTCTGCAATGCGGTCACAGTCCCGTCGCGCTGGGCCGGTATCTGTCAAATGCGTCTCGAGATTTGATCGTGCCACGACAAGGGGGTCCTTGGCGCGTTGCAGAAACCCTGTGGGGGATCCCTGCTGCCCAACGGGCAATCGAGCAAGTCGACAGGAAGATCGAAAGGGGGGAGCTCGTGCCACGCTCGCGTTTCAGGAGAGGGGATGGGAATGGGAAATTCCAACCGATCGCGCGCTTCTTCTTGCTTTCGCCTTTTTTTTTCGTGAGGCCTCACGAGACTGCGTTATGACGTCGCTGCGTACCTCCTGATCGGATAAAACTCTTCGAGATCTCGGGGGGCTCAGATCGATCTGCTTAGGGGGTACTGTGTATTCGAGCGTTATTCGGTTTTGCACAGTATATTTTTTTTTTTGTGTATTGCTTCCGCTTCGTCAAATCCCTACCTGCATCCTCCGTCCAGACGCATAATTGCGCAGACAATTGGCTCTGTGGGACCACATCCGAGTTATTGCTGTCGCTATTGACGATAATCTTCAAATATAACTTCTTATATAATCTTTGCTTCTCCCCAAAGGAATAAACAAAAAGAAAAAAAAGGAAAAAATGCTGACTAACCGTCGCTCGACGCTCATGATACCGCCTAACGGCAACGGCCGGACGACCGCTGGTGCGCCGCCTACGCTCGGCAGCGCGAAGCCGGAAAGCGAGCCGCACTGCACGGCGCCGTCGATCCTGACCTCGACGATGCCGACGCTGCCCGGGTACCGCGTCGCGCGCGTTCTAGGCGTTGTTTACGGATCGACTACGTATGCGCTGAAAGACACCAAGGCTCTTCTTAAAGCGGCCGCGGCAGGCGCCGAGGTCAGGAGCCTTACGCATATCATGTACAACGCGCGGGACCAGGCGGTGGAGAGGATGACGAGGGACTGCGTGGCGCGCGGCGCGAATGCCGTTGTGGGCCTGGGTTTCGTGGAGAAGGAGGTCCTGGGCTTCGTCCAGGTCTCGGTCTCGGGAACCGCCGTCTACGTCGAGAAGCAGCTGGAGAACCCGTTCTCCTGACATGGGGGGCGGGCCCGCTCTTGGAATATTCTGCGTCGGCGCGCGTGTTCGACGGGACGGGATGGGGTAATGTTCGTTCGCTTCTTGGGTGCGTCGTTTTGTGTGGGCTCGGCTCGATATTGTGCTTGTCTTGGCCGGGATGCCTTTCTTTTTTTGGATAGAGTCGCGCAATTTTGAGTGAATCACCATCGCATCCGTAAGACCTTGGGGGCTATATTTAGTGACGATGCTATTTGCGGGTGCAGCTGCGGGCCGTATGTATGGTACGCTACGTACGTATGTACGTCGGGTATATGTGCCTGGGCATCGTATGTACGAGCCGGGACCTCGTCACACGGATACGAGAAGCCTGGACTCGGGGCCGGGGGTCCTTGAACCGGGATCGCGGAGGGGAGGGATGGTTGGGTGAGTGCCATGGTTGGAGGGTGGTGGTTATACCTACATACACGCATACACATACATACATACCTACACATACATATACCATTGGCAGCAGCAGTTAGGGAGGAGGCCATTAGCCGGGATAGAATCGGATTAGCTTGGTAGCTCACTGTGCCATCCCATAACTACCTAGGTACATATCTATACATAAGCCTAGTTAATATTACCGAATGAGGCTCTTTGCAGCTGACTTCTTTGAATCTAGCACATGATGTTTACTACGTCTTACAGTCTTTTTGCGAGCATTAGGACTTGGGAATTTTAACGATTTCTTCCATTTATCATGATTATAGTAGAAAACAAGAGGATAGACATGCTAGGAGAAACAAAAGCAAGAAAAAAACAAGACGGGGGGTCGGACCCGGGGACTCGGAACACTCATCTCGTTAAAATATCCCAGGGTGATCGGCTGGGCACTTCATACGCCAGTGAAATTACACAGGGACTCTGTTATAACAGGCACATTATGCGTCGTAGCCCACCTACATAACATGGCTCTGGCAACCGTATCTCACGATAGCCCGGAGGCAGCAGGCTACGATGGTCTCTCTTGGGTGTGACACAGCATCGGTGGCCAATGTGATGGTATGTATGCTAGCCAAGACTCGCTTTACGAAGCGGTCACGACGATATTGCCACCCAAAGCCGTACGTAGGTAGTCTAGCCAATATCCGTGGTATAGTTTCCGAAAGCCAACTTGCTGGCTCGTGGTCTATTTCTCGTTTCGTTTCGAACGCCGACACCCAAGAGGTGCTATCGTCGTTAATATTGCGATCACTCGTAGGTAAACCCCGACTCGCCCCATCCCATCCCATCCCAACAAAAGCCCGTCCAGCCTTGCACGACAGTTGCCCCCTTGCCCCCAAGCGCAATACGGGTACGTACTCGCTCAGCCGGGTTAGACTTCCGAATTCGCTGCCTCTCGCCCTAGACACCCATCCATCCATCCACCTCGTCCTGTCGTGATACGTGGGCGAGCTCCCGTCCCCACGGGGAAGGGAGAAAAGGCAGACCGGGGGAGGAGGGGGGCAGGGAGAGACATGGCACATCCAAAAAGGCTAAATGAAATAAGCTTTCGAAACTCCCCGGATAGGGGTCCCGTTCGAGGTACGGTACGGTACCTGGAACATTCCCCTTCTGGGAGGGACATCATATCAGGGTTCTGGTTCTAGATCCGCTATTAATAGAAGGAATTGCCCTTTTGGGAGGCTGCATGGTATATTGCTCTCTCTCTCTCTTTCCCTCTTTTTTTTTTTTTTTTTTTTTTTTTTTGGTCTCTCATGCGGGTTCGGGGGGGCGTAGGGTACATCGTTGGTGAAAAGGGCCTGCCGGTGTTAAAGTCCCGATGTTCCTGGAGCTAGCATCGTACGTGTTGACGGAGCTATGGTATTCTCGGTATCATTTACACATTGGCTTATAGACGTAATCAATAGGTGCCGAGCCTAGATCAGTCCGAGTCGCATTCGGTTATAAGATTTGACTAATCTACGGGGGACGCTCCGTCGTTGGGCTCGTAAGGCGCGAGTCGTAAGGCTATTATTAGGTGTAGTAGATGATTGTTAGATTAGCTATCTCGTTGAATCGAGATCTACGGATGTTGTCATGGGAGCTTGATATTGCTCAGGTTACTAGGCGGCTTTATGTGCTATCACGGTTTGAATATTGATATGAGACTCTTGACATGAGACTCTTGATATGAAGTTGACCTTGTTTATTGAAATATAAGCTAGTAAATAATAGATAATAGATAATAATACCATTCTATTAGAATTAAGCCATAGCGACACTACAGAGCTCGAAAGAATGTAGACACAGCTATAAAAGAATTTTATTTTAAATATCATGCGCCTGACATTCTTAATCGTGAAGGTATCGCATGCTAGGCCCGGGGATGAATTCTAAAAATGAATTAATGCTTCCTGAACAATCGTGAAATTTTTTCCTCAATTAATATGCCCGTCCCTTTAGTGATATCATATAACGCCGGTAAAATGCCAACTGTCTCCGAGGTTCTGATATTCCCTCAATAACCCCCTGATCGTCTCTTCGTAAAGCTTCTAGCCAGAAGGCTATCAAATGCAAATCAAGACCTCGAAGCAGAGGCCGGTGGAGGCGCTCCTAGGGGCCTCTAAAGTTTTAAAAAAACGAAAACGGAGAAAAGATAAAGGACGCTGGCACGGTGGCGTCCATTAGGGAATCCGGTGCCGGTTGCAGATTCGATACGCCAAAAATGGTTCGAATTGACGTCTAGGTGTATGGTATCGTTGTGTGTGTGTGTGTTGTGTACGAGCGTGACTGTGTCGTTCCAAAGTCGAAACGGCCAAAGTTTGCAGCGGATGGAAAAAATAAACGTGTCTCGTAAAGCAGCCTCTCTTCGAAGAGAGGCCCAAACGAGTGAGATTTGGTCCCAGGGCCGTGGGACCCCGATTTGAAAAAGTCGTCCTTTTTTATCTTTCCTTTTTACCCAAAAAACAAAACGAACGACACGCTTTCTTCCACTTTATTCAACGCGAAAAGGACGCGGGACGGAGCAACTCCATCCTGCTTAATGGGTGTGTGTCGCGTGTGCCGCCGCCATATGTCGAGGAATAGGCATCTGAGGCTTGTTTTGAGGATGGCAGTACCAACAGCTGCCTGTCGTGTACTCGGTTCCACAGTTGCCACACGTATGCATCTGCATGTTGTCGATATATATGTTTGTTTTCTTCCTTTGGGTAGGATGTGTGTATGCTATGATAGCCGGGGGATTAGGTGCACCTATGTTGCTGCCAAGTCAGATAAGACTTTTTATTTTCTGTTGGCTTCCCCTAGACGGAGTCGTGGGCCGGTGCAACTTACGAGCACGATAAAACTAAGGATGCTAGGATAGTCAAGTTGGATGTCTTTCTCTAGACTGGAAGTCTGTTGCTTGCTGTTAAGGATGGGAACACGAAACATGTGAAGGAGTAGTTGGATATTAAAAAAGTTTGAAGATTTGAAGCTTGTGGCTGAGGCGAAGAGAAGATTGTGTGCGTTGATGCGTTGATGTGTTTGATAGAAGAATAAATTCCAAGTGACGGCTCTCCCCTCCGTTTCTGGGGAAGCTAGACTAGAAATTGTATGCTGGGGGGAGTAGTTTGCTCAGCAAGGTCCAAAGGTCCAAGGTCCCTTGAGGGATGGATAATGGATATGGATCGTCTGTGTGGATTAACAACTTTAATATCCATCCCAATTTGGCTCTAATGCACGATCCATCAATAACTTCACGATGGCGGACCAGACCCACTAACACCACCTGCCTACTACAGTACTACTACAGTACTACTACGATACTATGTAAGGGTCTTTGCCAATAGCGCGACGGGTAACACCCAGGCAAGTTCCCAGGCGAATTCCCAGGCAGGCCATCGGTAACCGTTGTACGTACATGGAAGCCATGTAGAAGAGGGACCCAAGAGCGAGCCAAGGCAAAATGTAGTAGGTATGTATATGTATAGGCAAACGCTTAGGCAGGCCGCAAGGTCGCAGGTTGCAGGTCGCAGGTTGCAGGACTGTGACAGGACAGGATAGGACAGGGAATAGTGGTAAAGAATGGGTAAGGAATTAGGGAATGGATGGAATGTGTTGCCGCCTAAGCGAATGGAATGGCGAGAAGGGGCGACTACGAAGCGACTACGAAGCGACTACAAAGTGTCTACAAAGTGTCTACAAAGTGACTGCAAAGTGACTCTACAAGACTTATTACAGGCTTAGGATCGAATTTATTTAGGAAGCATGTCCCGTCCGATATGCTACAGGACATGCCCAAGACAGAAGCTGACCACGTTTACCACGTGGTGCTCGCCTAGAATGTCCGTCTTACTCGGCATCGTCGGCTCCTACCGAGTCTGACCACTGCCCTGCGAGGGTTAGATGTTAAAGACGCAGCCAAGACCACGGGATACCTTTTCGGCCGATATCGTATCACATCCCCATTCGCAGGAATGGAATTCGATAGAAAAAGAGAGAACCGTGGTAGCGAAAGACACATCAGAAAAGAATAAAGTCGATCACATAAAAAGGTAAGAAGCGTTGGTAGGTTGCGGGAAATATTGGGTAGTAGGTGTTTGATTTGGTGGTGTGCTATTATTATTTTTTTCTTCTTCTTCTTCTTTTTGGTGTGTGTGTGTGTGTGTGTGCGTGCATGTGTGTGTCTGTGTGTGAGTGAGTGCGAGTGTGAGTGTCAGTGTCAGTGTAAGTATAAGTGTATGCGTCGTGTCCATGTATGTAAGTAGGTATGTAGGACTAATAGGTACCTATCTTTCGTTCTTCACAAACGGACAAATCGCGGCCTCGCTCGCTTGCGACACGCTTACCATAGGCTCGTGCAATAGGCTTGCAATAAGCTTGTAATCAAAGGTTTTCTGGGGATAAACGGACCGGATGCGGTGTTGCGTCTCCTGATCGTGTCCACCTCGCCCGTGAGAGAAACCCTCCAAGACGATCTCTCGGAGAAGCCAAGTGATGGGCCACCATAGAACGCCATAGGATACCATGGGACACCATGGGAACAAAGTGATGGGCAGAGGACAATGCACACATTAATCAAAGAAATTGGGACGAGTTCCTAATCGAGCCACGTTCCCCATTTATACTTATATTAGTTTATACTTACCGGGCTTATAGGTTCACGTAGGTCTTTTCTTATAGGCTTGGCAACACTATCGTGTCTCCGATTTTTCTCTTTTTTCTTTCATTTTTCATTTTTCAATCCCAAGGTTACCTTGTCGGTGTGTACCGCAAAAAGAAGTTTTTAAAAATAAAAAAAATAAAAATAAAACTCGTCCATGCAGAATGATTCCTGCTAATAATCTACGGATCCGTACAAAGTGTATCCATAACAATCTCCATCACCTCTTACCCGGTACACATAACTACGGTTACCCTTAACAAGAACCTTACCAATAGGTGCCTATGCTTAGCATACTCGCCAGCGCGCATAAGGTCTTGCATGGTGAGGCTCTCGTATTTGAACGACAATCGCGTCAATCGCGTCAATCTTGTCAATCCTGTCCATCCTGTCCATCCTGTCCATCTTGTCAATCATGTCAGTCGTAGCAAAAACGCAATCGTCAAGAACTATCGAAGCCTTATTAATTAATACACTCCCTTATTCCCCTGCTGATCTTGCTCGTCTCGGCCCCAACAGCGGTTGTTCCCCCCTCGCAATCGTGCTTTACCCAATTACAGCGCTGCCGCCGCCCAACGTGCATTCATTTCATATCCGTCCAAAATCCGAGTTGACTTCTTACATTCTCCGAAGCTGGCGGTCCTGCAGTGCATCGAGCGGTGCCTTCTGCGTTATTCTCTCTTGTATTACCCTATGCTACGTATCACCCTCTTGGACCGATTCTGGGCGCAAAATGAGCAAGAATTGAACCATTCACGATACTTTGTGGCGTAATAAAATAATAAAGACTTGGCCGGCTTAAAACCCCGTATTGGGTGAACGCGTCCGCTGTGGGACCTGACTTCTTTTTTATTTATTTTCAAAAGGAATTAAAAAAAAAGCCCCCCTTCCCGAGCGAGTGGCGCCGAATCTCAAGCTCCCTAACCTAGGCAACCGGGTTTATTTATTTAGTTCCAAAGGTCCAAGCCCGCCTAGCAGCGGATATGAGATCCGTAGCGCGGACTAACAAGCTACGGTTAGACGATATTCCTAGGCGAGCTTCTTTTTTAGTCTAATTCAACGGGCTTTTAATAAAAGCTTCCCAAGGCGTGTTGCCAAGATGGGCCAAGTTGTTGATCGAGGTGCCTGACCCGGCAGTTTGGTCGAAGCCAGAGAGAGAATCCTTTTGAAGCCCGCGACGAGGATAAAAACCCACCGGCGTGACTCCCGAGAGAACAGTGCTTAAACCACCCGGTTCGAGTGGTAGCGATGCGAGTGATAGACGAAGCTAATCTTGTGTATGATGCAACTCCACTGTGCCGAAGATCTCGAGACGCGTACGTATTTTTTAAGATTACGGCAAAAGCCCGCTCGTACATGCAGACATGCTATGTAGACGGACGCGATCTAGTCCCCGTAGCCTACCTACGTAGCCTACGTGATCTACGTAGCCGAGTCGTAGCGAGAGTTCAAAACTAACATTCCGAAAGTATGATCTACGGAGCGTACATGAATTACATGACCGTACATCAGAGTATCCGACATCCCGAGCCATTCCTTCTGCATCACAAAGTACACAGTAGTCCGAGAATCGTCCATGGACGTTAGGTACCTTTTACTGATAGTTAATCTACATCCCAATTGAATCGTTGCCGCCGTAAGAGACGACTATTACATTTCGTCGAGAACCAATTCCTACTCTCTACCTACGCATCAATCACGACTACTCGACGCAAGAACACATACCTACGTTCCCAACACAGCTGGCAAACGTAGAACCATCGAAATAGAGTAATTATGATGTAATGTAGCAATCTTCTAATTAGGATATTTACGATACTGGATTGTTGTCGCCATCGGTAATTCCCTATGTCCAAGATATCGACTTTTATACGGGACTTTCATACGGGAGGGTATAGTCGAGGACATTTAACAAAATAATACCGGAGACGGGGGGTTGCACCCCGAACTCCAACCTTGCATCTCTAATACTCTATACGTCTTCTACATGATAGCATATGCCTTAGCGTACCTATATGTATCAGCAATGGAAGCCTTCGATGTTACCGCGACACAACCTTCGCGCCAGGAGCCGAAGATCTAGCCGAGTTCGGGAAGTTTGCCTGATTCGTAAGGTTGCTCACCTACCTGGCTACTCTACCTGGCTACTCTACCTATAGGCGCCTACGTACGCATTCTCGGCTTTCACTGCGTGCGGATTCTAGGACTATATTGATCACGACATGAGCCTACGGTGCTATGAGGATTTGCTGTATCACTTTTCGGCCAATATTTACTCAATTATAATATGACACGTCGAAATGACCAAGTTAGTCTTGTGTAAAACCGCCTATTCATTAATACCTTGGAGCAACGACATTTTCGTCCAGAGTAGCAGCAGCAGCAAAACATTCCGACTCAAGAGGTAACGCACGGTTGCGTACTACCACGGGAACGATACAGAATCACTCTACTCCTAAAATAGGAAGGGCTCACTAACATTCGTAGGGACCACATAAATCGGAAGGACTTTTACCAAAGAATAACTATGTAACCGTTAGAAGGTAAATCAGACAAGGGTAGTTGAAGTAAGAAAGATAAGATGTGCAATATCGACATACATACGTACAGTCGACGTACATAGTGTACAGAAAACCCTAACCTTAACGATTGCAACCTACCATTTCCCAGAGGATTCGAATCCTTAACCCTTTTCTGGGGGGGGTTTTTTTTTTCCATCTTAAAGAGGACCCAACATTCGCATCAACTAATGCGAACACGATATAGCACGAAAGTCCGACGATCGTACCCACATAGGCAGGTACCTTATGTAGCTTACAGCAACTTACAGCTCTTAGCGTCTAGAAAGATGCCGGGTTGTATTTAGACGTCCGTTCTTCTTAAGGAAGAGGGAAAAAAAAAATTCAAATGGCGGAGTTAAGGAACGAAAGAAAATTAAAAATTTTTCGAGAAACGCAACAACTCCGGCCTTATTATGTGAACTAGTTCTATTTCGAACAAATTATACCCTTAAAACCGATTCCTTCGGTATTTATAAGGTAAAGAGTTTCATTAGAACAGACGTGATAATCCTCCAAGTCGACCAAATAGTTATTAGTCTTAGCTTGGGACGACTAGTATGAATAAGAACAAGCGTCTTGGAAACGACTCTTGGAATCACCCGATATTTCGACTGATGGTGATGCTTACATTCTCGACTTTAAGGAGGTCAAGTGGTCGGCGCTACGTGTAACGTTAGGTAGGCTAATAAGCTTCTTATACCGACAACATGTTTTGAGACGAGGATGAGAACCGGTTTAAGCCAGGACGAAGCTCCAGGGACCATTCATGCCAAAACACATATCCCGTCAGAACTCCAAAACTTTGGCGGCTTCTCTGCTTTCGTCCATAGTCTGATAGAAATCCCGTAGATGTAGAAAAAAAGGTGGAGTTGGACTTGACCATCTTTAGTTTAAACATCTCAGCTTGCTCCACATGGAACAGGTCAAAGACACGTCAGACTTCAGGTTTTTTTTTTTTTCTCGAGGCTTAGAACGCTGATTAGGTAGAAGAAGAAAAAAGAAAAAAAAAAGACACCGCTCGACGGTGAGCTTTCAAACCTGGATAACTCGGTGAAGGAATCAGGAGGTCAAGGAGGTCAACTTAAGCGTCCAAGTCGACCCTGGACTAGTCGCGCGCGTACATGTGTGCGTATTTAGCGCCGGAGTCCGGCTCGCCAGCATGCCATGCCTTCAGGGCAGTCGGGGCACACGGCGGCGTTTAGGGCTACTCCACTTAGGCAGGTAAGTTATTGCTGCAGTCTAAATTGAGGGTATCACGCTTGTTTCGAGCCCGTCCAGACCCTAGGTCAGCGACCTCGTCAGTTCAGTTAAAAGCCTGACCTGAACTGTACCTGACCTGACTTGACCTGCCCAGGTCTAATTTTTACAAGGCCTACCTAGGCCAGGCCCGAAATTTTTTTATCTGACTAGCAAACAGATAAGTTGAGGCTTTCAAACCCCACTTTAATATATACCGGAGGCATGTAATTGGTCCATTCAAAGTAATTTCATCATATACGTATTATTTTTCGAAAATATTGAGGCATTTTTCAACGTTTTAATTCAAATGAAATAATAATTAACTATTTAAATAATTTTAATATTTTTAAATTACGGAATTCTTATCGTTTTTCCTTGTATATTATATGAAGTTAGCCAAAACCTCGAAAAATGAGGTGACGATGATATTTTGGTGTTTTGAGAGTTTTGAAAAAGTGGATGTAAGAGAGAGGAGTGGAGAGGGGTTAGGAGGGTAGGGGGCAACCACTTATATAAAGAGTAAAAGTGGGTTCGGGCCATGGATTGACCTGTGCATGTGAGGTACGTACTGAGGTACGTACATACTAAGTTCGGAATAATAAAAACACGTACTGAGGCTGGCTAAAATGGTGTTTTTTGAGGTTATGACGATTTTTTGGTGTTTTTGAAAAAGAGATGTAAGAGGAGAGTTTCCAAAAGAGGTGGTAGTGGGGCTAGGTGGGTATCTATCTCGGTACGTACCAAATTTGACCAATAGGACTTGAGAGATTTTATTTCCGAAATTTTACCGATATCGATAAAGCTAATGCCTCAGGCCAGGCTCACGATATGGCCAGGTAAGCCTCAAATTTCAAAAAGCCTGACCTGACCTGAATAAGGTCAGGTATATATGGTTAACTGACCTGACCTGAACTGACGAGGTCGCTGCCCTAGGTTAGACCCTAACCACCGCGAACCGAACCATGTTTGCCTACGCCCCGGCTGCGGATAGCACGTCAAACCGTGCAAAAATAAATGACCCCGACCCGATTTGAACGGATAACCTTTCGATCTGGAGTCGAACGCGCTACCGTTGCGCCACGAGGCCTTGTGAATTTGTTGCTTTCCGGTGACTGGATTGTTGGGACGGCTGCTAAGTAGCATTTATATAGTAACTAACACGGCGAGTACAACTAAGACTCTGACAAGGCTATTCACATCATTTTAATATGTCCGTTCCGTTATTCATTTTGAATTCAACACATTGATAAGTTGTCGCGCGTTTGCAAAAAAAAAGAAAGATGAACATGTCACCAGTACTGCTGGTGACATTGCTACGGAGCAGAACAGAAATGTGGAAAGGTAGAGATAACTTTGTTAGTCCATAAGTAACTTGAGGCTTAGATAACTGTAGAAACTTATGGCTATATTAAATAAACTATTCTCAAGACATATCGGTTGGAATTTTACGTAGACGAACTGTTTCCTTAGGATGTGCTCTTCAAACTAGGTACTTCCACTTACCATATTTGTTTACTACGTTGGCAAAGAGTTTGTCATTTATTCGTCCTATACTACGCGACGACGTAAGAAAAGTGCGAGGGGGAGCTTTGCTATTATAGAAATAGTTGAGGGCCTATTAACCTCAGGGTGGTGTTACGAAGTAGACTAACACACATGTAAATAGCTTCGTTGTTTAGCAATTTAAAATAACTAACTATGGGCTCTAAGTAAGGTGAGCTTCTATACTGCATGCTTTCCATGTTCTTACTGTTTCATCTAGAACATTACCAAATGACCCGTAGAAGATATTTGCAGCTATAGTATAACTACCTACCTAGACATCTTGGAAGATAGGTAGTTACGAGACTTCGCCTAGCTTCTGTTAACTAACCTCTGTTATTGTAAAGCTAGAAAAAAGAAAGGGCTTACCTTCGGACTAATTACAGAATTGTATTCTAATATAATTCATCACTATCAAATCGTAACGACTATTGATCCTATCTTATGTAGACTATCACTATAAGATAACCGGCTGTAAAATATCGATGCGGAACCAATACTGTCACAATGTCTCTATAATTATTAAACTAGAAGGCTTCTTTGGAGGTACACATTCTAAGGGGTCATTATACTTGGATTATCCAGAGTCAAAACTCCAAGGGCATGAATTTCAAATTGAGTTGTCATTCCTGACTAGATCGCGCATTCTCACAGCGAGGGTTGATTGGTGACAGTATTACGGAATTCAACCAAACTGAATAGCATGGTGTTGATATTATTAGTAAAGGGATACTGAATGTGTATGGAGCTGTTGCTGGACTTTAAGTTAGGTAGGTAGTTTAAGAGAATAAACTCCTGGAAGGAAGTGAGCTGTACAAGATGCTTTGAATGAGACGTATTCATATCAGTACAGCATAGATTTATTATCATTAGGTATTCTACCACCGCTGAATATAAATCATTCTACCGCTATGAGCATATGCTTTATCGAGCTTTCTTTCTATCCGCCAAAGCACTCATTCGTTGTTGAAATACTGTAAACGATGAATGCTTCCATATGGGATAACGATGGGCTTTGAAATTCCAAGATTCATAGATTTTAATACGACATATACTTGCGATACAGGTGTCCCTTTGAATTGAAGCGCGTTATTACCCGGGATGCGTAAGACCAGTATGGACCGGCGCTGACATGTGAAATTGTGACGAGGCGGCCTTATTACATAGCAACTCTTGACTAGCCAGGACACATATTAACCGCTGTTTCCCCTGCAAAGGGTTCCGACCGTTCCAACTATGATCCGGTGTGATATGGCGGGCGCGTTCATCTTCTCATCTTATTTCCAAAAGTTTGAGAGAGCAACGTTGCTGTCCCCGGGCTATCTTTGTCCGGGCACCAATTCGTTGCATCGCGCGGGCCTTGAACGCCCGCCTGTTAGCCCTTTCGCGAAACCAGAAGCGACGATCAACCTGCTTTATAGATTATCACGAGAGGGATTACGCTGATCTTGCTCAGCTTGATCTACGTCGGCATATAGTAAGCCTTAAGAAGCGCTAGATCTGCGCTCCTGAGTCTGCTTTCAGCCGGCTTGGCATTCACATACAGCTGAGGCCAAAATGAGAGCGTTGGGGATTTTTGGGGAAGTTTCGGAGAAGGCTGCTCTGGTGCGAAACAGACAAGGCAATCAGCCTGCCGGAAGCCGTATTGTGGCCAAGTAGGGTGCATGATGAAGCCAGTTCAGCCGTTCGGCAGTCAGTGATCGACAATAGTCATGTAGATAGTCGACTATGCGTAGTATATGCAGTTTAGCCATCAAGATCACCCGTGTAACCAAAGCAATATATTCGAGAAACGCACATCACCTATACGTTTCCCGGTTCTTGGCGCTCTGTAACCCATCTGCGGCGCGTCGACAGCTACGGTACGGAGGTACGATTGCCAAAAGTATAAAAATGCCATTGACACCATTGATGACACCATTTTCAGCTCATACGACGCCATTGATACTTTGACGGTTCGAGCGTCTAGAACATCGAGACGCCGACAGTGAGATCGCAGTCCTGCGGAGTCGTGTGAGCCTCTAATTGGTGACCGAAGTCGTCATAATGGGTCAGGGTCCTTCGCTTCCAGGTCCGCCTGGGACGAAGTTTCGCGTCATTGGTGCTGGAATGTAAGTCCAAGCGAGTCGCGCAATCTTTTACTCTAAGACCATCTGTCCCTGGACATGAAATGGGCCGAATCGTGATAACGCAGTGTACATATACCGTCGCAATTGCTAGAGACGCGGCATTAACTCTATACAGGTCGCGTACCGGTACGAAAACGTTCAACGAAGCCCTCACCATCCTCCTCGATGGCCCCGTCCACGACTCCGGGATCCAATCCCTCGGGGGCCCAGTTAACCAGATGAAAGCTTGGCTCGACATAATGGAGCTCGCTCCGAAGGCGCAGACGTTCTCCGAGCAGAAGAAGCTTGATTGGCTCATCTCGGAGGTGCTCGACGGCTACGTTGCAACCATGGATTGCCCCGCAGCGACGCTCACCCCTGAGATTATGCGCGTCTATCCCGACGCCATAGTAATAGCAACTACCAGAGACGAAAAATCATGGTGGAAGAGCATGAACTATTTAAACAGTCTAATGGGAACGTGGTATCTCCCCATTATCGTCCTTTGGCTGCACAAGACTCAAGTCTACGGAATGTGGCGTGAGCGCTTCCATCAGATTATGAAATGGCGCTACCACCAGGATAAGATCGAGGAGGACACTCTTCGCAAGCACGAGGAACTTCTAAGGCGAGTCGTACCTCCGGAGAAGCTCTTCTTTTACGAAGTCAGCCAAGGGTGGGAACCGCTGTGCAAAATTCTCAACGTCCCGGTGCCTGACCGCCCGTTCCCGCATAATAATAGCAAAGGCGATGCGGCGCAGACATTCCGAGATCACATGATAGCAGGCGGCCTATCTTGGCTGTTTATGCTCACGATTCTCAGCATGGTGATTTGGCTCGTGAGAGGCTGGGTTCTTCTACGGGTTTCTTGACTTGTTTATATAGGGGTAGGTTGGAAAACGGCTCTACGCGCTACATCACCATTAATGGCTGCGTGCCGTTAAATCAGCTGTATATATTTAAACTATGCTGCGATTTGGCTATAAGTCAAGAAGCTTTGAAAAAAGGGTTATAGGAATTCAATAAATGCAGCTTCGAAGCTTTAATAAGTGATGCCATCCCACTGGGCATTTTCATTGGTCTCCTTAGGTGAAGTTATTAGTCTATATTTTTTTAAAAATGGTTATTTTAAGCGTGCCCTACTTGTAGCCACGCCCTAAGTACTAGTAGCAGAAGGGATAGTGAGGTCCAAAGACATGGTCCAGAGTCGACGATAAAAACTGAATACCTACCTACCTAGGTAGATGCTGAGAATTATCTATCAGCATCCCTTGGGTTAAGTACCTATTGATCACGTAGAGCCCGGCCTCAAATTTTCGTGGACGTGGATCGAGCGCTACGACACGCTGACTCTACTACTCATACAATCTTCCAAGTCCTTACAATGCATTGTTGGGATACTAGATGTGAGACATCTGGAATAAAGACCATGTTCCATAGGTATGTGTAACTCTGTATTTTAATAGACAATGAAGAGTTGCGAAACAACAGTATTGTTTCCATACTCCTTGGTTTGATTTGTAGTATAAGTGTTCTAGAAGCATGCTGATTGGGGATTTCTTAGTATCGTAAGACACAAACTAAAGATATTCCGACGACAACGCTCAAAATCATATCACGATGACAGTTTCTGGGTTTCTTTCGAGACTAACTGAAAAGCTCTTCAGAGGCACGGACTTCGACTTCGACGAAGAAAAATGTAGTTCTCTTCAAGACCTGCTTAAACAAAGGGCTGAATCTTCTTTTGGACGATATCTATTCTTTTACGGCCCGGGAGATGGCGGGAGGGCTGCTAAGCAAGTCTCATATGAATTACTGTACCGAGAAGCCACAAGAAATAGCCACATGTTGACATCTCTACCAGGCTTTGAAGAAGAAAACCCCGTTCTTTTGTACCTGGATGACCATTGGGACGCTATTCTTTGGTTCTGGTCCGTCCTTCTTGCAAATGGAATACCAGTACTACTTCCCCGCCTAAGTGATGTGGAAACTTATAGAGAAAGACATCTAGAGGGCCTCTCCGAGCTCTTTAAATCATCGATTTGCGTTACGAAGGCCGAGATGTTACCTATGTTCAAGGGATGTACTCATTCTCTTAAGCTCCATTCGGTTGAATCTCTTCTTGACTCAGGGGTAAGCAAACAGTCTATAGCACGTACCTACACCTACTCTCGGGAGGAAAAGAAAATGAGACTCTTGTCTACACCAAAGGAAGAGAGGGACTTGGCCTTTTTGCTGATGAATTCGGAAAACCTAAGGATTCCCAAAGCTATTTGTCTCAAGCATGGACAGATCTTGACTGCTATCTCTAAGAAAGCTTCAGTACGTCAGCTTCCCCAAGACGGAGCCTTCCTTAACTGGATGAGACTCGATAATTCAGAGAGCCTGATAGATACACATTTACAGGCGCTATGTTTGGGCGTTGATCAGGTTCACGTCCGCCCAGCTAATATCGCCAAATCCCCGATGCTATTCCTAGATCTACTAAGCAAACATCGTGTTTCCCGTGCATTCGCGCCAAATTCGTTCCTCGCAAAGCTGGTTGCAACATATAAAGATGTCCCGTTTTCACCCCTAGACTGGGATTTTTCTGGTTTGGTCCTCCTCGTATCCGGAGGCGAAACCAATTACGTGCCCACCTGTGTTGCGGCATCATCATTACTTGCGCGATATGGCGCCCCACGAGATGTCATTACGCCTAGTTTTAGCATGCCCGAAATATGCGGAGGAGCGATTTTCAACTTGACTTGTCCGAAGCGGGAAGTTTCTCATCGCGATGTTCTGGCACAGTCAGGTTGTTGCATGGACGGTATTGAAATACGTTCCATGGATATTACCGGATTCAAGGCTATGCCGTGGAGTGCAGGCAACATTGAGGTACGCGGTCCTATAGTATTCGAAAATTACTATCGGAACTCGACTGCAACAGATGAAGCATTCACCTCGGATGGCTGGTTCCGGACAGGCTATATGGGAAGGATTGATCTCGGGGGAGAGGTGTATGTAAAGGGACGATCTAAAGAATTTATCAATATCAACGGTGTAGATATATCTGCGGAAAATATACGAGCACCGCTTGAGGCGGCTCTCGAGGATACCAGCGTGTGCAAAATTATCTGCTTCGGATCTAAAGCCCTCGGAGCTCCTTCGGAAAGAGTTACAATCGCGTACTTCACACAAGAATGGCCACCCAAGGTAGAGGATATGTTTAAAATAGACAAGCTCTCCCATAGGGCATGCGAGATGATCAACCCATCGTGTAAACCGTTAGTATTTGGGGTGAGCCCGAAGTCGTTTCCATTGGTCACCGCGGGCTACAAGCCCATCGCTCAATGGATCGCAAAGGAAAGAATGAGACCGGTATTCGACTCGGGTGCTTTTGATGAAGATATTGATTTTCATTCTAAGCGTATCCTCGAATTTAAGGATAACTTCGACAACAACTCCATAGATGCGGGAGTAAAGGAGGCCGAAACACTCCTACGGAAAGACATTACAGAGACTAAAGAAACCAGGAAATTTAATTATCTTGGTGCCGATATATCTCTTGCCGACATGGGATTTACTTCGATAGATATTATTCGGTTGAAAGCCCGCATTGAAGCTCGGCTGGGTACCACGGTGGCGACCACGACGATTATGAATAATCCTACCGTACAAGCACTAGCAGCTGCCTTGGCTAATACAAGTAAGCAAGAGGAGGAATATGACTACAACCCAGTTGTCGTCTTGAACCCTGCGGGTATTAAAACGCCTCTTTGGCTCGTCCACTCTGAATTCGGCGAAGTACTCCCCTTTGTTGGTTTGGCTCAACATTTAGCAGGGAATGACCGCCCAGTATACGCGCTTCGCGCTCGCGGGTTTGAGCCGGGACAGGATCCTTTCGCATCTCTCAACAAGATGGTGAATACGTACGTGACGGCAATTCGGGAACGACAGCCAGTAGGTCCGTATGCTATCGCAGGTCACGGCTACGGCGCTACGCTAGCCTACGAAATTACCCAAGGACTGAATAAAGACGAAAGGCTGAAAAGAGGCGAAGATAATGAGGTGAAATTCCTAGGCATATTTAACTTTCCGCCTTATATCGAGAAATTTATGCACGGACACGACTGGAATACGACCTTGCTACAGCTCGCCGATTATTTGGGTATCGTGAAAGATAAAACTGATTTGAAGGACCCCGAAGCCAAGTCGTCATTTCAGAATGCGTCCCATACAGATGCCCTCTTGCGGATACTGGCGCTTGCTGATCACTCGCGCGTGGCGGCGCTGGGTGTGAATCAAGAAGGACTGGCCCGATGGACTAATGTTGCGCATGGCTTGCGCACCATGGCGACAACTTACCAACCTATTAGAGGCGTTGCGAGTGCCGACGTTTTCTATGCCCAACCCCCTAAAGGATTTGCAGTGTCGCGTGACGATTGGGTGTATAAGAGACTTGATCAATGGAAACGCCTGTGTTGGGGGAGGACTCAATTTCATGAGGTTCAGGGGGAACATGATGATATGCTTGGGAAGGATAATATTTCCAACTTTGCTCAAAAGCTACAGGATATTTTGGACGCTAGGGGACTGTAGAAGCTCTGTAATCTTTTCATGCGGGTAATCTATCTTGGTAAGTATTGGTAGACCTTACTACCTAACTATCCCTTAACATAGTAAACCTACGCTACTCAAGTAGCTACTAGTACATAAGTTATATCTAGGTTCAAATTGTATAGAAGGGGGTTGGGTTTAGACTCCTCTCAAATATATAGGTTCACAGGGGGCCCAAAAGTTCCTAAACTTAGGAAAGCCTCGAGCTCATATATTATCAAAGCAGACATAAGTAAAATAATCTTATAAATTATAGATCATTAGCTACTCAGAGTGATAATAGCTCAGCTAACATCGGAGGGTATCTTCATTCTCATATCCACCATTTTCTCTAAACGCTTTTATTGTCCGACCGGTTGGAATGCTCTTCGACTTCGAGCTTGGACGCATCTCTTTTTCCACCTTCAGTAAGATCATGTCTTCCTTCTTCAGGAGCTCCGAATAGCTTGTCCATATGCTCAAGAGAGACACCCTTCGTCTCGGGGATGAAAAACCAGACGAAAAAGAACATGCACACACAGAAGCTACCGAAGATAAGGTAAGTACCATATCCGTGCGCCCCAACGGTGGCCAGCATATTAGGTACGGCGCGCGCCACCACAAAGTTGAATAGCCATTGAGTGGCTGCTCCGAGCGCGACGTTCATCGGTCGCAAACGAGCAGCCGGAATTTCCGAAACTAGAATCCAACAAGCAGGACCCCATCCGAACTGGAAAAAGGCGGCGAAAACGAAGACGCAGACGAGAGCGAAGTATCCAGCACCCGGTACGGGCTCTTCGTCAACGGGCGGCGAGATACGAACGTATAGACCTATATAGAACATGCAGAAAGCCTGACCGACGGAGGAAACTAGCAATGAACGACGGCGACCGAGAGAATCCGCCATGAATAATAAGAACAAAGCGCACGAGACGACTTTGACAATACCATAGACACCGGTGCTAAGTAACGAGTTGGAAGTACCCGTGATACCGAGGTTCTTGAAGATTTGCGGCGCGTATGTGTTGATGGCGTTGGTACCAGTCATTTGCTGGCAAATCATGAGTACAATACTAAGGATGGCTCGCTTTCGGTTGGTGGCGATCGTCCACATTTCCCTCTGCAGCGTCCAGAAACCGGCATCTCCAATTAGACGTCGCTCGTGTTCAAGCTGATCGGCGATCTCCTGGAATTCGTCTTGCAGGTAAGGGTGGTCGGGTGGAAGGTTTCGAATTCGGGTGAGTACTGCCTTTGCGTCCTCCCAACGGTCCTTACGAGCGAGATAACGCGGCGACTCGTTACAGATTGCCATAAGAGAGAAGAGCAATAGAGGGGGAAGGCCTTGGATCGATAGAGGAACGATGTACTGCGCGGGACCACTCAAGTGTATGCTGACCGCGTAATTGCCCCAAAATGCTATCATACCACCAGTGACGATGAACATTTGATACAATCCAGTAAGTAGGCCACGGATGGCTCGAGGCGCATTTTCAGTAACGTAAATCGGGTTAACGACACTGGAGCACCCAACACCAAGACCTATTTGACAGTTGAAAGAATTAGTGTGAGGATAGCGAAACTTGTGAAGCCGAAGCAACTTACCAGAGATAAATCGACCGATATACATAGGCTCAAGATGACCAGAAGCAGCAGCCTGCATAGTAACGCCAACGAGAGTAAAGAGAGCACCGCCCATCAAGCAAGGTCTGCGACCGTATAAGTCCGTTAAGGGGTAAGCGACGAGAGCGCCCACGAAACAACCAGCTTGTAAGACCGAGACGATATTTCCTTGGAGATTAGCAGTAGCCACGTCGTCCTTGCTCCCTAGGTCGTATGCGCTATCCGGAACAAGAATGTTAAGAAATGTCCGAATCTACATTGCTGTAAAGTGGTATACGGTGAGACGTACGTGATAAATGAGTCAAGGTTAATAACACCACCGATGACACCGCTATCCCAACCGAAAGACATGGCGCCGAAGCAAGCCTAATTAGAATATTTGTTAGTTATCTCATGTAATATATAAGTGAAACAATCGCTTACGGAGCAAGCCAAAAGATAAACCCTCCATCCGTAGATTTCCTTTGGGTCATTTTTCATAGCGTCATTTTTGACGATATGCCTTAATATAGACGACATGATTGTCGACGGATGGGAATGAATCCCAGGCCACTATTCCCTAGATTCCACCGACTCTCTTATTGCTCGCGATGCTCTTGTCGTAAACAGGTCTCGCCGCTGCCGTCCGGGATACTTCAGCGATACGCGAGAAGAAGGACAGACAACCAGGGCCGAATAAGACGAGCGGCGAGACCCTACCTTTAAAAAGATGCATGCTGCGGGTGAGCTGCCGATAGAGGTTTCTCTCGCCTTGCTGCAGTACCACGTTATTGAGGGACTAGGGTCAGGATAACGCGCAGCTTGGCGGAGTGGGAGATCTGGGACCTAGAGCCCCCTTGGGGAACCCATGTGATGGGTGGGAAATGGGAGCTGGGTAGAATCCGTATTCTTCCACCAAATAGATTATCCGGAAGGCCTGGATGAAGGGTGCTGGGGATGCTGGGCCGAGGCAACCCTAACAAGTACGCTGATGGCTTACCCATGTGGATTTATAGCGCCCTTTACCCCATGGGCGGCCAGGGACACCAAGACTAAAGGATCTGGGGACTGGAGTAGACCAAGGTTGGGGAATTATTCCGTAGATTTGGGTTAGATCCTAACTAACGGTATTCAATGGTTTTTTTGTCTTTGGAGTATTTGATGCCATACTCTCGTCCGTAGACCCCCAATAATCTCATACGACTGCGCGCTCTATCCTCGGCGAAGATACTAGCCATTGCTGCAACATCATACGAATCTGAAGATTCAACACGCAGAATACCTGCTAGGGCTGGAAATACGCTGACAGGGTCAGTAGTCGAAGTCGTAGGGGAAGTGGAGATGTACTTTTGGGGGTTGGAATTCAGGGCCGAATGTCGATGTAGTGTGGCAAGCTTTCCTGGTTCTTTAGCGTAGATCCGACCAACCAGCCTGGCCGGTTCAGGTTGATGACCGACCTCCACTACGGAGTTGAACTTCATTTTAGGCTCAATGCGGGGGAGACGAGCCGGGGCCAGCCGAATGTAGGTAAGCTTAGGGACGATTACTTCGTATGACGAAGATGAAGAGCTTGGAGATTTGGTGTTTGGAGATATCATTACGAAAATACAAATATAAGATGAACTAGGTAGGTATCAACAAAACCATTGATGGAATATATTCCTCTCAGTTACGCAGAGAAATCCGAGTTTGGAGTTGAGTTATTAGTTAACTACCGTTAGCATACAGGCAAATCCCCGAACCGCCATACGACTTTGACATCTGGAATGAAACGTAAGGTAGATTGTGTAAATATATTCAGGGGCAAATAATATAAAATAGATACATATCATAAGATATGAAGACACAAAAAGCATCTCAAAGTAGCATATAGAAACGTTTAAAAAAAGCAGCCCGTAGTAATTGTCGAATGGAATCTCTCGTCTCACTCATCACTTACACGCGCGGGGTACTTCGTATCATCATCTAACTTGACGGTTTCAACTATTGCGGATCACACCTTGATTCGAGGCTCTATTGTCTACCCTATCGGCCGTCAACTCGGGCGATTGCTACACCGGCACTTGGCCGTCCAAATAATATATAGTAAAACACTAGCTCTACCATACGAGCTCCGTTGTAAAATCGAATAAGTACGATGATAGGCTATAGTCACAATTGGGGTTGTATCTGCTAGAGTCAAAGCCGCGCACAATCTATTGTGACACTATCGCGAACCGCTAGATTTCGTTCTAGAAGTCGATATTGTTGCATCGAACGGCAGATCTTGCTAATTGCATTTAGCCTCTTATGGTCTTCTACCGGCGGGTCACATTTATCGCACTCTTTGAAGCTTATCTCTTATTACAATTCGTATCTTTTTCGTTGACGAGATAGACACGAAAGAAAAAGGAGGAAAATGTTGGCCGAACCATCTGTATCAGTCCTTGGCCCGGACCCGACGCACCGGAACTGCGTGCTAAACGGCAATGCATTTCAGCAAGATGTTATCCAGTCATTCGACGGATGGCAGTACGCAAGCTTCTATAGCTCTCTCTCGGCGGATTCTGATAAAGAGCCGCTGTATATCCATCTATCACGTAGGAAGCTCCCAGCAGGAAATTGGGAGACTTTTGTCTTTGAGGACTATCCTCAGACGACAGATGATGGGCACAATACTATACAGGTAACATAAACGAGCGTCTAGAATAAAGACAAGAAACATGCTAAGTGAGGAATAAGATTGGTATCTGTCCCGGAGACGGCACCATCCATCTTTCATATGACCACCACTGCGATAGGTATAACACAAAAATATAAATCCGTAGTAAATAGACGACTTACAACGCAACAGAATAAGATACCGTCACTCCCAACCCAGCATCGCTCACACCCCCGAATCCTTCCCATGGTCCGCGTCTCTATTCACACCACACCTATCCCGACTCCCCGGCCTCGGAGCCGAACACGACTCGCTCCTAAGCTACATCACCTACCCACGCTTCATCCAACTCGACCAATCCCTGCTCTTCTCCTTCCGCACGGGCAAGGCCGGCCTAGGCGACGACCACCTCGCCGTCTACGGGACTCCAAAAGACAGCGGCAAACCATACAGCTACTCTATCCTCGGCACGAACCTCAAAGGCGAAGACAACAACCCGTACATCCACGGCCTCGACGTGCGAAACGGCCGCCTGCACGCGACCTGGGTGTACCGCGGCTTCGTGTGGTACGAGGGCTGGGACGACCCGCTGGATACCAAGCACAAGCAGCAGCGGGGCCCGAACTCGGCCGAGAACAACCACAATATCTGCTACGCGTACTCGGACGACGGGGGCCGGTCCTGGCGGAACGGAGAGGGGGGGTTGATTGCGGATTTAGCCAAGGGCGAGAGCGTTAGGCCCGACGCACCAGGGATCGTGGCGTTCGATATCCCGAAGGGTTCCGGGCTCTCGAATCAGGAAGCGCAGGCTGTGGATCATGAGGGAGGCGTGCATGTGTTGAATCGGGATGCGGTGGGTGGCGAGCAGAAGTGGAAGCATTACTATCGATCGCCGGAAGGTTTGTCTATTTTCTCCCCCCCCCCCCTTAATTATTATACGTACTAAAATCGCTCGATAGGTATTTGGACACAACATGCCCTCCCTCACGTCCAAGGCGTCCAAGGAGGCAAACGGGGGCGGCTAGCCGTGAGCAAGGACGACGATTTATATCTGATCTTGCCAGACCACTCCGCGCCAGTCTTGACCATTCTAAAGGCGTCAAAGACGTCCGATTATTCCGAGTATGAGCTCGTGTGGCAGGAAAAAGGATTCCCACCGACGGAGCCTCTAGTAGACACCACAAGATTAGATCATGACAATGTGCTGTCGGTGTTTACGCGATCTAGCAATGGTGGCGATATAGAGTCGACTCCAGGGGTTGACGTTGTGGTTCTTGATTTCAAGTTATGAAAAGGTCTAGGTTAGGGAGGTCCATTCGATTTGAATTAGTTCGATTGCTGAAAGGAGGCGGTCACGTATATAAGAAAACCCAACATACGATAATTCTCATACTAATATTGTTATCCTATTAGTTGTCTAATCTAAATTTTATATTGGTACAAGGTAGGTACTCATGACTCGTTATACTTCCGTACTGTAGACCCATTAGCTATTGTACATAGGAATTTATTCCTTCTTAGCCTCGCCGTTACTGACAGACGCGGGTTTGTTCACGCCGTTTCCATTCGCAGTAACGGGAGCCACCTTAGCTTTCGCCGCTGGCCATTTATCGACATCAAAACCAGCCGCAATTATTACTTTCAAGGTGCCGTAGACCACGATGGCAACGAGCACGATGAGGTCTAATACGTGAACGAACCACCAAAAATACTGGCGACCTAGGGCGCAATTGGCAAATTCGAACTTCCACTCCCATGCTTCTTCGTCGAACCAGACGCTAAGCAAACCGGCGTAACCACCGTACATAGCCATCATACTTCGGACGGTAATTTCTCTTAGGCCTGGTATCCCAGGCTTCCCGGGGAGTTCGTCTTCCTTGGCAGCGGGCCATCGAGTAACCCGCCACTGTCGTTCACCACCCTCCTCCGTCTGGTTGATGTAATGATACGTATCGCAACCTTCGTGGTCGTGCCCATTCAACACGACACCCTTACGACCTGCACCATGCCCTGGGGCGGTTGGATCACCATTCAATCCAAAAATACCTTCCAAAAATCCGCGGGATGCGTCGGCTGATAAATGGTTCTGCTCCTTGACACCACCACCGGCGTGGAAATCGAAGAAAGGACCGTCCACGCAAACGCCCTCAGGTTTGTACAACGGAATATGGGTGAGGACGATTGTGAAATGGCCCTGGTACTCAACGGCAGTGGCCGTGTTGATAACATCGTTTACAAAAGCATACGTCTTATCTTGGAGACCTTGGTCCGCGGCCGGTGTGTCGAGATTCATGTTGTTAACGTTAAGAATACGGAGCTCGGGAACTAAACGATTAGAACCAGGGTTGTTTTCTTCATCGTAAATAGTTGCGTTGGCCGCTGGGTTAGTGATGGGTAACTCGAATCGTAACTCGTAGGTGGCCTTGCCGAAAGCACGCTCGAATCGCTCCAGCCTCTCGACCGTCAAATCACCCGCGTAGCCGATATCGTGGTTACCAGCTACATTAATTATTCTACGGCGCCAGGCCGCAGCATTCTCATCCTCAACACCGAGCAACCCAGCTAGATCGTATTCCTCGGCAGGGTAGGTAGCGACCTCGTCAGGAACGCGTTCACCTCCTTTGAACGAACGGTTCCAGAACCTCCAACTCCTTCGGTTAAACTCATTCTCCTTGATCCATTGGCTTCCCAGTAAATCTCCTAGGACAGTAACATGGGTAGGCTTCGTCCACCAACGTAACGTTCGGTAGATGTGGGCGAGGAAAAAATCGTTTCCGAACAAGTCTATTCGCTTACGAATAGACTCTAGGGTATCGGGAATATCGTCGAAGAAAATATCCACAACATCGTGAGTCACCTGTCGTAGGCGTTTACGTAGCGACGGGTGCTCGGTCTTGTAGGTAAGATGGCGGATGGCCCACGTCAAGTGAGGGAACGATTCGCGATTATAATTTCTGATAGACGTATCGCCCTCTAACTGCGGGTCGCCAAGCGCGAGAAGCCTAAACGGGGCAGCGTTACTCGAATGAGGGAGGACATGTTGTCGCACCGTGTCCTGGAACGCGGAGAGGTTATCCTCGGTTTGTGGGAGTGGAAACGCACAGCCAAGAAAGACTGGATAAAGATACAAGTAAAATGTACAAGCTACCGCGAGAGGGATAAGACCTCGCAAAGCATTGCGAAGAAGAGTCACAGGGGACATGTAGATAACGACATATGGCCGTAGCCTATTGATAGCAAAACGTACCTAAGAATGGTACTCAAGAAGGAAGAAGAAAAACATTTCAGGTGTCGCTTGTGTGTTGTCAAAGAAGTTTTTGGAGTAGATAAAAATAGGGGGCGATCCCTCTTGCATGCACCTACCTAGCTGCCCAGGTACCTACCTAAGCCCCTGGTAGCCCTGATTTACCTTAGAGGTATGTACTCGGATATGTACCTAGGTACCTAACCTTGTGGCATCGACGTTCCACTAAGCCCACTAATAGAAAGATCGGTCGTCGGACCTTATAGCACTCTAGGATCCTTAGCCGCGCGCCGGCTTTGTCGCTAAATAGGCCGATATGAACCGAGTACACAAACAGGCTTCATCCGTTTATTGTGAGAGGGCTTAAATATAGAATCAGACAACATTTTTCAAGAACGTGCTTTGATTATGACATAGATGCTGTAAGGGCTCGATTTTTCGATAAGATGGACATCTAGAGCAACGGCTTTACCTATATTTGGCCCGCGTAATTTGAGTCTCACCACATATTATCGTATTATCGTATTATCTAGGTACCATCAACTTCCAAAGTATTCACATTTCGTACGGATATGAGCCCTTGATATAGCTCATGGTATTTATCACCCCATACTGCGTTCACAGCGAAGCTCTCTCCTAGACATCCCTATCTACGAGCTTAAGAACTACTCATTCTATGTTCTCAAAACTGGGAGAGATGCTCCTCTAGACTCGCACCCCGTTGCTGCGGGCTATCATATCCTAGATCATTTCTCATCAATATCGTCCCTGTTGTCTTTTCACTATTCCTCTTCTCCTTCCTCTTCCCCTTGCTCTTCGTCGAATTTAGGGAAGTCGACAATGAACTCAGGTTGGTAGTCTTCATCCGCGTCTTCGGGGTAAAATGCAAATGCAACGATGCTGTTGTCCTTGATGCCTTTTCCGACTGGCGTATCTTTCTCTTCGATTTCAAGAGGAATCCAGCCCTGGCTAAGGTCGGCAGGCACTTTCGGTAATGCAAACTTGATTTGTAGATGATCACTTGGTAACTCGGTCTTGTCAAGTGAGGCGACAGAGGTGGTTAATCCTTCTGGGTACCGCGCTCTCAGGATTTCTAGAAGGTCTTCTGCTATGCTGTTGAACGGTCTTGACGGATCAACAAATTGGAAGATGGTATGGATGCCATGCTTGAAGCGGATAGATAAGTCGATATCGTTGACTTCCTATGTCAAAGTCAGCTAAATGAGCAGTAAACGCTTTCCCGCCAAATTAAATTCAGAAGACCAAGAATAATAGAGAGGCCAGGATGTATACCCGCAGTCATAAAGCTTCATTATGCCTTATACACTATACCTTGTGTAAATCAAAGATACCAGACTAGTTAAAATTAAAATCAAGGATAACTTACCATATTCATTCACGGGAATATCCAAGTATCGCTTTTGGCTAAAATCCTAATCCGCAAAGTACTATTCTCAGCTTTGCGACGCGGCAGCAACTCTTTAAATTCACGGCGGGGATAAAAGGCAAAGCTTAAAATAATCCACCTTGTATCACAGATAAAGTCGCGACTGCACGTGGCCGTGTAAAGTGCTTGCAGAGAGTACAACAAGTTTGTACTTTTATTTTCTAACATGTACCTATCCTCTAGGAAAACTTTAGGTGGAAGAGTGGGTCTGGGCTTTCTCAGCTTTTTTTTTTTTTTTTTTTTTTGAGGCAGGTACGGATTGGAACTGGACTGGACAAACGATACGATAGAAATCTTAGCAATCTTACTTTTATTAAGTAATTCCTAAGATTTTCTCATTTTCACGCCACTTTCCCGGACCTGCAAAGATTAATTCCTTCTACCAAATTAACATCATATAATATTCTATCTCAACAGCTTATAATACCCTTGGTACCTAAGATTCAGTTCAATATGGCAGAATCCGACAATGAGGTTCGGCGTCAGTGGTCTCGTGAAGAATATGCTCAGCTATGGAAAGATTCCCGCTTGTCTATCCCACCACTAATCCGCATCCCGGCTGCGGCGTTGACGGCATTCAGTGTGGGTATGACTTTGGGTCTCGCACAGGGTAGTAAGATGGCAGGCTTACGGTTTAGAGCCGAACATGCTCACCGGCTCCCTACCACTACGACGGGATGGTACTTATATCACAAGAGCAAAAACTACCATTTGGCATATGGTGGGCTGAAGGAAGGATTGAAGGTTGGTGCAAGGCTTAGTGTTCTGAGTACATCCATGTTCTGCGCCGAGAATCTGTTCGATGTGTACCGAGGCACCAAGGATCTTTTTAGTACTGTGATGGCTAGTCTGGCTGTGGCCGGTGGCTTCAGTTTTTGGAGTATGTTTTTTTTTTTTTTCTATCCAGCCACTCCATTTCACGCAGGTCTAATCGTCTCGATGTAGATCGCTTCTCAGCTGCAGAAACTGCGAGAACTGCTAGAAAAGGCCTCATATTCGGGCTCGCGTACGGCGCCGCCCAGGACGTAGTGTCTCTTGCCAAAGGTCGGCCCGTTGGGTATATCGAGTTCATCCGGAGACATATCGGAAAGGTTACCCAACTCGAAGAGAAGACGACGTGAAGTAGGAATTTTGCTGAACGAGTTTGTGGATATCCACTTACATCCGCGTTGTGCCGGGAGCGCCATGAGGGGCTACAAGCTTTGGCGTGGTCTCGGCCTTAACAGTGCCTTTATATTGCGGCTCCTTGCATGAGAGCAGTACTGCTATCCGCACTAAACAGCAGCTTTTACCCACCTGTTTCGGATGGGGATGCAGCGTCTACGTTATGACGGAAGATAAAAGGTCGTCATTACTACCGAGACGCTGATGGGGATTATATCTATGGAATATGATCACGGGCCAGTTAACCAATAAAGCACGCAGCTTACTCAAGATCAGGTTACGTTATAGTATACTGCATAAAGCCATCATTATGAATCAGCGGGTTTTGGTCAACGTCGCATAGCACCTCTGACTCCAAAAGCATGTCAGGGTCAACCAGTCGGCTTAGTTTAGAATACCCCACGTTAAGCGCGGAGGCCTCGAACCTCGCAGAATCCTCTTTCTGCGCGGGTTATTCTTGCTATATTCGGCCACCTTCAGCAACCGGTCCGGTCCATGCGATGTCAGGGAATTGCTAGATCGACTACGCGCACTAGCCTGAGTCTATTGCTCATTCGATCGGGTTCTCTCATGCCGCCACCCCGCGCTGCGACTTTTGATTGGACAATGGCCGCATTTTGCAGCATTTTTGCATCACGGCTATAGACGGCATTCTTAGACTTGATGGGTCCACGTGATCAAATGATAAGAATCCCCGGTGGATTATCATCGAGTCGTAATTGGAATATCGGACCTTTGAGGCAGACTATTCGCCATCTTCGAGGTGCTTGATGCCGTATGATGCTCCCCTGGTCGGGTTTCATCAAGAAACGCGACTTGAGATCGTTGCGATGCCGGAGATAAAGCGTCGGCCTAGTATACACGACAGTAGAGATCCAAGTTACATATCGTAGTTAAAGTACAGCTGCCCGCTCTATGCGAACGCTTTCCATTGTTCCTGTTTGTCTATTATACCTCCCCAATCATTCCTCTTCGTATCGTTCCTGCCTACCTATATCCCTCACACCGTACCGTCCTTTATCTTTTATAACTTACCTGCCGTACTCCCACGTTTTCAGAGCCGTCCAAATAGCGCAAAACGCTAACAATGGTACAAGTTTCGGTGTTAAGCAGGTCGTCCCTTCTACCTATATATGTAAACACGATAAGGAATCCGCAATGCGGCCTTTATGTCATGAGCCGAAATGGCTCGAGTCGGAAGTTCAGAGTAGTCTCGGCAACGAGAAGGAAGATACACTCTTCATCGACAAGACCTTCACCTCCCGCAGACCAATCTGCTGTAGCTGTTGCGGCATCTGTAAACCATCTTCCTACTGAAGTATCAGGCAGTTCTCTTCCAATGGCAAAATCCGCGCCACTATCAGTCCTCCCTCTATCTACAGTGCTACGTAACCTAGCCACCACTAGCATATCATCTTCTCCAATCTTATTACCTCCTTCATTAGCTATAATGAACATTCTCGCACATTCCAAACAACCACTTCTCAATCCGGATAGAAATCCATTGCTCCGCTGGTTCTTAAAGAAGACGTTTTACGCACAATTCTGCGCAGGCGAGAACGCGGCCGAGGTACGCCGTACAATCGACGGCCTCAAGAAGATTGGCTTTACAGGCGTTATCCTAGGATATGCCCGAGAGATCGTCCTTACTGACGCACAGACTCAAAAGCTCTCTGCATGCGAGGAGGGACCCGTGGCCGAAGAATGCGTGCGTAACGAAATCGGTCCCTGGGCTGAAGGGACCTTGGAGACGGTAAGACTCGCGCAGCCTGGAGATTTTGTCGCGCTCAAATTCACCGGTGCCGGGCGGCAAGCTTTGTATGCGCTTAAGAATCGCCTACCGCCGCCAAAGCACCTGCGCAAGGCAATCGATGAGATTTGCGCTTTGGCTGCTGAGAGAGATGTACCTCTACTCTTTGACGCCGAGCAGATGACGGTTCAGGCTGGCATTGACGACTGGACACTGGAGTACCAGCGCAAGCATAATACAATTCCGGGCCACGCTCTTATTTACGGCACGTACCAGGCCTATCTAAAATCGGCAGCAGCGACGCTTAGTGAGCACCTTGCGGTGGCAGCCAAGGAGGGCTTCACGCTGGGTGTCAAGCTCGTGCGTGGCGCATATCTCGGTTCGGATCCGCGACACATCATCCACGATACCAAGGCCGACACAGATGCGACGTATAACGGCATCGCGGCGAGCCTAATCTGCCGGCAGTGGGGTTCTGTGCTAAAATCGCCAGAGGAAGGCCTCGCGTTCCCACGCGTCAGCGTCGTCCTAGGATCTCACAACTTGGAATCGGTACGCCGAGCGCGGGCGATTCGAGACAGCGAGAAGTCGGATCGTACCACTGAGTTGGCAATCGCGCAATTACAGGGCATGGCGGACGAGGTCAGTTGCGAGCTAGTCTGCGCGTCGCGGCAATGCGATGGTTACGTCCGAGACAAGGGCGATGTGCCCAAAGCCTATAAGTACATCGTTTGGGGCACCACAGGCGAGTGCATGAAGTATTTACTCAGGAGAGCACACGAGAACAGGGATGCGGTAGAGAGGACAAAGAGCGGTCGTGATGCCATGTGGAATGAAGTCAAAAGGCGATTCAAAACTTCGTTAGGACTAGCGGCGGCGTAAGTCATACTTGAGGTTAGGAAGCCCATGTAAGGGCAGATATAGTATAAGGCAAGGAGAGTACTAGGTGGGAGTACTCAATAAGAGATGCGTGTATGTATATACCCTACAAAGTCTAGGTGTGCGGGCGCAATGACTTATGAATTAATGAGACTCCGTCGCAGGGGTCTACTACCGGGGGGGGGGGGGGGGAGGTCAGGATCGCCACAGTTTGTAAATAGGAAGCCACGCGGTTGTTACGCCGAGGAATTGTAGATAGCCACTATAAATGGTAAAAATGTTTAACCACGCCCGAG
>MU623398.1:76578-149110 GCA_025201765.1 Daldinia sp. FL1419
CCCCGACCGGTCGTGCTCGGCTCCTCCCACTCCCCCCCCCCCCCCCCCCCCCGCGCCGCCCCCCCCCCCCCCCCCCCGCCCCCCCCCCCCCCCCACAGGATCGCCTCAGTTTGTCAATAGGAAGCCTCGCGGTTGTTACGCCGAGGAATTGTCGATAGCCTCTATTAATGGTATACATGGTTAACCACGCCCGATGCTATTTACCTCATCCTTGTCCTCGAACCCGCGACTAGAGACTAGAGACTTCTCAGCGCCATGCTCCCCAGCACTAGCAGCTCGGACTCCCTGCGCTGGAGCGAGTCATCCTTGATGGCGTCGAGCCAGCTTATGCCGTTTAGCTTGTAGTACTTGCGCACCTTGACCCGGTCCGTGAGCCCCGCCTGCAAGACGTCGTCTGTGAAGGGGGCGGGGGAGCCGCTGACGTTGGCGAGGACGTGCTGGCGTACCGCTTCGGTTGTGGCGGGCGATGGTGATATTAGGACCTTGATGATGATGAGGTGTTTGCTGCTTGACGTGACGCCGAAGCGGCGGTAGGCTTCGGAGATCTGGGGGACGTTAGGTAGGGAGGAATTACTAGTGGAGTAGATAGATCGGCGACGGGATGAGAAAAGGGGGTGGAAGTGGCTGTTACGTACGTTGTTATTGGGGCTGAGGGAACACACGATCTCGGAGTGGATGTTGGGTGTCTTCATACTGCCGCTCATGTGTATCGTTATCGCCTTGTATACGGCGGCTAGGACTTGCAGGCGTGATATTACCTGGTGGTTGATGTTAGTACATGGTCTTTTTATTATATCTAGTATTTTTTATTTAGAATCTAATAGCTATGCGCTATCAAATACTAGTGCTTATATACGAGTAATTTTATATACATGTTCATGAGGATAACGAAGTTACGAGATAAGAACAAGACGTGTAAGAATATCAAGAGAAACATACAGAGCTAGCATCGATGAACGCATACTCGTACTCGGCATTCCGACTGAGCAGTTGCTGCTGTAGAAACTCGGCATTGGTTACATCCTTGAAGAGCCCGACAAGCACCGTATACGTCGAAGGCACGTGTTCGAGCTGAATAGTCTCTATGAGGTTCGACGGTGACGTCGCTGGACCGTCGTCTGGAGAAGCCATTGCGATTGTAATTGGCTGCCCTGCTAAAAGCCTTTGAGTATGGAGAAAGTGATGAATCTTGCGTCGAGCTTATTACGGACTCGGGTATCACAATCATGAGATATAATAGATATATCTTTCGACTTTAATAGGTCGCCGGGGTGGATGATGATGGTGATGCTGCAGTAGTGTGTAGATGCTTGGAATGTGATAGTGGGGGTTTTTTCGCTAGTGGAGAGGGGTACCTATGTATGTACCTATTCTATGGTTATAGGTAGAGGGGCACGACAAACAGTTGATAGCAGCTGGTTTGCTCACTAAACGGTACAATACTTAGGTACCTACATGTATGTACTATACGTATTTCGGTACCGATGCCTCCCTCTCGGTACTTATTTTCGACCCCCCACCTTTTTTTTTTTTTTTTTTTTTTTTTTTTTCGAAAATCGGCACACATCCAAATCCATGGATTAACCTTCCCAGCTTTCCCTCTCGGTACCTACCTATGATGAGATGAGGCTCGGTCTCATATACTAATATAGAAATGACCAATACAAAAGAAAAAAAAACGTGTCGGATATTCGATGATGTATCGCTGACCCGACCATTTGGTTCGGCTCAGTTCCTCGTTTCAGCGCTCATGTTTCAAGCCGCTACCGCCCCCAATGTGTTCGTTATCGCAGATTCACAAGTTTTATATAGAAAATAGTGAGGCGGGCGATGTAGATGGAGCTTACTTGCGTATAATAGATGACTATTCTCATCACCTCGGCACCGAACAATTCATCGACATGGTCGTATCATGGTGAACGTAATCGGAAATGAAACTCATCTTCTCTTATGCCCGGCTTTAGAATAATCGTGCTTTTAAATTCGAATAGTCTCCTATTATTCATTGCGGTAAGTCTATTTTAGGTTCTTATTTCTCTCGCGTAATTATGGCGGCTCCATCATTTGCCTTGCTCATTTTTTCTAGAAACCCCATCGTGACCGGGGCTACTTTACCAACGTGTTATTAGTACGTAACCAGATTTAATCTGATTTTAATCTGATTTTAATCTGCGTCCAGGTTTCGAGCCAAGACCCCATCGCTAGGGCTTAAGTAAAGATTGAGAGATTCTCGAGTTACTGAACGTTAGCGTGGCCTTTGCGTATGCTATAATAACTTGCAGCATATACAGTAACAGAAACTTAGCCTTTTCCCCCCTGGTTGGTTACAAATTGTGAAACTCTCATCATCGATGTAGCGGGCATCGCAATAGTGACTATAATTATGCGGCTACTCTTATGATCCGACCGTCATCTTCTAGGCAGACGTATCGTATCGTATGAGGTTGATCGCCCTGGAAAGCCGCGGGCCCGTCATAATTGGCCGTCGTCGAATCTCCCATCCGACTACCGATAGATACCTTTGACGGGTAGGTAGCAAGATGGTTCGATCAGGGCGCCTCGAAGCTTTGTATATCTGCTGACGATTGTCGGATTCGCACTCGCACGCCCTCTGCGAATATGGATCAGATTCCTGATTTTAGACAAAGCTCCGAATATGGTCGGCTCCTTGCGTCCTGGCTGGCGCGAGCTATGTATGCAGAAACAGACATGTCGTTCTTGTTTGGGTGGAGGTTTGCAGGTGGGTAGCTAGGTACCTGGATAGGTCTTCTAGCAAATGACGAATGAGACAAACAGACGCCCGGATAGCACCCTGACCGCACCCTGACCGCACCCTGACCTGCCTGACCTGCCTGACTTACACCCTGATTTCACCCTGCGTCTAACTTCGTACCATCACCTAACAATTAAAAATTCCCCGTGGTCCCGTCATCTCCGTACCTTCGAATCGTTGGTCGAGACCCCGTTCGATCTGAATAATGCGCGACGGTTCTCGAAATCACGACCGAGGTAGGCGGAATATTCCGTCTTCCACCGTTGATATTTTTCCACGATTTTCAATATACATATTTCGTATTACTTTACCCTGTCCAGGTCCTACGTGATAGATAGTACGAAATAATAAACTTGAAAGAGGGAGGCTGTGCGCATAGATCTAATTTGGATTTAAGCTCTTTTTAGAGTCGAGCCCAGGTGGACGAGTGGATATAGACATTTTTAAAGTCCGCGCATGTACATATATCAAATAAGATACATCAACAGTCCACATTGAACCACGTCGAAGATACGTGTATGCATGTACGTATACATGTATATTATCTGTCTTAATCTGGCCAAGATGGTACATAATATACGCTAATATACCCACGTACCTTCGAGCAGCCTTGGTACATTACATGATTACCTATGCAATACATCCATGGATGTACCTGCATTGCGTACCTACCTACCTCCTACCTCCCGTGCCGTCCAAGTACATCATGTAGGTAGGTTGTAGGTATGGAGGTGCAGTTAGGTGCAGTGTACCTACTTGACATGCGCTGAACTTTAAACTGCGTCCTGCTACTCGCTGCCACTGCCCTTCTCCTTGTTGCCCTTTTCTTGTCAGCTAGCTCTTATTAGGTAAGGCCCTCCCCAAGTCGTCCGGTCTTAGAGTTTCGGGAAACTCCATTTTCGATTTGTCGCGAAAACAAGCTTCCATCCATTGTGCGCCGACGAACCCGCAGCTTCGTAAGGCTTTGTAAGTGTAAGGTCCTGTAGGTTTTCCCTATCACGGGCCTCCAAAGCTTCGTGTCGCCATGCCTCCAGGCCGTCCGCCGAAACGGCCTGGTGACGCTACCGATATCGACCCTGCCGACGGCGCTGCTAAATGTAAGCTGCCTCGTCTAGACCGCGACCGTGCCGCACCCAGCGATTTTTCGAGCGTTGTAAAGAGCAAGCTTCAATCCTACACGAGAACCGGACAAGCATGCGATCGGTGTAAGGTATGTTTTTTTAAAAATTCAGAGTACACACGAGACTCGAGTTACGTTGGAAGGGAAAGAAAATAAAAGGAGGAACGAGAGACAACCGTTGCACCGAATTCCCCCAACGAAACCCTTCGTCGAGTTTTAGTCCATGCCGTGTTCCTTTACCCTCTTTATCCAATATCAGAGAATACGAATCGACCGAGATCTAACGTAGATCATCATGTTAGGTTCGCAAAATTCGCTGCGACGCCCTGCCCGAGGGCTGCTCGCATTGCATCAACCAAAACCTCGAATGTTACGTGACAGATCGAGTTACGGGTCGGACGGAGCGAAGAGGGTACATGCAACAATTAGAGCGCGAGAAGACGGACATGTTAAATCATATACAAGAATTAGAAAAGTTGCTATACCAAAATGGCATCGACGTCAAACCATCGCGCTCGTTCTCTTCGACCAATAACGCAACAGAAGGGGGTATTGATAATGTGAGCGGTCAGATGACAGATTCTATGGGGAAAGGCCAATGGAATCAGCCTGGATCGTCCGTCTGGATGAAGGGTAGAAATCGGCTTTCGAGTATACCATACGCAAGCACATTACGTTCTGCAGTCGAACCGAGACCTACCGACGCTCACATAGGAGTTGGTGCCGACCAGGCTCCTCTGAGTTCTATCAAGGGCACGACTCTATCCATTCTCGGGAGCACCATTGATATCGGATCGTTTGACGCACCAGACATGGACGAGCCCTCTCCCGATGCTCCAGCTCATACGCCGGTCTACAATAAATCGGCTCAGGCTATGCTGCAGTCGGTTACGAATATCAACCCTGCGCTTCAAGTTGACTATCCTCCTAGAGATGACGCCTTCACGTACGCCGAATGGTATTTCCTTATGATTTACCCCTTTCATCCAGTGTTACACAAACCTACTTTCATGACGCTTGTAAGTGCACGCCATTATACCTTTATTAGGTCTGATCTCATGTTAAACGGCAAAACTTAGTTATCGCGCCTTTACGACGAACCCAGTTTTAAACCCACCGTAGCGGAAACTACCATGATCCATCTGGTATTTGCTTCGATATACCTACAGTATGGGATTCGGAATCGGGAACAGCCGGACCAAAGAGCTCGGCTGAACGACTTATCCAATAAGCATTACCACTATGCTTTAAGCAAGTTTTTCGACCTCTCTACATCCAAGACTCTTTACGACGTTCAAGCTTTGGCCATGCTCTGTGTACACACAATGCGGTTCCCCAAGTCTACGACTAGTAACATGCTGAGCAACTATACTCTAGCCATGGCTATCGAGCTTAATTTGCATCGAGCCTGGAAGAGTCCTGGCGAGGGAACTAACCTTGAAAACGAGCTTCGGAAACGGATATGGTGGGCCATTGTCTCGACAGCCGTTACGCTAAACGGTCGAATGGGACGACCGATGCCCATACGGTTAGAAGATATCGATACCGAATTTCCTGAAATAATACCGGATGAACTTCTTACAGAGGATGGAGTTGATACTACAAGAACGGCTGCATGTCGTTACGAGATTGGTGTTTCTGCTTTCAGAATATCCGCATTATTTCTTGAAATGTTTGCAAATATATACTGCGCAAGAAAGGATCCGAACCGATACTTGACTGTGGTAGAAGCGCTAGAGGAGCAACTAGAAGCCTGGCGAAACAATCTTCCTCCTGGATTGAAATATCGTGGCATGGGGCAATCCGAGCATGACCAATCTATGTTTGCTCTTTACGCCGAATATATGGCCCTCGAATTTAGTAAGTACCCCTAAGACTCAACGATCCCTAATTGATAATACAAGACATTTGTACCGATGGCTATATTCCCTTCTTATTCTCCTTGCCTCTTGGGAACACCCGTCTAGCGGCTACTAACTAGGGTGTTTCTAGGGATCACATTACGGCACCCGGCCGCTTGTATAACCAACAATCCTAAGATAATAGCCGAGAATACCAAGATATGTGAAGAGACAGCAAAAAGTTTACTGGGAATCCTACATAAACTATATAGATTGAAGTCTTTAGATACTACGTGGTATTGTCTTGCTATATACGTCACAGCGATATTTTCAACCTTGGTGGCTCACTGGGAGAGAAGGCATGAGACGAATGCGGCCGAGGTCCAAGCCCTTCGTGAGGATATGAAGTTATGGTTGACCCTCCTCGCTGAGACTGGAAATATGATGGGTAAGTTGATTCCGCTTCAACTTTACACGTTACTAATCGCGTATAGACTGCGGCATGGGCCTTCACGATGCGGTTTCCTCCATCATAGACCGTACCATCAACTGGATAGAGCACGACCAAATCCAAAAAACGAATGACCCGGCTCAGCAACCACCCCTTACACAAGACATCATTAAACAGTCCCCACACTCGCCGGCTTATGTCAATCTACCTACAGCGCCCAATTCTAACCCCAGCCATAACGATGCAGAGTCAGTGAACGGCTCAGCAAGCCACGTCATCTCAGCACAACGCAGCAATTACTACACAGAAGCTGGTCCCGAGTCGAGTACATACCCTTCGCTTTCTTATGCCGACTCTACTACGCACCCAACCACCGCTATCGCCTACGACCCAAACAACCCTTTTCTGTACGCGCAAACAGCCGGGCAGGTTGCCGTAGCCCAGGTACAAGCCCAGGCACATGCCCAGGCACATGCTCACGCGCATGCTCAAGCACAGGCGCAAGTTCAGGCTCAGGCTCAAGCTCAAGTCCAGGCAACGGACCACAACCCACTTACAACATATACTACACAAACAACGCCGATGACGCAACCCGCACATATAATGTGGCGGCAACAACCTTCGGGAGGCAGTACCTGGCAGGACTGGACTGCCGCTATAGTGGATAACCAAGACAGATACAGCGCTAATGCTCTAATGTCCTTGGGCAATTCTGACCCAAGACCCGCCACACACGTAGACGGTACCGGTCCCAACGGGCTAGGTTTGGGAGTGCCCATCAACGGACCCCCTACGACAACTACGGCCACAATGCAGTGGCCATTACTTCTATTCTCGGACGGTGTTAGCGGCACCTAAAGAATAGTTTTTTTTTTCACGTCAACTTAATTGCTTGTCTTTACAAGCGACCTAGAGTGTTTATATTTACAGCAGAGGCAGGCGTCTAGATGAAGTTATCCTAACTCTCGCGAGCGCGCATTTTACTAGGACGTCATTGTTTTTTTCCCGTTATTATTATCGCCAGCAGGAAATGCTAGGTAAATAGGCTGTTCATCTTACATATAAATGTCTGAAAGGGGGGGCGGCGGGCGGTTATAGCGGCGTTTAGTCATCCGAGAGGTTGCTTTTTGACGACGCTCATGTACTATACGACGGCTCGGGGGTACAAATAGTAAAGGAGGCCCCAGGTGTATATCTAGATTCCGTGTATATAAAAATCCCAGGGAGCGCTCCGCGGTCCGGGGTTGGCGAGGGATGGATGGGGCGCCGAGATATGGGATGAGAGATACTTAGTATTTAATCGGGACTGAAGTCTGAAGATAGCACGTATAAACCATGAGGCGGATCGTTCGTCCGGCCGCGTAAGATGGCAACGTGTTCTGAATCGCTGTTGTGTCTGATGTCTTTTGGAACTGATATGCTGCTAGCGGGTTGGATTGGCGGTTACGTATTTGACATGTCACGGCATATACACGGCTATGGCTCGATTTCCGGTCTGCCGGCGGTGGAAGATGGCTTACGTGACGATGGATGCGGAACGCTGCCCTGGCTTGGTGATGCAGATACGCGCACCCGGTAGATCTGATGGCGTACGTGTGCGTACGCATACGCAGGCCTTGATAGCCACTTGGTCATTCGGTAGGTTGGTGTAACCGTGGTGTTTCTGAGTCGAGGGTTGAGATGAGATGGGATGGGATGTGGGGGTTGAAGATTGGGAGGAGAATGATATGAGTCTGAAGATCGAGGAGATTAGATATCGCGTTGCACCTTGTACGTAGAAGGTAGCGAGGCTACGTACTCGATCTGGCTTGCCGGTTGTGCTACGAGCAGGGAATGGATGGTTCTAGGCCGGGGTTTGGTGGGACGGACGGGATAGGGGTGCTGGGAAGATTGGATGGAGATGGTGGAGGGTTTTATCCTGATACGCCTCTCGGCTACTCTCACGTCTTGGTCGCTCGGCTGGGATTGCTTGGAGGTGAGTCTATTCTTGTGACTAGTGTTTTATAGGATGTTTGTTTAGGAGAACATGTCACTGGCATATTAAGGCTGATATTTAAACTGATTCGAAATGGAACATATATACACTATTACGACTCGATAGGTTGGTTATATTAATTGCTTTTTGTAGAATATATCACTTGGAATCTTTCAGCTGTGTCTAATAGTTCATAATACTATACTTTGGCCTCCTAGAAAAGATGATTTTTCGCTGTTGGCTCAAGCCCAAGGGGATGTGTAATCGTGATATCTACGTCTTTCGGTAAAACGTAGGAGCTTATAGTCCCTTTACAGCATTATGTAAATACTATTTTCCTGTACATCTGCTTGTCTCGCCATCTATCATGACTGACTCAAATTCAAGCGAAGACTAACCCCGTCGGATAGGAGACTCTTATCCTGTCGGCTTATATCCGTATGATGGGGCTAACTAGCCAATGGATTCACCGACGCATCAGCACAGTTGTACGAAATGTTCTATATGTGTATAACTGATCACAACAACGGCCCTACACCCAGGTCCCCGTCGGCCCACCGTACACCTGTCTTGGGAATAACGCTTGCTCGGTTGCTTACAGAGATCCTTATCCATGGCTCTCTTCCCCTATTCTGCAACGATCAAAAGCACGAGGGGAGATTTGCTCACATGGGCTATGCCGTGTCTTGAACAGACACCTCAAAAACACCTGTGTACCTAGAAAAGGTAACCGCGCCGAATAGAAAAGGGGTTAAAGATATCTAAACTCGAAGCCGAGAGGACACCCGGCGCCTTGTGAGGTTACGAACTTTACTATATCATTGTGATCATATGAATAGCGGTGAGCCCTAATTGTGAGAGGCTACGGTCTCAAATCCCATCGCAGTCTCTGCCGTAATTATTCCATCTTGCTTCCGTTCTACCAAACCCGTTAGGGCTTGAGTCAAGGTCGGCGAGTACCAACACAACCCGCCAACCAAGCGGGCTTGTTTACTTACCGTGAGCAAAGATCGCCCACGACTCGATCAAGGGGGAAATGGTGATACCCTCGGCTAAGCTTCAGAGTCGGTTCGTGTTTTTGGCGTTGGAATCATATTTGGCATTCCTCAGCTGTGTCTATAAATATGTATATCTTAATACACCAACTCGAAGATTTTACTATCAAATCAACCACCTCGGACATCCTATCTTTGCCGAACTACCTATTTACTTATATATACACAGCAAAAATGCACTCTTCAACCCTTGCTCTCGCGCTCGCCATCTGCGGCAGCGTAGTCGCCGTAGCCGTACCGGCATCAAACGTGGCTCCGACTCCGGTGACTCCGGTTGCCGAATTCGAGTCTTCTGCCACGCCGGACTGCACCTCCATTGAGGAGTACTGCAAGTGCAAGGACGAGTACGCCTTCTGTTTCCTTCGTCATGTTCCGCCGGCCCCCCTTTCATCCCCCTACCCCTTTCCCGTAAATATATATACCTCTCACTGACCTATACGTTAGCGACTTCCAATGCGAGACCAACCCAAACTGCGAGTGGTGCCGCGAGCACAACGCCTGGGGCGACCAAGGCCCGACGACGTCGTCGAAGATCTAAACCGACTTCCTACTATGATTATTTACCTTCATTCCAAGTAACAATAGGGAGAGGTACTACGTGAACGGGAGGTTGAAATCATGACGACGGCAACAATTGACTGTTTTTTACTGCTGCGTGCGAGTATGAGATCAGACTTATATCTTTTTGTTATTTTTGGGCGTCGAGGGAAGCAATTACGCCGCAAACACAGCGCAAAATATTTATCACAACGTCATATGATGACATCCTTCAGAAGATTCCTTCGAAGCTGCTGGATGGGTTCTATACATTGCAATACGAGGCTAGGCAGAGGAGCCTCGAGTCGCTCACTTATACTACAATAATACAGAGATTAGGTTTTATCTCGGCGTGTATCGTCTTTCTCCCCTTTTCCGAGGTGTGCCCCCTTTCCTCTAGGAACACCCTCGAATATGAGACCATTTTTCTTTACCCGTAGTCGTAGCCGTGGTTTCTCCCCTATCTTGATATAATCCGTCCCATGCAAAAATGACGCCGCCGCTTCAGAGTAGAGTTTCGTTCCGGGGTAGTATAGTGGTAAATAGCGGTGGCAGTGGCTGTCCTCACAATCCTCTTATATAACCGTGATGCAACCAATCCGATGCCTTCCCCAAATAGGCGTTCTTTATATCGTACATTTTCCGTAGATTACATACATTTCCAACCCCTCATGCCTCCTTTTTAGGCTCGGAAGAGTTTTCCGACTGTTTTGTGGGCAAGAACCAGTTGGTAAAAGAAGATTTCATGCTGCTCATAGCCTCGGCCTGAAGCTTCTCGTTCGCCATCTGTTCCTCCTTGAGCCACTTCTCGCCGTTCTCGCGGATCTGCTGCTCCATCATCTCGTAGTTTCGTCGACCCCTCTCCCGGGCGATATCCTGCAACATCTTACCCTGCGCAAAAGCTTCGCTCGGGCTAATTTCGCCATCTACGGGTACCATTAGGCTCATGTTACTAGGCTTCAGTCCCAGCATATTTCCTAAAGCACCCATCCCGCTCTTCCTCTTTCTCTTCTCGGTTTCGTACCGCTTCTGGAATTCAGTACGCGCTATCGCTTCTCGGCGCGCAAATTCGGTGGGGATATGCTTGCCCTCGAAGGATTTGAGCACCTCGCGCACATCCTTGTATTGCATAGTGTGAATATACTCTAGGAAAGGAACCAATGCGACGAGTTCCTTGTCCTTCGGATCTCCAGTCCACTTTTTAAGCACGATCGCATTCTCAGGTTGGTTGCGAACGTGCTCGGGCTTTGTATCGATTATAATGACTTTGGAGAGGTCACGGTTCAGATAAGATAAGTCCTACGACGCAGTGTTTTAGTGATATTGAACAAATATGGTTGC
The DNA here is from genome assembly GCA_025201765.1 of Daldinia sp. FL1419. Classification (NCBI taxonomy): domain Eukaryota; kingdom Fungi; phylum Ascomycota; class Sordariomycetes; order Xylariales; family Hypoxylaceae; genus Daldinia; species Daldinia sp. FL1419. The sequence continues at coordinate 87,672 of MU623398.1, forward strand.
AAAGAGGATATACGACTAACCTTGACAATTTCGCCGTCCTTGTACTTGGTCGCTTCTCTGAACAAGGGCCACACGATAAATCGGAACGGGTCTAGCTTTCGGACTATGGGCTCTCCGATGGCAAAAGGAACACTCGTGAACAATACCAACTCGTAGTACTGGCTGAGGTAGTGTAGGAAGTAATCTACGCCGGGGCGCTTTGCGACTCGCCAGCCGTGCTCTCGAGTCCATTCGCTGTGTACTAACAAATCTTCAAGACTGATGCAGAGGGTATACGGTCGTTCGAACATGGGGTCGGGATCGGGCAATAGCTTCTCGAAAGCCGGCTCGCTATAGTAACTTGTGACATCACCAAAGCGAGCCATCATTCTCTTCCACCATAACCCAAGCGACCAGCCGTTAGGAATATCCGTATGCGTCTTCGCTTCCTCCTCGTCCCAATCTCGACCTAGATAACCCAAGAGAACGATACCAACGGCGAACGATATAGCATATAGGCGATTGGCTAACTGGGCTCTTCGCTTCTCGGTTGAGCTCACGTAGGCCGACGCAGGGAGCTCTCCACGACCGCGACCACCAGCCTGGGCTTCAGGTGTCTCTTCGAGTGCTGTAAGCGCCGACTTGTCGGTAGCGCCACTCGTCTCATATTCGAGAGTCGACGGGATACCTTGGGTAAGATCGGGAAGAGAGTTTAGGTCGGGCTTAGAGGCGGGAGGCTCGGGCTCGGCGCTTTCCGAGGGTTGTGCGGGTTGAGATTGAGAAGCATCAGGTGGAGGTTGCTTGGGAGTAGATTGTGGATTTGAACTCGTACTCGGCGGCACTTTTTGGGATTTATCGTCGGCCATGCCTCGCGCCCATATCGGAGCTGTTCGACTGATTGGAATTGCTCGACTGGAAACTCTAGAAAATGTTGGAGTCGCTATAGCTAATCTCGACAGTGCTGGTAATTGCGCAGAGCGCGCGAGGGCTCTTGACAACATGACGCCGAGTTGTCGACCTCGTTGCGCGGGTCAAGCAACTGATAGATTAATTCGTTGCCGTCAATGCGTATTATATAGATTCCAACTTTTACCCCACTGGAACTGCGCTTTGAACCAGTATACCCCCCCGGTTAGGAATATGATACGGAGAGGATAAAATAAGAAGCTGGTGGGAATATTCCTATTGTTAGGAGCTTGACCCTGCTCGAATTACGCTCGCAAAGCGATAAAACGATAAAACGATAAAACGTTGGAAGCCAAACTCCAAATTTTTTCTGCAACCGAAGTTCTGCCCGCACTACGTAAGTTTTGTACTGCCCTAGCTCCAGATAGTTAGCACGTGTACCTACTGGGATAGGTACATCTTCTACCTATTCTCGAAGACTCCGTGCATCGGTACCAATTTTCTCCGTTCAAGTCCCACATCACGTCATCGGAGTTTACTAGTAGTAGGTACGTATCTACGTATTTGGTACTCTGTGATTAAGAAGTTTGGATAACTTTTATGTCCAAGCGGGTCCGGTTGTTTACGACTTTCAATGGGATTGTCTAATTCATACAACACAAATGCTGAAAGTTGAATTGATTAACTACCCGTTATTGATAGGTTTGCATCGACTCTGCCGCAACCTCCAAGAGACTCTGACTAACTAAGCCTAATCCAGGTTCTAGGTATGCCGGTCTACCTGGAAAAATTGGGACCCCGCCACCCTTGATCCGTCTTCCCCGAATCACTTGACTCGACCCCACTTGGCCAATTATCTAATGGCATCCTTCAGTGGACAATACCTTCTGTAGCACTGAATGCAATCTGACTAGGTTAGGTTAGTACAGTAAGACTTCCTTGAACCTTCATACTTTCTCCGACCAATATCAGATCGAATCGAATCGACCTCCTTCTCCAATTACGACCAAGAGTACCAATACTTACTTTCTTTCCATATGTAGTTGTTCGATCTCTGTTCAATCTTCCCTCCGCTTCTCTTCTGCCGGTAGCCTTCCCCTCCCTTTACTTCGAGGCAATTGATATTTCCTATTTATACCGGCCGCCGATTCTTAGCCTATTTGCCATAACTATTCAACTCTCTTTATGAATTACACTGCATACGACCGACTTCCTTCTTCATCCAACATGGCAGCCAAGAACGCTGCGTTCTAGAGGGTGGTCGCAGTCGTTGAAGTATTATCGCGATGGCACCACCCTCGGGAATGCCACCTCGTACCTCGATTTAAATCGCCAATTGCCCTAATTTAAGTAGGGGCGAATCTTTTGCAAACTTCGAATCCGACCTAGAAATCTGACTCTTCACCTCCCATCACCTGACAAAACATACACTCGACTGTCGCGTAACAGTAGTTTTGCCTTGCTCGTTTCGCAGCGTCGTATCATATCTTGTTACTTCGTATACATCTGTAATCCTGCAATAACCCCATATATATATATACATACAGATATAGGCATAGTTATACAAAATGCGTAACAAACCTAGCAAGGCTAAGGGCTCGCGGGCTTTGGCGAAAGCTAACGGTCCGACGCCTATACCTTCCGCGCCTCCTACTCCGCTTAGTTCGGCCTATCCTTCGACTTACGCATCAGAAGCCGAGTACGATATTAGCGATGAGGTATCTAAGTTGCCAATCGGCGCTCTCTCGCTGGCCTCGTCGGCGTTAGGTCCGCGCAAACCAAAACGAGAGAAACCGTTACCCTTTCGATTTCTCGATCTCCCATCCGAGCTGCGCGTAAAAGTCTACGGTCATCACTTTGCTCAAACTGGTGATGTGCTAGACCTCGATCCAGACAATTACAAGAGGATTCACCAAAAATTAGCCATCCTACGAACTTGTAGTACCATATACCGGGAAGCGTCCTATCTTTTCTATAGTACGCACCCCGTCCGCATCTTTCCGACACACCCCGGACGTCATTTCAAAACCAAGAAACCGCTTCTAGCCCGCATGAAACCTTGTCAACGAGCCAGTTTGACTTCTCTCGAGCTCCGTCTAGGTCCGGGTTGGAGCAACCCCCCACGCGGTTGGGTAGTAAACCCTGCGTTGGGATTAGCAGACTGCGTAAATATCACGAAGATTACCGTCTTCGTCGAGTGCGACCCGGGAAATGCCTATTTCGAGGGATTTAGGCAGCCCGATAATTTCTACGAACGATTCTCGAAGGCATTATTAACTAATGTTCTTAATGAGATGCCGTGGGTCGAACGTATCGAATTCGAAGCCTGGATGAATGTCAAAAAGTCGGGGGCGCTCATGCGCGGTCTAATTGACGTTGTACAATCCAGAGGGTTGAAAATACTCTGGGGAAAAGAGCGAGGATGGCGAGATGACGATACTGACGAGGTGGAACTACCACCCGTACACCTCAATGATCCTCTTCTTCCAAGTCACGGCGGCACGGATATTATGGTCGCAGTGTAGGATAAGGACACAAACTCCGTATCACAAATATTATAGAACGGTGGAATCCGTGCAGGCAGCAAGTGGTATAGGGTTGGTTAGCTGTTAAGGCTCCTTACTATTCTTCACTGTCGCGATGGTTGCCAAAGCCTGTATCTTATGAATTCACCTCTCGTTTGGGTAATGTATGGTATACCTACTCCTATTTACGGTCTGGTCAGAATACGAATATATGATATGCCACTTTATACGTACGAAATTAAGGATGCAACGTGTGATTGGTTGCTCAATAATATTTTAAGCGATGTACAAATAATTCGGTCATTTATATTTATATAGAGTATTGACGTACTGAAGGTCTAGAGCCAATACGTCTTGATTAAAATATAACCTTTTCGGGTAAGTTGGAGGTTGTTTGGTCTGGGGAAGGTAGCACAGAACCCCACCAAAAATTTCTAATGCGCGAACAGCTTCGAGAGTACTTCTGCACTTTTAACTAGCAATCACCCAAACCTAACAATTTCAACTTAGAAACAAAGAAAGTTCCTCACTCCAGAAATTCTACAGCTACAATCCAAAAACTAGAATCCTAAATGACTACGAGCGAAACGACAAATTCGCTTGGTATTGACGGGAAAAGAAGAAAAGCGAAGGGAGGAACAAGAAGAAGTAAAAATGCCCCTCGACACATCAACCTACAACCTCGCGCTCCTGCGCATCGACGGCCGGCGATGGAACGAGCTGCGCCAACTACGCGGGCAGATCCGAACGCAAGCCGCGGCCGACGGATCGTCGTACCTCGAGATGGGCAACACGAAGATCATGTGCGTGGTGAACGGGCCCAGCGAGGACGGCAAGAGACGCAACCAGGGCGCTTCTTCGGCTTCGGCTGCCGGGAACGTGGCGACTAGTGCGGCGGCGACGAATGCGGCGGATATACTGGTTAGTGTGGTTGTGGGTGGGTTTAGTACCGTGGATAGGAAGAAGAGGGCGAGGAGCGATAAGTATGTTGTATTGTCTATAGAGAAGTTTAGGAAGGTATCTAGACGTGGGAAAATAAGTGCTAATAGGTTCTCTAAACAGGCGCATCCAAGAGCTCCAAGCCACCCTCGCCAAGTCCCTCGCCGCAGTCCTCCACACGCACCTCTTCCCGCGCTCAACGATCTCACTATCCCTACACATTCTCTCCCAAGACGGTAGTCTCTTAGCCTGCCTCATCAACGCTGCTACCCTTGCGCTCGTCGACGCGGGTGTTCCGATGACGGACTACTTGGTTGCTTGCAGTGCGGGCAGCACGTCTTCTCATTCCGCGGCTGATGAGCGCGCCGATCCGCTGATCGATTTGAATAACCAAGAGGAGCAGGAGTTGCCGTTTTTGACGGTTGGGACATTGGGTGCTTCGGATAAAGTTGTTGTACTAGTATGTGAGAGTAGGGTCCAGGTTAGTAGGTTAGAAGGTATGATGGTTGCGGCTGCGGACGGGTGTGCGAATATCCGCGCGTATTTGGACTCGGTTGTAAGAGAAAAGGGACGCAGGATGGTGGCTGAAGGCGCGGTGGAAAAGGGTGCTAGTATGGCTATGGATATTGATGTTTAAACCACGCCGGACGAGGCTAGGCAATAGGTGGGAGTTTAGGTCAACAATGGCAGTTATTATTCAGTCAGGAGGCCCATTTGTCACGGGTAAGTCAAACCGCTTCGCAAAATTCAATATACCATTTTACTTCATTATTATACCCAGTCAAAACTTCAACCCGATACTATATTAATGCTACATCTTTTATTTATAGCTCTTCGTGCTTGGGTGCCTCCTTTGATTCCGCCGCGGGTGTAGCCTCAGGGGTAGGCTCGGCACCCTTCGTGGGCGTCTCAGATTCAGGCTCAACTTCAACCTTGACATCCTCCTCGATCTTAACTTCGACAGTCTCAGCCGGCTTGTCAGCAGCCTCGCTAATAATACCTTCCGGCAGCTTCTTCTTAGTACCTTCGCTTAGACGAATAGCATCAATCCAGCCCTCGATACTCTCAGGGCTAAAGTCTCCCTCGTAGTGACGCCACCATCCTCGCTTGCCGTTAATAGCGACGATCTCGACTTCACCCGACAGTTCCAGGCTCTTGAATACCGACTCGGAGGCCTCATTGTCGTGGTGAACTTCAAAGAATGGGAACAAGTGGCGTTGGGCGTGGGCGTGTTTGGATGCTAACTCGGCTAGGCTAGTCAAAGCCTTCTCTGCGGTTTCCCCATGAGCGGACGGCACGAAAGCAAGGACACAAGTATGAGCTTTGCGGTTTAAGCATTCTGCGGTCAACTTGCTCGCTTCGGTAATAGCTGGAATAGGAGGAGCAATCACGACGGGCTTTTCAGCAGCAGGGGCGTCGGTAGCCTCTTCTGGTTCAGCTGTGGTCTTGGTGCTAGATTCAGCAGATTTAGGAGCCGACTTCTTGTCTTTCTTGTCGGCCTTCTTCTCGGTCTTCCTGTCCCCCTTTGCTTTAGCGGGTGCTGGGTCCGGGTTTGGTTGAGCAACTTGGGACAAGAACTTAACCATACCGTCCTTCTTTAGATCTCCGTCGTATACTATGCTCTCCTTGTTGCCTCCAGGTAGTAATACGAATGTAGGATAGGACTTGATGCCGAACAGCTCATTTGTCTTAGTTTCCTTGTCCCGAACTTGCGCAATGGTGATGACGTCGAGAAAGTCAATTGCGATACTCCTTAGTAAAGCGCTCGTGGTACCCTTCTCTGTGAATAGGATGGCCTTGGCAGTGTCGTTCTTGGTGGAAAGGAATGAATCAATATCCTTGTCCGTTACACGCTTTACGTGGTTGTTGATCTTGTCTACAACCGCATCGACGATGCCCTTGGCGGTTCGGGGTCCATTGTAATCTTCTACAATCGGCTTTCCCTTCTTGCCTGGGCGGACAGTCTTGAGCGTCGGGAATCCCTTGACACCCATCATGCCGCATAGCTGCTTGTTTTCATCTTCGTCACAGTTCACTGCGGCGACCTTGGCTAAACCCTCAAGGTTTTTAGCCGCCTTTTCGTAGGCGGGCTTGAGGTTTTGACAGTGGCCGCACCATGGCGCGTAGAATTCAACTACCTAGAATATAAACCATTAGCCTATACTAATGCCAGTTGACTAATGGACCGATTGATTGGCATTCTCAACTACGGTATGCACTTACGGAAGTGTGATTTGACTTGTTGATGATTCTATCGTAATTCTTGGCGTCAACCTGAACTACGGGCGAGCTCTTGAGATATAAGCCGCCGGCCTGGGCAGTGGGCAGAGCGGAGAGTAGAGCCACTGCAGCAATTGCTGTAGTGGGGTTGAAATTGAAGACATGCATGACCTTTCCAGTATGGATCTTATGATCGAATAGAGAAAGGAATATAGGTATGTATAAGTGGTAGTTATAAGACTTGAAAGTAGAAAAGTCACAAGTTGAACCAGATGAGAGAGTTGAATGGACAAAACAGAAAGTTACATCAAACCGTGAAATGTTTCCTCGACCAGGTGCTTATAATAGAAGATGTTGGACATGACAGATCATCCGGTCTGGCGACACACGATAGAAATAGAGAGATGAAGCTTTAAATGAATTTGCTGTCTTTTTACTGAATCGAGAAAAAGGCCACCGTGGAAATTCGATCCAATTCGCTGAAGAACCACGACGCTAATATGCATGCCCCTCTGCCCCGCTCCCATAACGGGAATTGATTGGTTGGGCAAAAGAATCCGGGGTACATTGTGGCTAGTTATGTAGAGAGACAACCCGATGAGAATCTGTGGCGCGAGCTCTCTTTTTTATCAGCTTATCGTAAAGGACTTAACCCAGCACCGAAGCAGCTGCCCGCATCAGTGAAGGTGGGGGAAAGCCCAGACCTGACTCCAGCGGGGTTGGAGGTTTGGGAAATGTCGTGCCTGACGCAAGTTGCGCGTTACAACTTTACGCATTACATGGTGGCTGGACGCTAACCTTTGCCTTGTTTCGATTTTAAACTTTACATTGTTACTATTTCGACTTCTCGTCCTACCACCAAAGATACCGAGGGACTTGTTATCTCTGATTCGAAGGAGGGAATTGTTTCCAATTATTTCCAACACCGTTCAATTCGGCCATAATTCAAGAACCGTTAATAGTTAACTACTACTAGCTCAATACGTCACGAGGCACTTTCTAATCGATCAATATCTCATTGTAATCTTCAAGAAAGGTACCGCACGTCCACGATGGCGGCCAATATACCTCAGAAATTGAAACAGGTGGGCATTACGCCCTTTATCGTACGCGCTACGCAACTCGAAGCTGCGAAACCTGTTATATCTTATTGGTGTAAGCCCAATTATCCTCGTCGCATCTTCATCGTCATGAGCTCTGCTTGCTGACGTCGGGAGTTCTAAAGGCCTTTACTGGGCTGTGAACCAAATCCTCAGTAAAAACCTTCATTCCGCCGACGAAGAATGTCATCTTTTTACTACGAATCTTATGGAGAAGCTCGAAAGTGTACGATAAAGATACTTGTCACCTATTCTAAGCTACAATATGCTAACCAGGTTTTCTCTGCATATAGATTAAAGCAGACCAGGCAGGGAACGATGCGATCCATGACGACGTGGCGGGTCAAGCATACGTGGAGCAGTTTGCGCAGGAAACATTTGAAAGAGCGTTACGACCGTTGAAAGCCAACAAAGTTACACAGTACGGATCATCAACGATAGGCCCCTTGCGAGCATGCTGTTGACAAATAATATAGGCAAACCGCAAGCACGTTCGAAGCCGCAGCGACATTCTTCCAATTAGTAAACATCTGGGCAACGCCCGATCCCGAGACGCAGGATAAGATCAAGTACGCAAAGTGGAATGCGGCTCGCATACTGAAGGCGATTAAAGAAGGCAAAGATCCCAACGAGTCGAATCCGAAACAGGAGGACATTAAGCACGAAGAGGCGCCACCGGAGCTAGATCCAAACGACCCGGAGGTACGCATGCTTGGGGGTGCGCATCCTAAACCGGCGAGCGTAGAGGATGCGCCTGATGACGATACTGGACATCGCCATGCCCGAATCGCATCTTACCAAACATTTCCTGCACCTGTGTCTGCGCCAACTTCACCACCAGCTCCATCCGCATCAGGACCGGAACAAGTATCACCTATAGTGCCTCCTCCAGAAAGCCATTTCCCTGGTGCGCGCTTTGCGCCCAATACGCCCGATGACTTAAACTTGCCTTCTACGACGAACATGCCTCTCCCGGGCTCGAGCACCTTCGATCCTACAGGAGCTCCTCCGTTAATACCGAGCCCCAGCTCTCACGATCCAGCAGGACCACCTCCTGCTCCCTCCTCGCCACCTGTGGCCCCGACACCTCAAGACTTCTATCGCTCTGAACCTACACCGCCAGTCGTGCCGCCGTCACAGACGCGCGAACCTAGCCGGAGCTATTATTCACAGCCTTCGCAACCAGCGGTCCCGGCTCAGCAATACGGAGGTAATAGCGGGTCTTCGAACGCGCTCAATACGGATGACATGGCTATCGTGCAGGCGCAGAAGCACGCCAAGTGGGCAATCTCAGCACTCAATTTCGAGGACGTGCCTACAGCCGTGAGGGAGTTACAGGCAGCGTTGGCTACTTTAGGGGCGCGATAGTTGTAGTATAAAGTTTAATGATGTGATGATACCTCGATACCTACCCGTGTCTACAATGGAAAAGGCATGAGCAGAGAATAATGGGGACCTGAAAGTCGTGTGATTGCGTTATGCTACCTTATTGATGCCAACCGCGTTAGATATCGAGATGAATCCAGATGCGACCCGCATAAGTCCGGCGAACCTATCTAACGATAGGAGGTAACTAACTAAAACCTAAGGTGATCCAGTGGTCTGGTAGGTATTAAATCCTATATCCGAAAATTGAAAAACCAGGCTGAGGCGGTTAAATGGAATCATCGTATGCAATGCCGTATATGTATAAGGCAACTAACGCACGGTTTGTTTGCTGTTTGGTTTGGGCTTTTGTACCTTGTGAGACGTCGACTCCGTCGCTCCGTCAACTCCGGGACTCCGGGGACTCAGATAGCGCACTGCGAGGCTTGCTGGCCGGGTATTGTTGTATGTTGGTATCCATAACTACCTACCTAGGGTATCTGCAAGAATACTGCGTTTGAGTAATTTACCCGAGACTGGGCGACCAGCGATTGCTACCTTTTTTTGGTGTTTCCGTGTCCGGACGGTTTACGGGTTCGAGTTATTGGCTGTATAAGCTTACGGAGAGAGATGCTCGCCTTGTTGTATGGGCCCGGGCGTGCTTGGGATACGGAGTAGTTACGTAGTCCTCGATGGATACGATGGGGATCGAAACCGGAACGCCCTTTGCGAAGCGGGATATAAATTCACTGCGGGCTGCCTTGCCAGAGTTGTGTTGGCCTCGTGCTTAACTCGTGGGTGTGCTCGGCGGACTCTTGCGTACCGAATATTTACCAACCTGCCTCAGTATTCGTTAGCCGAGAAAATGGCAGACTTGCCAAAGACCTTCAAGGCCGGTGTCCTAACGGGAAAAGACGTGCCTATCAAATTCGAGGATAGAGTGTTGAAGCTACCTGGGCCCGGCCAAGTGCTCGTTAAGATCCTTGCCTGTGGTGTTTGTTTCTCAGACGTCTGCGTGCAACGCGGCGAGTACGGCGACGATGTATATCCCCGCGTCCCAGGACACGAGCTCGTTGGCGACATTGTTGCGATTGGCGATGGCGTGACGAGGTTTAAGGGCGGTGAGCGAGTGGGAGGACCGTGGCATGGAGGTTAGTTGATTTCCCTTGGGTGGTTCTTTAAATGCGCGCAAGCCGAGTACCTATAAGAAATATCAGAGAAACGAGAACAATAGGTGCTGACAGTCGCAGGCCACGACAAGACGTGTCGCCAGTGCCTCCGCGGGCAATTCCAGATGTGCGATCACCAAGAAATCAACGGCGTGAGTCGAGACGGCGGATACGCCGAATATACTCTCCTCCGGGAAGAAGCCGTCGTGCGCGTGCCCGCAGACGTCGACCCGGCTGAGATCGCACCCATGCTATGCGCCGGCGTGACGGTATTCAACTCGATGCGCAAGATGCACGTAGAGCACGGCAACATGGTAGCTGTGCAGGGCGTCGGCGGCCTGGGACACTTGGCAGTGCAGTACGCGAGCAAGATGGGTTACCACGTCGTAGCCATCAGCTCCGGAGACTCGAAACGCCAGTTTGCCGAGCAGCTCGGCGCGCATCGCTACATCGACGCGAGCAAAGAGGACCCGGTCAAGGCACTACAGGCGCTTGGTGGGGCGGCGATGATCGTGTCGACGGCGCCTAATGCAGAGGCCATCAGCCCGTTGATCGGCGGGCTGCAGGCAATGGGGAAGCTATTAGTGCTGGGACCCCCGCACGAGCCCGTCGCGTTCGACACGCTGCTTATGAATGTCAAGAGCTTGTCCGTGTACGGGTGGTCCAACGGACACGCGCTGGATTCCGAGGAGACGATTCAGTTTTCCAAAGACCACGGAGTCAAGTGCTGGGTCGAGAAGTTCGCGCTGGCGGACGCGGCCAAGGCGATGGAGCAGTGTGCGGCGAACAAGCTGCGCTTTAGGGGTGTTGTGATTCCGTGAGGAGGAGCAGGTAGATGAGAGGGGCGCATTGTGGTGTTTTGGGAGTGTATAGAAGTACCTAGAAGGATGATATGGTATGCGTGAGTGTGTAAATACTGTCGAGCGAGAAGAATGAAGATATTGGTGAGAATTGCGAGAGGGTCATACGTATGTGTATATACGTCTACAATACTCCGTTCATCAAACCGTCACGAAAAAGAGTAAAGATAAAATAAAAATAAAAATCCGAAAACCAACGACGACTCGGAAATAAACCCCAAGACGTCTTGTCTCGTAAGGATCCCCTGCCGAGGAGGCTATCCCCAAATGTTTCCCCTCGCCGCGGCGTTAACCCGTGATAGGCTGAGAAGCGCCGACGGCGATTCCTCCCAGCGGCTACGTCATCTTAGCTCTAGTTAGAAGCTTTTGCTGCGTATATTCCAGGAAACAACTCAGCTCCGCGCACTCGCGCTTCCAAGGACGGCTGGCCGGGTTGTTAGCCGCCCGCGCTTGTAAGTCGTATTGTCATTGATCATGTGGGGAATGTAGTCAGGACTGACCTGGGTTCTTTTGTTCACCTTTAAAGACGGCTTGGAAAGGCCTTTGTAAAGTTACCATAATACTATTTGTCTTGTTGAGTCGGACGGTATTGTCTTCTTCCTTGTTTTATACAGTTATATCGCCTATGCATCGTTAATTACCGATTTTTACCATCTTATTATTCGTAAACGAAGAAGACATTAGCAAGCTGGTTATTGCTCGATACTTTCCGCCGTATAAGTCGAATATAGACTCGATAATACGGCTTTCCACCTATCATCAACTTATATACCTATATATATAATACTTCCAACATTAACACAGCCACAATGGTGGCCATCACCTCCATCCTCATCGTCTCATCCTTCTTCCTAGCCCCCCTAGCAGCAAGCCAAAACGCAGTCCAGACAATCGTCATAACCGTCGCGCCCCCAATCCCCAGCGAAGTCCCCTCCTTCACCAACCACGACACATTCACCTCCGCCATAATCAACAGCACCAACTTCCACCGCACCGCGCACAACGCCTCCACCGTCCGCTGGAACGACACCTTAGCTGCCTTCGCATCTAACTATCTCTCCTCGCACTCTTCGTCCTCGCCGCATTCTCAAAGGGAAACATGCCGTATGAAACACTCGGGAGGTCCTTACGGCGAGAACCTCGCGCTGGGGTGCACCGACGCGGGAGACTGTGTGGATTTATGGGGAAACGAGGACTCGCAGTATAACTACGACGATCCGGGGTTCAGCGAGGCGACGGGGCATTTCACGCAGTTGGTTTGGCGGGATACCACCGACGTCGGGTGCGGTGCCAAACTGTGTCCCGGGAATTACGGCTGGTATCTTGCGTGCGAGTATTGGCCGCGGGGGAACGTCATCGGCGCCTTTGCGGACGAAGTTGAGCCGGAAAGCGGCGCCTTGGCGCTAAGAACGAAGAAGGGGTGGGCTGCTGAAGCGTTGGTTGTTAGTGCGGCCATCGTTGCGTGGTGGGGGTTAATATGATCCCGAGGGTTATTAAGGGGAAACCGATGCTATTATGGAGTTGGATCAATCTGCATTTTTACATAGGTAACTAGGGAGTTTGGAGACTGCGAGGTAAAAAGGGTATAGGATACGAATTTACATGGAAGGGGAGTTAAGCGAGGGCATGGGATCGGGGGTTTGGTATATATATTCGGATGGAAGGTATATAACTTGGGCTTTAGCATTCAAGGAGAAAGCGTTTATAGAAGGAAATACCCGCTATTATCTATTATGCAAATATATACTCTATCATAATTCGTATCGTCTATTGCGTGAGAGCCTGTTGTCCTGCGGGAACAGCAAAGGGCCCGTTCTCCGCGAGAGGGAATTCGGGTGTGCCGTCCTCGTTCCACGTGAACTTTTGTATCCGGGCTGTGCGGTATAGATCCGAGGCCGGGTTCGGCGTCGTCTGCGCGTGGTATACTATGTAGTTTTCGGAATTGTCGGGCGACGAGACGAAACTGGCGTGACCGGTACCGTATATTCCGGTTTGAGTGTTTTGGTGGAATACGCATCCATCTCTATGCTTCTTCCATGATTGGTATTCCATGGGATCGTTTCCTACAAGTTCAAGCATGCCCAAGCAGTAGAACGGAGTGTTGACACGTGCTGCCGAGTAGATGACAAAGTTTTGGCCCGTCTTGGGGTTAGTGAGTTGCTGAGGGCCTTCGTTCGTGGCAAGTCGAATCGGCCGGCCGTACGGAACTTGTTCCCAGGGTTCATTCGGTATGCTAATGATACGGCGCTCAGAAAGTGTGGAGTTGATCGTCCATGGATCCGACATGCGCGTGATGCATAGATTGGCCGGCCACGAAGAATATTTCTCCTCCCAGCAGGAGTAAATGTGGTATAGCTTATCTTCGAAGTGAAAATACGTTCCATCAATGGCGAACATGTCGTACGTATCAAGCATAGGTTTCAACTCGAAGTTGGCAGTCCAAGGATCAGGTCCATCGCCCGCAAGAACGAACATGCGGTGGTTGATTGCCTACCGTTCTAATGAGCACTCGATACCCCCTTCACGTTTTGGAAACCGAGCTTCTCAGACTTACCGGGCAGTTAATCGGGCACATGGCATCAAGTAATGGGGGCGGATTATCTCCATCGCTCGTTGCCGTAAATATGACATACCAAGAATCGGATATGTTATGTATTTCCGGCGCCCATAGACTAGTCGACCAAGGCTCTCCGCTAGTAGGATCCGGATTGAAGACCACTCGACTTTCGGCATTGTCCCAATTATCGGTTAGGTATCTCGACCGCTTCAAAGTGATGTTTGTGTTCGTCGTATAGGTGAATAGATACCAGTCCTCTCCATCGGCAGTATACTTGGTCATGAAGGGATCGCCGACGTTGAGAGTCATTACGGGATTGGAGAAGGTAGCGTTTGTCGTTTTATTTGTTCCCACCACTTCCGGGGCCCATCCTGAAGAACTGCCCTTATTCGGGTCAAATACTTGAGCAGTGACCGTGCTTATGCCCAAGCAAGAAGCGAGAGCAAAGAGTCGAGTGGATAAGTAGCCCTTCATTTTGATCTAGCTGGGGAAGGTGTCTAGATAGTTTATATCGATGCGACGCCTAAGCAGACGAGAGGCGAGAAAGAAGGATTCCCTGAAGGAATGAGCTTGCGCGGAATCTATCCATCTTAAATACTCCTTTCCTCTTTCCCATCTTCGTGCGGATCCGATGCTGTGGGACAATATTCCCCAGCTCTTGCCCACAGTCTGTTCATGTCCGAGCGGTCTGCAATCAGCTCCGTCTTAGCGAATGCCCAAGGACGAGGCATGGAACCCCATTCGCAGGACAAGATGATTCATGCAAGGAGGATGACAAGCTGGACAGAAAAAGCTGGGGTAATCCAAGTCGAATCCTTCGCAGCGTGATGGAATGGTCGGAATAAGTTCCAGGTCAACGTTGCACTTCTCCATCGTGTGCCAACATTTACAGAGCAAATCCGGGGTTGGTGAGGAGACTGCGGGGTAGCTTAGGTGCGTCCTATGCTATACCTGGAAGATCGCTTTGCAAGGAATCTCGCTAAATAAGTGGTTGGGTAAAAGTCGATCTTACGATATTCTTGACGATGTTTGTTTAGTCTAAGAGCGTTGGAATTTCACTAACATATGTATGAGAAGTTTATTTAAGAAAATGACTGAATAAAGCTACCTAAGCATTGGGGTAAGATAGTTAATAGAGAGTTAACTACGTTAGAGCGATAGAAACACTGACTTCTGATTTCGCTCGCTCCTGCACCGAACACCACGTAGTAGGGCTTGAAGCAGCTTAATCCTTCAGCACTAATATACTCCGCGGAATACTTCTATAGGGCTCGTCGGCAACGCTATCGTCAGTGGCTCTCTCAGGTCCACCAATTAGATCAACGGTACACTTCCGTAAATGGCAACATCTCCAACTATAAGCGTCGCCCTAAGTCTTTAGCTCTAGTTGTCTCCACCCCCGGACCGATTAAGCTTATATGTAAGTGATTCGGTTGATTTAATCCTCGTGGGAACCCGTTCCCGTATCCCTGATGTCGAATTAATAAGTTGGAATTCTCCCCATAGCCGACCTTCTACAATATTAAATAGACGTCAATGAATAATACTAGCTCACGACGTGCTTGAGGCGATTGTAATCTCGAGAAATACCGGTAGCAAATTGGCTATAGTTTGTATATCAATATAAAATCAGATTTCCACCCTCGCTGGACTATCGCTGCTTATATACAAACTGGTATCATTGTCTGGAACGATAATAACAAGCATTAAATACGATACGTTCAAATTACGTCAAACGAATTCTGCCTCAGGCGTCGTCCTTTCGTAAAGGGTAAAGACAAACGCAGCTTTTGACTTAACCAATCCTCCTCATATGCTCCCCCTATGCTGTTGACGCGGAGTCCGGGCTGTCTTTACCCGTTGCTTTCCCGTGCATCTTCCTCTCGACCTTGTCGGTAAGATGCTTCTGAGCATCCTTGGCGAAGAGGCAACCGACGATGGCGATACCTCCGAACCCAAGACTAGCCAAGTAGACAGTCTTGAATGCTTGAGAATACGCTATCGGCAGAACAGCCGCTACGGCAGCTTTCCCGGCATCACTAAGATCCGGGAAGGCAGCGAGCTTGCTTCCTAGGACGGCTGCAACGAGAGCAGGAACCCTTTCCGCCGGAAGACCGGCAGCAATCGCAGCCGGACCAACGTTTGCGGGGACGGTTGATGCAAGGCGGTTCGACAGAATACTACTATAAACAGCCACGGCGATCGATCCACCAGCTGATCGGATCGAAGCCAGCAAACCAGAAGCAAGACCGATATCGACAGGCTTGCAGAAGAGGGGGGCGAGTGCGAGAGCGCATACTTCGATAACACCGACGAAGAAAGGACCGATCATCGTGAATGCGATACCGGCGTCCAACGTGTCAGGGGTAAGCGATGCACAGGCACCTACGAATGCGACCATGGAGAAAGTCGAGAAAATAATCCAGTATCGGACGTTTCCTCCCCACTTTACGAAGAAACCACCAAATGCTTGACCTAACGCTGTAGCGCTGGCGACGGTACACTACATTTCTTATTAGCTTTTTAATCATACTTTCCTCCACATAAGAACGCTTACCGAAATCCAACCACCGTAGGTAATATCGGACGTGTAAAGAGCCTTAACTTGTTGGGGCCACAGTAAAACTGCAGAGTAGTAAGACATGGTCGCAACCGTAGCACAAGCGACGAGACTAATGAAGCCTCGGTTGGCGAAGAATTGGACGGGGATAGCCGGATACTCGAGCTTGGCGTATGCCTCGTAGATGAACAGCGCAATAAGAAGGACGACACCAATTACGATGGAAGAGATAGTCGCGGCGGAGTTCCAGGCGTAAATAGTACCGCCCCAGCTTACACCCATAAGGAGAAGGGTGAGACCAGCAGTCCACATGAAGATTCCAGCGTCTAATTTTCATAAGCTTTACGCTCTTATGCAAGGTGTAATAAGACTCACAGTCAAGCTGCTTAAGTAGTTGCGTTTTAGTCTTGCGTTCGTGTAGCAGATCAAAAGTTGGGGGGTGATAGAAGAAGAATAGTAGGACAATCGCTACGGCAACCACAATAATATTGAGATAGTAGCACCATCGCCATCCCATGCCGGGGTGCTGTAACACAGCTCGAGCTATCGCGAGAGTTAGATATCGTTCGCTTCCATCAGTTAAATCTTAACTGACCAATCATGGGACCAATGCCGGCAATCGGTGCGTTCGTCGCGAAGATTAAAGATAAAACCATCGGGCGATGCTTGTTAGGAACCAATTCGCCAACAGCCACGTTAAAGCTCAACTGGACCGTCTCTCCTAATCCGTAGATCGCACTGCCTACGATTAAGGTGTCTACATTTTGGGCAACTGAGCACACGATGATACCGACGAGGGCAACGATATTGCCACCGATGAAAAACCATCGTCGTCCAAAAAGATCCGACAGTCGACCAAGAATCGTATATGTGAAGGATAGAGACAAAGTCCTAGCAATGTTGACCCACGCGATATAGGGGCTCGGACCTAGTTTATTGTTAATCTCAGATTTCTTGTTACCCCCTTTCCTTCCTCTAGTCTTACCTATATCTGCGTTGATGTATGTCAACACATTAGTCGGCAAGAGCAAGAAAATAAAAGCTGATATAGCCGACAAGCAAAACCCCTGGTGAATGTTAGCCTCAAGGAATTAGTCAATTATGCAGCCTATTACTCACGGCTACGGCTCCAAGGAACCCGATAGAGTAGAAATAACCCTCCGGCAAGTCGTCACCACGCGCCGCCGACCGAGTCGACGAGGCATCATCGTCTATCTCCTTGTCGTACTTGACAACCAGCTCAACGGGTACCGTGGATTTATCGATGTCCATATTTACGAGAGGCGCTTTAAACGAGAGAATGCAGACAGAGTCGAGCCGCACGGGGCATTAAAAGAAGGGCTTTCGCTCTGTCGTAGGGGTATCGCGGCCGATGAAATTAGTGATCGACGGTGGGAGAATAAAGTATGTAAAGTAGGAAACCCTCTTTTTAGTCTTTCCAGCGATCGTCGGGTTTGCTATGGAAAAGGGTTCGTCTGATTTAGCCAGGATGGCTATGATGAACTTACCATACTAAGCAACTGCAAAAGAGGTTATACTAGGGGGGTCCGAGCAGATCGCTGTCCAGATGAAATAGTACGACCCGGACCTAGTTCCCGAAGCGGGCGATAGGCAGAGGCTCGTCGGGGAAAAATTACGCTTAGGGAACGCGGAAGACTCGCCTTCGGTCTGGGTCGTGGACGTACCCTGGAGCTCGATGATACCTCGCCTAACCTAATGAGCACGACCTTCGCAACGCCCGCCACAGTCGCGGCCGAAGTATCGAGGAGATGGGCCCGAGTGGACGACCAGCGGGCTTGCATTAGCTCGGCGAGAGGAAAAAAACGCTAGGACCTGTGCCTCTCGTTCACGGCGCCGCGGGTAGGGATTGGCAATTCAGATGTTACGGTTTCTACCAAGAACTGCAAGACGTTGGGAGCCCTGGTCTCTTCTCAATTAGTTTCAGGTATCGTGCGAAGTTGTTATGCCATCCAACATCCTTCTAGTTGCATATGCCAAGCGGCACTTGTCATGCAACCCCTGGAAGAATATATTGAATCCGACGTTGGTTACGATGGAGGCAACGTTCGAAATGTTTCGATTTTGGGCGGCTAACGAATACCTGCGTGAATATATGTATTGTGACTTTGATTGTGTATGTGCTCAATAATAATTATAGTAGATTGTTATTCCAATAATATAGTTAGGTATTTATATTTATAAATATTAATAGTGTAAAGCAATCTCGATCTGAGACTTCACGTGGCATCATGAGCGCAATCTGATGCTTTCCTTTCCATCCTTGTGCATCCGGAATACCACTGCATCCTCGTGCATATCCGTTCCGGACATTCCCTATCTGCCTGACTCGTAACTCGAGCAATACAAAATACCACAGGGTGTATCTTATAGCTTGCTTCCCTTCCACTGAGGCTCTCTCTTCTCGGCAAACGCTTTCAGACCCTCCAGCATATTCTCCCCCCTCTGCAGCTCGGCAAACTCCTTTTCCAGCGTCCATTCTACCGCTCGTTCTACGCTGGCCGTCTCCCATCCTTGCCTCAGGCCGGCACGCGTGCATATTATGGCATCCGGGCTATTCTTCGCGATAAGCTCAGCATACTTGACAGCCTCGCTTACCACGTGCTCTTTTGGCACCACCTTGTTGACAATACCCCATTGGAACATTTCCTGAGCTGTGGCGTTCCGTCCGGTAAGTGCGAATTCGGACGCCCTCTGCAGCCCGATAGTTCGGATTAAACGCGGCAGCGCACCTCCGATCGCAGCTATCCCTCTTTTCACCTCCGGGAGTGCAAAGTAGGCGTCTTCAGCAGCTACGACGAGGTCACAGTTGATGACGAACTCACACCCGCCACCCATTGCCAACCCATTCACCGCCGCAATCACGGGTTTCTTTCCCAGACGACGGCTCAAAGGCTTGAAAGCCGGCGCATTTCCCATGCGGTTCTTCGGGTCAGCGTTGTCAGACATGGAATTATTCCATTCCTTTAGATCTGCTCCCGCCGAAAAAGCCCGGCCAGTTCCGGTGATAATTGCCACGCTCAGGCGAGGTTCAAGGTCGAACCATTTCCAGACGGAATCCATCTCCCATTGAGCAGCTGTAGACATGGCGTTTAAGTCTTTTGGACGGTCCATTCGTACCAGGAGCACTCGCGGTGCCGGATACGATAGTCTTAGAAAAGCCGGCGTTGCAGGCGGTTCTGTCTCTGTCGGCGCCATAGTTTTTTACTCTGTCCTAGTATAGTGTCGTATTAAGATATTATTGAAGAGCGATGTAGATCAGTTGTGTTGTCGCCACTGGTAGAGTTTCTTGAATAGATACAGATCATGGTGTTCCTCGGCTTCTCGTTACCCTGAACAGCAGGACGTATTTCTCGGTTCTGATCATGCAAAGGCGTGGGGGATGCAGAAAAGTCTACATAACACTATATCGAACCACGAGGGTTAATTCTTGGATTCGTGATTCTATACGACCGAAACAAATTACACACATGAGAAGAAGCCGGGGTCGTAGGATCGCTTAAGCATATGCGGAAGTTGGCCAGCCCAACTGGGGACCGCCAAGTCCACTCTATGCATGCCATACCACAATCGATGCCAGGTACCCCAGGAACACGCTCCACCAAGTATGCAACCGCTCAGACCTCGAGACGAACGTTGCTCTCTACTGTCAGAACCATAACGGGATCCCGAGGTCTAAAAAGAGTCGATGCTCCCCGTGGAGTTTGAAACAGATATCGCCATTAGCACCGAGATTGGCCGCCGACATGGCGATAGAGAATTAGACCCTGGAGTAGAAACTAAGTTCCGCGCCGCAACTACGCCTTAGTCTGGCATTGTTACGAAATGAGATTTGCAGAGAATACAACGCACCTAGTTAGTTAACATTGCATACCGGGGCAGGAAGTTTTTATTGTTGCCATCGCCACCGCCGCTGCTATGTGCTACGTAAACGTAGGAATGTTCACAGAATCGGGATCCCCTGTGGTAAACGACACCCTGGATTGTTACCATTCGAAATTCCCGTCTATTATACGTAAACACTGTAGAAATAATCATATTAGATTATAGTCTTGTCTAGTATCGCCAGGTATAGAATTCTTGCATGATAATAAACTTAAGGATTAATAGACACTTGATACTGAGACGAACGACGTTGTCTTTGAGTTGCCCCATGGCGGCTTTGGGGATAATCATGGCGGAGGGTCTTCGGCATTGGGAATAGTTTAACCTGGCACTGATCAAGGAAAATCACCAACTAAAACTAATATGAAGGCGTATGTGATAACGGAGAAATTCAATGGAGCGAACATGTGGTAGAACCGTTAGTATTTAACAGAAGTATGAAATGTTTAAAGTATGGCTTAATCGTGTCAAGTTAACTACCCAATAGTTAAGATATAAGAGGCAGAGTCGATGGAATTAACCAACGATTATCTTTACCTCGCCGTCAAGGAATTCTCTCGCTGCGTTGGCGAGTTATATCTGCTCTAGTGCCTAGGTAATTCAAGAACGAGACTCGAACGATTTGATGCTTCTAGTAATATTCCTCGTGCTAATAGTATTGTTTGAACATATCTTAAAAGAAAGTCGTTGATAGTTTACTGATTCATAAGTGACCTTGGCAAATCCCCAAGGCATCTCCCCGGCGGCGCCAACTTACATGATGCCTAGAGTCTTTAGCGAAACATAGGGTAGGAGTGTCAGGTTGCCGGATTCTCTCGTAGAACCCGGTTGTCGGCAATGCCTGTTTAATCAAGCATTTAATAAATCCTCGCGCTAATTAAATGAATATAGTTCTCGACTAATATCATACATGAATTATTTTAACTTCTTACACTCGAGCCATTCTAGATCAGTCCGGGCTTGGTTTCCCAAGGGAATCCTAGGAAAGGCGAGATCCGGCCATGGCGCTAACATCAGCAAAATATTCAAAGCTCTTCGAATAATTAATTTGCAATGTGTTAAACGGTTCCACGATCAAACTATGGATGTGTCTCCCGGTTTCTACTCCGCTAAAGGCATGCAGGTAGAAATGCCCCGTCAGAAGCATATCGTGTCATTACCCCTGACGCAAGGATTAATTACCTGGAACCCACTCTCATCCCACGTTGATCGTTAGAGTTACATAGTCGTGCCTCGCCATTACCTACATAGGCACTTGAATAATAATCATGTACTATTTGGGGATATACGCGAAAGGAATACTCCATTGGTTACCTTGTAATCGGAACTTCCTTGGGAGCTTCGCGGCGCATTCGTCCGTGGATAGCATCGTATCGGCAATACCCATCGCTTGCATATGCATAGGAGCAAGCATTGGTCTTGGCAAAAGATGTTGGTTAGAAATGGCGAGAACGAGGTCACTCGTAGGAAAAGAGCATTGCAACGAGACAGGCACTCTGAAGAACGTTGTCTGTGATAGCGACTTTTGGTAGCTCATCCGTCGATCTTGTGTCTTGTGACTGAATCTAGATCTCTACCGACAACTCCTTGTTTTAGTTCAGAAAACCTTGCACTGTCCGAAAGCTACCATGAGAATCTATCGCTCCGGGACAATAGACATCCCCAAAGATCTCAATCTGACAGAACTCCTCCATAGATCGGCATACCCAGATCTCCCCGAGTCGCATTTAATAGCCAAGGATAGTCTTACGAACCGCAGCATTACTATCGGACAGCTACGTTGTCAAGCAGGCAGGATCGCAAAAGGCCTTAAGACCAAGTTAAACCCAATAGACCAGGCAAGATGGGCCGTCATTCTACCAAATAGTGTCGACTTTCTCGAAATCTTCCACGCAATACTATGGACGGGCGGCGTAGTTTGCCCTATTAATCACGCGTTAAAAGCCGCGGAGATTGGCCATGGCCTTGCTGTCGCAAGACCACACTTTGTGGTTTCTTACGGACCTACAGTTCCAATCGTTACGGAAGCCTTAGTGGTCGCTCAAAAAGAGCTTGCCGACCAAGGAGTAAGCTGGAAGAAGCCTAAAATTATAACCATCGTCAGCAGAGTAAAGGGATTTTCTCACTTGCCTGATGACTACATCTCACCAGAGCGTCTACCAATTCCGCATTGGTCAGATACGTCGGATCGTCTCGCATCAATTCACCTATCATCAGGAACCACAGGCAAGCCGAAAGGGGTCGAGCTAACGCATTACAACTTCGTTTCGAACTGCTACCAACTTGTCGCACACGACCGAGAGCAATTCAACCCAGCTACTCGGACAGTTGCCTTTACGCCATGGACTCACATCGCCATGACCACGCTCCCGCTTTTCCTCGGACCTTACACGGGGATGATGCACCACGCCATGCCGAGTTACAATATTGAAGAGTTTGCAAAGCTAGTCGGGTCTAACCAGGCCACGACTTTCCAAGGCGTCCCAAGTGTTGTCCTCCAGATGGCGAATTCCGACGTAACTAGTCGGTTTGACTTTAGTCGCGCGAAATATATCAACGTCGGCGGACCACTGAAAAAGGACCTTAAAGATCGTCTGCTAAGTAAGGCGCCGTGGAGACTTATTCAGGTATATGGAATGACAGAGGCTGCTGGATATGTCGCATACCAGAAAGCGAGCGAGGATCCACCAGATGGAGTGACGGGAAAACTGCTACCGAATATCGAGGCCTGTCTAAAGAAAGAAGGAAGCACAGAAGATGTACCCGAAGGTCAACCGGGTGAGCTCTGGCTGAGAGGTCCAAACTTTACACGTGGATACGCGTTCAACGAGGAAGCAAACAAAAAGGGGTTCCCGATAAAAGGCTGGTATAACACGGGAGACGTGTGCACCATCGACTCTGAAGGACGAATAAGCGTAGTAGGCAGGACGAAAGACCTGATCAAGTACAAGGGCTTCCAAGTATCCCCAGCCGAGCTCGAGAGCCACATCAACGCGCATCCCAACGTAGCCGAAGGCGGCGTCAGCGCGCTCTGGGACGAAAGTCAGTTGACCGAGCTCCCGACAGCCTGGGTGATTCTCAAAGACAAGTTCAAGACGGCGCGGGAAAAGAAGAAGGCTCTGAAAGAGGTGCATCAGGCGGTTGATGGCCAGGTTAGTGGCTACAAGAAACTCAGGGGTGGAGTCTGGGAAATCAAGGCGCTGCCGAAAAATGCGACGGGGAAGATCTTGAGGAAGCAGATGGCTGCTATGAGGGATGGTTTGTGCTCACTTGAGGATTCGGTCAAGGCTAAGTTGTGAGGTAATGGGTTGTATTTATAAAACTAAAGCTTGATAATAAACTATATCATCATACCCGTCTCTAAGGAAGAGATTCAGTTATTTTCCATCTTCCATTTCTTCTCCTTCTTCCCGCAATGTTCGTAGTCGTGGAGTACTATCAAAGTCGAAAGGTCGACGGCGGACCGTAGCTGCGCGAGTATTTCTTCCAGCTTGGAGATTCGCTCCTGTAACTTACAAAGCGACTCTCTGGATCTTCCGAGATAGTCAATAAGAGATAGACCATATACTTCCCTCTGGAGGGGGCCCATTTGGGGGATGGTCTTGTGTTGGGCGATGATTTCTTCTAGAGTTCGTTCGGTGTCCGCCATGATGGTGAGTGATAGGTATCAGGTAGCGTATGCGGACCAATGTATGTGTTATTCTTGGTTCCGTTTGGGGCTATCCATCTCAAGGATTTATATACAGATCCAGGGGCAAGATCTATATCATGTAGACATAGAATGAAGGTGCCAACTTACTCTTGAGTTGTCCTGTTGTACATCGTCAGTGTGCCATAGGTAACGTGTCAAGGCTTCATAACTCCTGTCATGGTTGAACTGTTAAACGGAAGCATGCGCTGTAATTGGAATTTCAATTCATAAGACATTTGTGAGGTCTGATTTTGGAACAGAGATCGATGATTTGGCTTTCGGATAAAAGGCCTTGACACATAGTCTTGGTAGAACTGTCAGACATGAGTCAACATGATGGTAAACTGCTTATGACTAATTAAAAAAAAAGAAAAAGAAAAGAAAGACCAGATTTCATTAGTTTACTCGTAATAGGGAATAGAGATTTCTTCAGGTTCATGTCCGATATTGCTATGGGTTAAGTCGCAACCTATTTTTACCTACTCCGTCTAATCATAATTTACCCAACAGTACCCGATTTCTTACAAAAGCCTGGCGCAGAGATAAGCCATTATTTACTACCTAAGAAGACGCGAGATTATGAGGTAGATAGATCTTAAAGAATTGTAATAGTAACCTGAGAAGCCTAGAGAGGGTATGGGAGTTTCCGAAGAGGTGTTAAGACGGCATTATATACACGAGGCCATGACATATAATAGCGCAGTACTACCTGGAGGAATCTTCATAATTAAAGTTCAAGTGAAATTGGTGTTAATAGATCTATTAAGAATTCAATAAATTAAGGAGTTTCCCTGAAGACTCTAGCTGTTACTCGAGAAGAATTAGGTTGATATGAGAATCAATATACTATCTAGGTACTTAGATTCTTTAACAACTCGAATGGGAGGATGTAGAAACCATGGCTAGAAGTGGATAAGGACAACGGCAAACGAAAAGATACAGATTCTATGGTCTACATAGAATAGATCATTCATTAATGCGTATATAGGTATGGTATTAGTATGGTATTTCCTAACCCTTCTGGCCTCTGGAGCTCATTATCACGCAAGGTAACCCGGGGCTATCTGTTTGCCGACGCTGATCGGATTTGCTGCATATGCTGCGTTAGCGATAGACATTCTATCTCTAGGGGAAATTTGTACCTCTACTAAGACTTGTAGTCATGCGATATCTATTCTGGGCTCGCAGGCTAGAATTCTGTAGAATTTCACCCGGACTCCAAGATAGGAGAAATTGCCCTGGAAATGTCACCATCGGCTCTAACGTGTATTTTTAATATACGTTAGGCAACTCAGTGCAGGCATAGACTTAATTTCCATAAGATACTAGGCTCAGGTTTGGCTCTCGATCAACTCTGCTAGGTCGATATCTACATCATTACCTGGTACTTCACACGCCGCTCCTACCCTACGCTCATCTACGGTATTCGGAAAGTCTTCAAAGGCATTCGTTGGAGATAAGAATCAGTGCCCAAGTGTGCAGATAATAGTAAAATAGACACCCGACTTGAGACAATTTATATTACATTATATTAGCTGGACTCGAATTGCCCGCTGTGTTATGATAGGAGACCGGCCGTAAGCCAGATCAACGAAACACTCCTTGCAAACACTGCCTTGTTTAATTTTCGGGGAGAAAATCCCTTCCGCCGTAGGTTTAGGTAGGTTTTTCTATTACTGTGTAGAGTGAGACAAGGTATCTAAGAAACATCTCATAGTCGTAAGAAAAGGGTAAAGGACTTGCTGTACCTAAGCATAAAGTCACACCTGTCTCGATCAATAATCACGATATCGACGATCTTAGGGATACGGCAAACCGCCCTGATTTTTGTATACGTCGCGTACTCCAACAGATGTGCACTGGTTCAATGATAACTGGGTAGGAATCTAGGTAATAAGAAGCCATCGCGGAGTTTCTATACCACTCCTACACGGGAAGCCTTCCGAGCCGGTGTATTATTCGGTCAAGTCCATTGTCGTACACGTGTGGACATGATACCACAATTAGGCATCTGAATAATTCCCTGTCGACACGCGTGCTTATGTGGATACCGGTAGGCAGATATATAATCACTCTACTTTGATATTGGGCCATTTGACGGCCACGCGTCTAGCATATTACTTAGGACTACACACTGTAACTTGCAGGATGTTGGAGAGTCCTATAAATATACTTTTTGTTTATATGGAATCATAAACGATAACGAGACTACGATGCATCTAAATGGTCACCTTTGTCGCCAAGGCGATATAATACTTCTAGAGCAGTACATCTCCAGCGCTTCTGTTCTAGACCACTGCATTCGTCTATTGGCCGGTGCCCCTATTCGGAAAATGACCTGAATATCCCATCGCCTGCGGTTAATTGCCACGATAGGGCGAGCTTCGGCGTTAGCACCGCGATCCTTTTAGCCCTACGCGCGAGGGCGCGAGGGCGCGTATTGGAGATCACGATGGCTTCCCAAATAAGCGAGCCGGACTGATTTCACCGTGGGATCAATATCTCGAGAAAGAAAGCGTGGGTTGACGGGATGGGGGTCCTTGGGGGTTTCCTGGCGCGAGCGTCTTATCATTTATAGTTGTTGGAGGGACGGTATTGAATCAGCTGCGGTTCGCTTGATAATATCATATATAAAAAGCTTGGCGAGATATCGTTTGCGGTCTGAGTTAGGGCCAAAACCTGGTTAGCACGATAAGGGACGAGGGGGTTTCAAGAGGTCTAGGCGCTGCAGCTGGAAAAAGTCCGAACGTAGGAAAATAGACGTTGGTGTGCCTGGTTATTCGGGATTCCAAGTTGAAGGGATGCGTCCTTCTTGAAGGGCCTCAAGGAAAGGGGGTCGTCGATGCGCGTCACCAAACGACCACCCCGTGGCCGTCGAGATCCCGTGTTCTCGAAGGGAGTCGTACCGTATTACGACCCTCTACGATTTCTTGCATCGTAGGTTGTTGTAGGTTATTGTAGGTTATTGCCATTGGGTCGGTTGGGTAGTAACCCGCTACACTGATATCGATGTCGAACAGGGGTGTACGATCTCATGCCGTCATTTGGAGATCGACAGGGATTTTCTCTGTACGGCCTAGGGCGAACTTCTCCACTAGACAAAGTCCGTGTGAAGACGGAGACGCGCGTCCTGGGGAATACAAACGCAGTCCCTGTCAGCCTGTCTCGCACATATCGATTCGTAGTGATCTACTAGTGCGTACTCGTTCATATTACGACGACGAGGCCGGCACTATGTATGAAGACGCTAATCGTCTAGGAGAAAAGAGTAGTATGCTGATTTAGGAAATGCGAATTTCGCGACGGCAATTTTAAAACTACGACAGATCCTCAATCCTGTTTTACGGAGTCGAGAGGGCTGCTTCAGTCGTAGGGTTCGGAACCTTGAACTATCCGAATAAACCCACACGGATGACGACCCCCGTTGAGAGGTGTCTTGGGTCGGATCAAGCCGAAAATATGAAACATATTCTGTTACCGGGAAGACATGTCAGTAGTCGATATTCTCCATACCTAGCAAGGTGGCATATATTATGACGCGGTTTTCATCTGATCTCTTGGACGAATTTTCGTCCCTTCACGTTTTGAGTAGAGGGATGAGCAAGTGCGCGCTGGTGCGCAATGGGATCAGATCGGGTCGATAATGTTACATGATATAAACCAGTAGACACGGTATTCGTGGCAGTCCGGTGCAAGTCCGTAGCAGTCAGCCGCAGAAATTAGAAATGAGAAGGACCGCCAAGCCTCGAAATTTAGACGATATGTAAAGAGCCGAAGCAAGCAACGTAGCATGGCCCAAAATGAGATCCGGCTAGCTTAGCAAATCACCAGACAGGAGCGGTGGGATTCGACGTTTGAAAGCGGTGGCAATGTTGCTATTGGCCAGAAACACGCAAGTCTCCTGAAGGGGAGGAGGACGCGCAAGCAGCCTCGACACTAAAAGGGGAATCCAACTAGGAACACGCCATGGGGGCCGTAGACGCTTCACGTGATTTATAACAGCTCGAAGAGATATATGAGATGCGTGTTGCAGCTCGAGAGCGATGTAGGTACATATATACGGACGACTGGAGATACTTGGTCATGGGACGGGGATTGAGGCAATTCAAGGCGATCGACTTTTTGCTGGTATTATTTGATTTCTCGTTAATTACTGAAGAATCGAATTATCAAAGCAACCTCTCACGTAATCCCAGATAACTCTCGCCTAGAAAAAAAGACTGGTCACTTCGAGGCTTGAATAACTGATGGTCCGTGTGAGAAGGCCAGCACTGATGAAGGGTTAGGTGACGCACCGCGCGTTGAACTGCATACGGTGCGACACGTGGGATCGCTGACCACGTACAACTCATTCGTGCAATCGGGCCGGAGAATTGTCGAGTGATAAAAGGCAGATTTAAGCTTACCGCCGTGCTGACCGACAAGTTTATCTGTGGTGCCGTGGAGTTGGATCCTCCCGGGTTACCGAAAGGTCGGTTGGTTTGGTTAGATTTTGTGCGTACGTGCGAGGTATCAGCCGTAGCCGTGAGCATGAAAGGACCTCTATTCGAGGATGAGGCTGAAAGAGAAGTGGGAATCGTGATGAGACCATTTGGTGTTTACGGCTCGTCTGTCGAAATGTAACCTGATCTCATATATTACCATTTTCATTACTGACCTGCCAATAGTTATACTATACTATATACCCTACTTTACTTTTATGTGTGTATCGAGTTGGGTAGGAATGATTGGCCGGATCGGTTTATATCTTGCGTCCGGTAACGAGGCCAAGACCGAATCGTAAAGACCGGTTGTCGAAATGTAGTATCTATATTAATTACATACACACTTAGCATAGCATCTACAAGCAGATATATCAAAAGAAGATCTCCTTGGGAGGATTGATATTCTAAACTTGTCGAATGCTAAGCTTGTAATCCGTAAGCTTGTAACAAATGGAACAATGAAAATGTAACTAAAAAAGCCGAAAGTGGCACAGCGATTCGGGCGAAGCGAGGAACGCCTATGGCAGACTTTCATTAGACATTTTCAGCCACCATCAAAAAAAGCCACGCCTCGTCATCGCCTCCACAAAAAAAAGGTACAAATGCTCGGATGTAGACCGGAACTATAATTTAGCCCAATCGTTGAGTTCGCTCCAAGACTTCGGTTACATGTACGTAGATGTATGATGTACCTTGCAAATTTAAATCCATGTTCATGTACATCTTTCTCGTTCAAGCATGATGTTATTCGTCAATTATGACGATCCATAGATTTATCGTACATACCGAAACGATGGATCCTCTTTGACAAGTAAGAAAGACAAGAAATAAAGAGACCGCGTGGAAAGTATGCAGGCGCGGGAAGAAGAAGAAAAAGAATTGCGACTCCAAGAGAGAAGGGGTCCAAAAATGAGCAGACTATGTATGGTGTAACTAGATGGAAGATGAAGAAACACCATCTTAAAGTTGTAGTCGTCTGTAAACCCCACTTTTCAATGTTCCTAAGGTACCAAGGTAAAATGTGTGTTAAATGATTGGTGGGTGGTTCATAAGAGACGCGCGTTCACGCCTTCTCTTCTGTTCCCTAGTGCGCTTTCTGCCGCGAAAGGTACAGTACAGATGATGCCCGGCTTGGTGCGGTGCACTGTACTTAGTGCGAGTACCAACAGCACCGACCAATTACGCGAGTCCTAGAACATAGAGGGCGGAGAAGGCCTACGCAGCCTACAGCCTACGCAAACCCTGCCCGATTATTCTCCGCTTCTCATTGCTCCGTTCTTGCTTGCTGCTCCATTTTTCTGCTTGTTCATGGACTTTTCCCTCTTTTTTCCATTACCCATCTTCTTGCCCGTTCAGTCCAAATCCAGCCCATCTAAGCATACCAAGCAACTATCGAGCAGGCAAGCATCTCGAGGGCGAATCCTAAAGCAAGAGAAAAAAGCGCCCCAAACCCATTTTATTTTTCTCTTGAGCCCATCTTCTTACAATTTCTTACCACATGTGTTCTGAACTATCCCTTTCCGGACCACGACTTGCGAATCCGATGTACGCATACTATGCATAGTACGCACGAGTACGCATGAGTACGCATGCACTTACATTGGCACCTGTATGTATTTGCTTTGCTCATAATTTTCTTCTCGTCGTTACTTTGTATCTTATTACAATAGCGACTTTCCGCTTGCGCTGTTCTCTGCGTCAACGACCCCCCCACCATTAACACCATTGACACCATTGATACCATTAAGCCCATCCCATCCATTAAATCACTTTAACGTACTCCCTCCTAACTTTACAAAGTTACACTTAGTAAATTCATAATCCCCATCTTCCTGGTCCTCCCCTCCCCTCCCCCCCCAAAATACAATACTTCAATACTACTCTACTTGTAACCTACCTTACCTCATTTACAACTTACCCTATCTAATAATCCATATTCATCCATCCGTCCCTTCTCCCGCTCTCCCGCTTCGTTGCTTATTCTTCATCACTCATCGTCGTCCTACCACCATATTCTTCGAAGCTTCCATAATTTCCTCGTCGAATATTCGTCGCCTTTTTCTTACACTCTAGGCAGCCGACCCTGGCCGATACTGTCGTCCGCTCGTTTATTTTTGCTGCGCGACACCAAGGGGACACATATTTCTGTAGGATTACCTAAATAAGAAGTAGACGAGGGAGTATACGCTACGGTATCACGTATATAGAGGCAACGACACACGAATGCAACGATCGATGATTATGGGGGATTAATTGGTTGACCACCACCTAATTGTCTTGTTCGACGAGACGGGCCCCTTGCTAGCCGGTGGCGATTGACTTCTAGGAGGGAGTGGCCCAGCCCACATAATCAGCGATCCTCCAGCTGACGAAGTCTGTCGTCTCGCTCCGCGTAATCTCGAGTCGACCCAATCCCGGGGCTCGAGCCTAATATCTCTAGCAAGCTCTCCGACCGACCAGTAGTCGAGTCACCATATTTCTTAGGAACTCAACGCCGTAGGATACCTTACCGTTTCGATCCCGAACTTTAATAACTTGTCGGCGACATCATGGCTAGTCGCAGCGACGGCTCCGGCAGCGGCCAGGGCGACTACGGAGAGGACTGGGCTCGGGATCTACGAATCCAATTCGAGCAGCTGTTAAGAACGAAGCGATTAAGCGAGATTGAGCAGTCACGATCCGGTCGATCACGCATCGACTCTCCGAATCCCCGGGAACGAGCGTCGTCGTCAAATCTTCAAGTGCCGGCTACGCCACCTAGTAATAGTAGACCATCTTCCTCTTACGGCCCAAGTCATAGTCGCGGCTCTCCCGCACCGCCGCCTTCGTATTCTTCCTTGCGTAACTTACCCAAGATCCCAACTCCGCCGTCGCCACACGACAAAGAATCGCAAAAGTTCCGTAGCCTGTGTTTATCGCTATCGCAGACGCCGACGAAGTACGAGAACCCCGGTCTTCTCGACGAGGCGCTGCAGGCAATTCCGCTGGATAGAATATATGGCGAGGCCGAAGAGGAGTCTCAAGTTTTGCAGGCGCAGGCGGAAAGCATGGGTGACGGTCGCAAGCCAGATTGGGGTTACCAAGATTGCGTAATCCGTGCACTACTAAGGTGAGATTATTCTATTTCCTTTTTGTCTGGGACTGGCCCTAACTCGCTTCGATGGCAGATGGTTCAAGCGATCGTTCTTCACGTGGGTCAACAACCCCCCGTGCCCCGTGTGTTTCTCACCAACCGTCGCCAAGGGTATGACGCAACCGACACCCGAAGAAAATGCCTGCGGAGCGTTACGGGTGGAGCTATACGAGTGTTCCAACCAGGCGTGCAGGGCATACGAACGATTCCCGCGATATAGCGACGTCTGGCGGCTACTACAAACGAGACGGGGCCGATGCGGCGAGTGGGCTAACTGCTTCAGCATGCTGTGTCGGGCCGTCGGAGGCCGCGTACGCTGGGTATGGAATGCCGAGGATCACGTGTGGACCGAAGTCTATTCGGAACATAAGCAGCGATGGATCCACGTGGACGCCTGCGAGGAGGCCTGGGATAATCCGCGCCTCTACACGGAGGGTTGGGGTAAGCGTATGTCGTACTGTATCGCCTTTAGCGCGGACGGTGCGACCGACGTTACCCGCAGATACGTGCGCAAGAGCGAGCATGCACTCGAGAGGAATAAGTGCCCCGAAGAAGTAATGCTCTACATCATGCAGGAGATCAAGACCATTCGGCGCGCCAACTTGAGCAAGGAGGAGCGATTCCGGTTAGAAAAGGAAGACTCCCGGGAGGATCGAGAGCTCCGAGGTTACGTAGTTGCTTCTATCACGCAGGCAGTTACGCGCATGGTTCCCGGTCCGTCGAGTTCCGGATCCAGCTCCGGGACTAGACCCCCCGTCTCTTCTTCTACTAGCGACGATCAGAAGCTCCCCGCCGAACAGCCGGGCCGACAGAGCGGCAACGCCGAATGGGTCGCCGCGCGCGGGGAGAATGGTCGACGTAACCAACAATTTCAGGATCCGAGAGATCCGCCCCGAAGATGAGAGCGTCTCGCGAAGACGCAGATATTACGACCACCACGAACTATTACCATCTATCATCATGATCGCCACCTAATAATTAGAGAAACTGAATTATATACCCGACACCTAGCATCTAAACCAGTTGAATTTACTTGACTTCGGCCTCCTAGAATATGACGGCCGGCATATTACCGGCTCTCATTTGTCCGATATCACTTCTACCGCAGTCGGAGTACAGCTCACCCTACCTGCGGCCTGTACCTATCTACGCATTCTACCTTGTCGCGCCGCCAGAGCGTATCGTTCTCATTTGTGGCCCGCATCGTCATCAGCATTCTGGAATAAAATCACCGGCGTAACGGACCTACTTAGGCTGGGTAGCATTATACACATCTTTGCTTTTGTTTTGTTTTCTCGGTGGGAAGAGGGCGAGGGAACACGGGCTTCTCCTCGACCCCGGCGTTCAGGGTATATAACTGCATGAATCGGTCGGAGGGAAACGGGTTGACGAACGATAAATGGTCACGCCCGGACTTGGGGGGGTTGGGGGTTGTGTGTACTATGGAAAAGGGAACCTGACAGAGCATGAGCAGATGAAATTCGATCGTGGGAAACCCTCTGAATTCACTCATCGGCCTAGAAACTCCGTTGCAATCTTGGTATCTGCCGTTTTAAAGCACCATCTTGGTTCAGAATAGACTCTGCCGCTGGTGCGCTTTGAAATTACATACATGCTTGTTAACTAATACTCGTGATGTTGAATTCTCTGCCTTACGTAGCATGTTTGAATAGTAACGTGCTACCGGTGAAGTGGCTCTAGATCGAACGCTGCTTGGACCAAACGTAAGCCAGCGACTTAGTTGGCAAACAAAACACAGAGCCAAGACCTAGGTTCTTCAAACCGTCTAGGTCGGCAGATCAGTAGCACGATGCAAGGGAGGACTCCATCGCCAAGACCGGGCTGTGCGACGATGCTGTTAGTGGAATCGTACAAAAGACCGGCTAGGTACCTTGGATCCAAGTACGTACGGAGTTGTCTTTCGGGCTTGGCGGGTTGGTATTCGTTTTTGTGAGGACCTACTTACTTAGGCTGAAGTGGTCTCAAGACCTAGGTGCTACATTTAGGACTTGTATAGTATGTATCTGTCTAATTCTAATGTCAGGTAGGTACCTACCTAGTTGGCGTTGCTATATCTACCTATCCAGACTGAAAAGACTCAAGGGGGATTGATTACCTACATTCTGGGGAAGACGTTACCCCTAAGAAAGAAGAGCTTAACCCAGAGGGTTAGCTAGGTAGGTACACTAGCTAGGTAGGTATTTTGAAGGAAAAAGGAAACAGACTAGGTTTAGGTTAGGTAGTTTGGCTATTTTTAGGAATAGAGGATAAAGGCCCGCGACGGCGGGAATGCTGAATAATCTATTGTTATGTAGGAAGTACATACTTGTGGTTATACGGCGATATAACCTCGCTAGCGCCCAAGGATCGCTATTAATTAAGTGTAATTCCCCACGCCCTCATTTCAAGATCCTATCCAGAGTAACTTCCAACAAATCACACTGACAGCGCGCGTGTCGTGCGAGGGATGACAAGCTCTCGGGATCTATAACGAAGCTCCGATTTTCCACGCACTTCTTACCTACACGTAAAGCTATCGACACCTTCCTCGACTAGCCAGGCCCCGAATACGGTCCCGGACTACCGACTATAATTATGGAAGATATGTGACCGGGTCCAGCATTGACCGATAGTGGCCGGGGGCGAAGCAGCTGATTTAAACGAAATACCAGTGGGTCTCATTTTTTCAAACAGGCGAGGGTCGACACATAGTCAACAATTTATAGGGAAATGTCACCATCACTGAATTCAACTGCATGAGCCAATTTGATTATATCGTTGTTGTCATGTATTGAAGATAACATGAGAGGCAAATAAGAGTGTGCTGTATTAAGGAGAAACCCAAAAGTACCTAGGTAGAAATAATCAAAGACCACGAATAAGTGTGTTGTATAATGTATTCGGAAGAGACTCTAGATGTGGAGACCTCTCTGGGAGGTTTTCTTGTACGTGCCATCTAAGATGGCATGTCACGAGGCGGACCAAGAAGCAAGGAAACAACTTCGTTGTTCCGCGAGGAACCTATCTACAGCTATAGCTAAGGGCGACTACCTACATATAGAACAAGTCCTTTGTTCTAGATGTAACTAGGTAACACAAGCTAGAAACCTGACATGGCAGGCCTGAGAAAATGGCTAAGGTTCAATACCTGGCGATGTCTGTTCACTATAACCCCTACTGATCCGTGTTTTGTCCCGGGACCTCTTCGTGTAGGTAATTTCACACAATCTGCAGAAACCGCAGGAACTCAAAAAAAAATTGTTTGTCAAATATTGATTTGGGCCGCATTGGTTTCGCTTGACTCAACCTTAGGGTGTCTTTTTAACTTAGTCGTTGTCATCATCTTGTTAGTCAAGGCACTGTATGTGATGTTCAATCATGCTTATTATAGAGGACGCCACCGAGGCCCAGGTATAAGGAGCCTATTATATTTCTTTTGCCGAGAGAAGTTGGCATCCCCCCTGAATAAGTGTCGAGAATACGCCTGGGTTGTTTCATTCCGCTATTGGGCTTAGTAGTTCGTTTTGGTCAGGTAATTCGAATACCACCCCGCCTAAAGGTTTGTTAGCCAAGTCCGCGGATACCTATACTTGAGACAGGGTAACTCACGTTTCAAGTAATTCTTTTTATTTCAGGCTTCGCAGCCATAGAGGACTGCCGCAGGACGCGAGCATGAACCAAGGGCTTCGTATATGGTTTAAAATGTAGATAGTCAAGGGTAGAGACCGTAGTGGTGATTTGATAGAGGGAGACGGGTATTGAGGAAGAAAGGAATACCGAGTCATTCTGAATCACCTCTTTGAGAAGTTTATAATATGTTTTACCTTGTCGTGTTTATCTCCATTCCGAACTTGCGAGTGAATGGGTTTGAGATAGTTCAATTCAACATGAAATCTTCGAAAAGAATAATTAGTTAGAAATGGAGTCGTTGTATTTTATTTAACTACCTAGGTAGGTAGTAAATGATTATTGTTTTTTCGAAGTCGAAGTCGAAGTCGAAATCGAAGTTAAAGTGATAAAATCAGAAAAGTTGAGGAGGGTTGGCTTAATATATACAAAGATTCAGGAAGTGGGAAAGAACGAAAATGAGTCATTTATGTTGAATAAAGCTTTATTACATCAAGGTAGGTTAGGTACCTTTTAGGGCCAGGTATTGTTGTTTTCTATGGCAGCAGCGAGGGAGAAGAAGCGTATCTACATGTATGTATCATAGGTATACCTATGTTACCTAGGTACTGTAGGTACCTAGGTATGTAGGTATGTACCTGATGCAGGCACCTACAGACACTAAAATGTACCTACGTGCAAGTGCAAGTAAACATCCACAAGCTTCAAGGTTACCTGACGTCTTGCAAGAGAAACATGTAGCTTTTTATTAGAAACTACGAAGCGATCGATATCGATTTTCAGTTCAATAAGCTGCCTGGGTTGATTCATACTAGCCAGGAAAGAACACGACAAAGACCTGTCAAGTGTCTTCCTCGGGAACCAACTCGAACCATATCAGCTTTTTCAATATCTCCTGGTAGTCTATACCCAACCTCACAGCCCGGCCGCCCTCGAAAACGAACTCCGCTTTGAGTTCTTCGTCACCTTCTTCGTAAATCTCGGATAGATGAACGATGTACTTGGTTTGATCTGAAACGTGTTCGAACGTGAGCGTAGTTCTAAAGGAGCGGTCGGTACAATCGACAAAGAGCTTCTCGTCTTCAATATCTCCTGGTAGTCTATACCCAACCTCACAGCCCGGCCGCCCTCGAAAACGAACTCCGCTTTGAGTTCTTCGTCACCTTCTTCGTAAATCTCGGATAGATGAACGATGTACTTGGTTTGATCTGAAACGTGTTCGAACGTGAGCGTAGTTCTAAAGGAGCGGTCGGTACAATCGACAAAGAGCTTCTCGTCTTTGGCTTGAACGGTGAGAGTATGGTACCCGGGGTTCCAATACTTTCCCACGTAGGCGCTTAAGGGGGTTGTCTGTTGCTGTACCTCCTTTTTCTCGTCCCTTTTCTCCTCGGCGTCTTCACTTTCCTTGTCTTCCTTCTTATCCGAATTCTTGCCAGAGTCTTCCGGAATATTTAGCACCGAGTCGATCAACTTTCGCTTGATGGCATCAACAATATATTCAGCATTTAAATCATTCCCCAACATAGCGACCCCGAGGCTTAGCTCAGGAATGAGGAAGAAACGGCTGTGGAACCCGGTGATAGCGCCGTCGTGGCCTATGACCTTATATCCTCGGTACCAATACACTTCCACCCCGGCCGCGTAAATCTCTGGGGATTCAAATGGTTTTACCTCTTTGGCGTCCGGATTTGGTATGCTGCGTAACCGCACGAGACCTTGATATACCTCTTCGGTGATAGGTCCTTCGTGATAGAGAAGCGCTTTGACCCATTTGATCAAGTCGTTTACGCTGGTGACGATTGATCCGGCACCCTCTCCTTCTACGCAATCCGGAGCCGGATAACTATTGTGAGCTGACTTCTTCTTAACCCAGGCGTACCCCGCGGATAGGCGGTCTCCGAATCCTTTTGCTCTTGCTCTCGAAGGCTGGACGCTAGTGAGTCTACAGGTCAACCCAATGTTATCCCTGTCCATCATCCCAAAGTCTAACCAAATTAGGCAAAGTTTTATTTTGGTACCCGCTTTGGGATGAACTTTTTATGATTGATTCTTAATCGATTCTTAATTAATTAAATTTTTATTTTTATTTTTATTTTTATTTTTATTATTAAATATTTTATTAATTAGGAATTGATTAAGAATTAATTAAAAATCAATTGAAAATTAATTCAAAATTAATTTAAAATCGATTTAAAATCAATTTAGAATTAATTTAAAATTAATAAAATTAAATTTTTTATTTAATAAATATATATATAAATATATATATAAAGATCTATTCTTTTATCTCTTCTAATTAATTATTAATTAATTAGAGAAAAACTCATTTTAAAGTGGAGATTTGTGGTGGAGATTTGATCAAAATATTTTATACCAAATTGGGTTAGATTTTGGGATGATGGGTAGGGATAACATTGGGTTGACCTGCGCCCTGGACGCTAGTTGATTCCATACCGAGCGGCTTGAAGAACCGCTCTTCTAGAAAGCTCGAGAAGCTCTGCTGAGTTTTTTCCTCGACTAGGTACGCCGCTACCGTATACATCATGTTGCAATATATATGTTTTGCCCGTAAAGGGACGGCTACAGGTAGGTTCCTCAGATTTTTGGTGATAGACCGTGGGTCATCTGGGTGGGTTGCATGGGGACCCATATAAGAATCATCGTGGCTGCTCGCGGTCAATATTTTTGATCATATCACAAAGTGTAAGCTAAAAGGTCTTTACCGGGGCATGCCAGACCTGTGGCTCAGTATGTCTTCAAGAGTAACATTGTCTGTATACTCGGCACTGGGCATCACAAAGTCTCCCGGCAGCAAGCGCGACATGATGGCTTCGTACTGTACTTCGGGGTACTTCTTGTCATCATCTACGAGCAACGCGGCAGCTGCAGCGGTGAACGACTTGGACGATGAAGCAATATCGAAAAGCGTATCGGCCGTGCACGGCTTCGACGATTCAACGTCGGCATATCCATAGCCAGCCGAAGCAGTTTCACCGTTGTGAACAATTGCAATAGAGAAGCCGGGTACGTGATGTTTTTCCATCATTTCCTTGACGTAGGAAGAGAAAGACTCGGAGCGGAAGGCGTCCATGATAAATGATGGAAAATAGTAATAAATTGTAAAACGCTTGAGCTCAGGGTTTCACCTGAGATTTCCAAGTTGTATAGTTGTAAGCTAAATAGAGGTTATACACAATGGTTACTAGTATTCCAATTGTTGATGGTCTAGTGGTGGCTTAGGTCATCGCCGAGTCCTGCTGATGTCGAAACAATAGGTGCAGAGTTGATTCTATCTAATTACTCACTCGGCCAGGTAATATTACTGGAGTCAACAATTGAGAGCTCTTACATAAGCTATAAAGTCCTATAAGTCCTATATCGCGCATAGAGAAGTCTATAGTTCACAACCGACTCACTATACCACGTAGGTACATACGTAATCTTCCCTGACCTCTTTCAAGCAGCGAGGGCGCAGAGTGCCCCTTACATAGGTACTCAATAGACCCCTGTATCACATCTATACTCACTTGTTCCCTGACAGGTAGCTCCGATAATAGCTCAGACTCAGAGAAACTTCAAAATCTTGGGCCGACCCTATATTGAAGAAGGGACCTGGCCAAACCCGGTGGCAAGATGCATCTCTGCGTGCGTTGCTCAAGGCACAGTTCGGCCAACCGGACGAAACAGAGTATCAAGGGGACTATCGGTTCAATCATATCAACGAAGGTATACTACTGGCACGTAAAATCTCTAACCAGGCTATAATCACTAAAATAGAACCTTCCGATACCTCTCCTCTACTCAACGCGTAAAGAATATGGCACGTTGCGAATAATTGGCTACGTTAAGGGGTTTCGGGCTCTAGCAATGGAACTAGTAGCTGACGACGGAAACAAAGAAGATCTTTTCAATCGAGGCTTAGACAATAAGAGCTGAAGTGTACTATAGGCTACCTCTTTAAGAGGTAGATATTAAGGCGTGTCGGGCTGAGCGGTGGGCAGAGGCGGATTTCCCTCTTGGTTTTACCACTAATCAACCATAGACCTTCTTACAGAAAGTTGGGTTGTTTCCTTGTCTCTTATCAACTTGGTCACTCATCAAATTTCGTAGTTAATTAAAGAGGATATGTTATTCCAATCATAACGGCGCCATGTTTCAACTTAGAAAAAACTTCTCATGCGCCAATATATTAAATGGTCGGTTATCGTTTACTGGTGAAAGCGAGGTCTATCAATGAAATGCCAGATCAATTGACACAAGTATATAATGACCTTTGTAAACGAAACAATGAATTCTTTTCCTAGTGTTGATGATATTGTTTAATTAAGATTCGGTTTCTATGAGTAGTCCAGCGTGCTATGTTATTTTACAGATCCTTTATTCACAAAGCTATAGATATACGCGATACTTGAACCTGAAAAAAAAAACATTTTTTTTCTCTTCGAGGGAAATTGGTGATCCTTAGGTTGAATTGCGAACAAGTATATTAGACAACTACTTAGACTACGGTAGAAGAAAACGTCGCGAACATGAGTGACAGCAATGGTTCGATGTACTCTCATGTCGGATCCGGGGAAGTTACCGTGGCGGCGGATGCCTTTAGAACGTATTTTTCACGCGACCCGAGAAATCGCTTCGAGCTCGATCAGGTCATGGGGAATGGAGTTAACGGAATATTATGGGCTGTGAATTATAATCCGACGCCAGAACAAGACCAACACCCACGGACTACAACCAAGAAAATACTCTTAAAGGTAAACCGTGATAGAGCGGAATGGGCACAATGGGATATGCAACCCGAGGGTGCAAGAGAGGAATGGGGTAGTTTGGAGATGGAGAGGAGTATGTTAAAGGTCTGTCAATAATCGCAAAACTTATTAGAAGGAAGCCTACCACTAGTATTGGACAATAGCTAACACGAGCACAGGTATTTCAAAGAGCCAGACATTCTGTCACGGTTATCGAACCAGAGAATGACCCGCTTGCTCAAACATATCCGGACATTCCGCCTCACCCCTTCTTCCCTGACAGGTGGCTTTATCTAGAATACCTACCAAAGTAAGCAGATATTACAATTTGCCGTTCCAGAAACGAGGCTAATTTGACCTTATGCTCTAGCGGTACCTTGGAACGTTTCTCACGACGAGCTAGCAGATATATGCAAGGACGGAAGCTCCCAAACAGGATGCTATGGAGTTTCTTTCTGTGCTGTAAGTTAATCCCGCTGGAGCGACTGATTATATAGACATGTGCCGGCTAATACATACCACCGTAGTTGCACGAATGTGTGTCAGTATGGCATACCCACCACCGCCTGGGCCGGGAGAGCAACTAGACGAGACGGTGCCACCCAATACACGTCCTAGGAAGATAGTCCATGGTGATATGCACCACGGCAATGGTACGTCTCATCTAGTTTATCATCCCATCTTCGATGCTAACGAAAATATTTAGTTATGCTTGGTGATGTATTCGATCCATCCGACCTTGAACATGCCCTAACCCCTATGCTTAAGATGATCGATTTCGGGTGCGCGAGGGAATATGAAGACGAGGAGCCCCGGTAAGTAAACCAAACCGTCCCGTAGTATTGAAGAAACCTAAGCACATATAGAAGTAGACAAGATCTAAGATTCTAACTATAGCCTAGTGATTATCGGAACGAAGAACGACAAAATATTTTTGACATAGGACTGGTAAGTTTGTCGACCACTATGTCCCCCTTTGCTTGGTATCTGGATATGATCTAACCAGGTGGCAGCTAATGGTCGAACTCATGTCGCTGGATACAGCAATACAGGACTTGGCGGATCTAGAAGAAGAAGATACAGCATTCTTACGTGTGGGACCCAAGCTAGACCGAGTAATCGCTGTTGCTCCAGCATTTATGTGTCCAGGTGCCGACGCGACCAATGAAGCAGATTTAGGTTTACTTGACAGGGACTTGATTAGAATAGTATTGCTTTGCACGGCGATGGATGCGAGGTTCCGACCCACTTCCGAACAGCTTTTCAGGGTGGTTTCCGCGAAGGTGGCCGAGAGAACCTACGAATGGTATGCTGCAAAGGATCATCGGCACACATTCGAAGAGAATGACGAGCATATCCGGAATATCATTCAGGTGGTTGTATTAGATGCTGACGTGGACTAACGACGCTAACGCCATGGATTTGGGTTAGGATGCTCCTCGTATATATCGAGCTCTATACTACAAGATGCTGGTACCTAACCTAGGCAGGTAGGTGAATCATAGGCCGTTATACTCTAGCATGATCAATAGATTGTCAGTCCTTAATCGGGATTATGACTATTCCCAACATAGTATTATATGGATAGTTAACCTATAAATTGAACGTTACAATCGAAAAGACCGAGAATTGAATTAAAGAAGGGTTGGGAAAATGTTGCCCATTTGCTTTCCCACGTTTGGGACGATGTGAAGCTGAAAAGACTCGATAAAAAGATTTAACTTAGCATAACTAAAGAGTAAAAAGGGGGAGTTTCCAAAGGTACGTAACTACCTCTTAGTGGGGAACATTAAACTTTTTATGCATGGTTATGAACTTTGCAAACTAAAAAAAGAAGCTCTAACTTTACATAGCGCAGGGCGATAAGGCGATAAGAAAAAAAAAAAGTTAACCTGGGAGAAATATTAACGGCGTTAATAGTCTTGTTTCTTCATAAATCAATACCCGTACCGTTGGACATCGCGCTTCGGTCGTGGCTCAGAATAAATAACCGACGGTCGCTCAATCCGTATCGCTGCATTGCGACAATGGATATTCACCGCTGTCGTTTTGTACCCTATCCTTCCTCCGCCATCAACGCCGTCGCATTCTCTTACTCGACCGTCACCAAATCACAGAGAGGTGCGCCCGTCCGCTTAGCGATTGGTCGAGCAAACGGCGACATCGAGATATGGAATCCTTTAAATGGTATATGGCACCATGAAACTACTCTACACGGTGGAAGAGATAGGAGCATCGACGGCCTCGTCTGGGTTACCGAGCCCGACCAGGTTCTCCAAGATGGCACTAAGCTAATCGGAAAGTCGAGGCTGTTCAGCATTGGCTACACTAGCACCGTTACCGAGTGGGATCTAGAGAAGGGTCGGCCGAGGAAGCAAGCGAGCGGTATGCATGGTGACATATGGTGCTTGGCTGCTCAACCGTTCCTCGCCCCGACCAAGCAAGGTGAAAAGTCCGCCAACGGCGCTGTCCAGAGTGGGAAGAAACTAGTAGCCGGGACCATGGACGGTAGTCTTGTACTCTACTCGATCGACGAAGACGACCTCCGTTTCGACAGGGTACTTGTGAGATCGTCCAACAAGAAGACTAAGATGGTCAGCATCGCCTTCCAGAACCGCAACGTCGTGGTAGTGGGATGCTCGGATAGCGCCATCCGAGTTTACGACATGCGCAACGGCAACGTGTTAAGAAAAATGACCCTGGGGTCGGACCTCTCCGGTGGTGCCAAGGAAATTATTGTCTGGTCTGTCAAGTGCCTCAACGGGCGCGATATCGTCTCGGGCGATTCTACCGGTCAGGTCTGCATTTGGGACGGGAAGACGTACACTCAGGCGCAAAGGTTACAGACTCACAACCAAGACGTACTTTCTCTTGCGATTAGTTCCGACGGCTCGACGATAATCAGCGGCGGGATGGACCGTCGAACCGTCCTTTATCGAAAGACCTCGGGCGCGACGGCGAGGTGGAGCAGGGTTTGGCACAGGAGATATCATAGTCACGACGTGAAAACTATGGCTTCGTTCGAGGGAAACGGCATGAGCGTCGTCGTCTCGGGAGGTTCGTATATATAGCTGATTTTAGTATCCTATCGTTGCTAATTCCGTACAGGACCGGACGCCAGTCCGATCGTGCTACCTTTACGAGAAGCCGGCGTAGAGAACCATCGAACCCTGTCACATCTCCCCCAGAGTTCCCCGCTGCAGAGCGCACCGAAGAGCAGGCTAATAATTAGCTGGTGGGAGAGAGAAGTTCACATTTGGCGCCTTAAGAAGCCGTTACGAGATTTGTTGGACGCGCCGGATGGGGAGTCCGCCGTGGACAAGAACCGAAAACTACTAGCACGTATCTTAATTAAGGGCGAAGCAAACATTACGTCTGCCACGATCAGTTCCGACGGTTCTCTCCTAGTTGTCTCGACAACATCTGACATTAAAGCCTTCCACCTAAAACCTCGAAGCGAGTCGAAGAAAGACGAGCTCAAGATTGTCAAGATTGAGCTCCAGGAAGATTTCTCTAGACAAGGTGCGACTCGAGTCCGAATCTCACCAGACGGACGATGGTTATGCTCTATTCAAAACAGCAGCAAGGTTATCGTTTCACCGATCCAGTATGACTCCGCCGCAGGTGGCGGGCCGTCGCTTCACTCGAAAGTAATTCGCTTACAGCGCATAGAGCGAAAAATTCAAAAGCACACGTCTCTAGGCGGACTCGGCCAGTACGATAGAACGGTTAGTCATATAGCCTTCTCTCCGGATAGCAAGATGCTAGCCGTTGCCGATCTCGCTGGTTACATAGATACCTGGGTATTGGGCGAGAAGCGACCGAAACACGAGAATGGCGTTAACGGAACTCACGACGAAGAAAATGTTTCGTCTGATAGTGAGGATGAGCAAGATGGCCCGACGGAAATTGGAGGCCTGCGATGGATTCGTAACCCGAAAGGATCTCTTATCCCCAAGCTCCAGGCCGCCCCGACCGTTTTATCTTTTTCCGATCACGTTCCCACTTCGGACCCTTCTACATCAAATGAATATGACGACGCGGACGATTATGTACTACTTACTATCACTGCTAGACCACAAATCCTCGTAATCAACCCCACCCTCGGCTCTCTAACGCCCTGGTCCAGACGAAATTCGATCACGCGCTTCCCTGCGGAATTCCGAAATACCCGCGATCTTGTGAAGGGGGCTCTCTGGTCAGGCTCAAGGGTATGGCTCTACGGGAACACATTTCTCTTTATGCTGGACCTTTCTCGGGATTTAACAGAGCCGACCAGACCCCACGAGTCGTCTAACGGGGAACTTGTGAAGCAAGGAACCAAGCGGAAGAGGGGACCTGATAGTGGTGCCGGCAGCAAGGCGGAAGTTGGAGCAGTGGGACCCACGAAAATCACTCACAGGATTGAAGGTAAAGTGGAAGAGATTCCCCTCGACGGTGTCGCATCGGATCCTATGGACGAAGACGAAGTTAGTCAGCCAGGAGAAGAAGAGAGCCAGAGCGAGGATTCGGATGATGAAAACCAAGGCGAGTTGGCGCTCCTACGCGGCGTCCAAGGAAAGTCGGCTTCCGAGCCTCAATCGGACGATGGCTTAGCCTTCTGGCATACGTATAAATACCGACCGATCCTAGGGATCGTACCCCTCGGCGAAGGGGAGAGCGCGTTGGTAAACGGGGCGGGCGATGGGAAGGTACAAGAAGAACAGCGCAAGGTTCTTGAGGTGGCGTTGGTGGAGAGGCCGCTGTGGGATGTCGATATGCCCGATAGGTACTTTGGAGATGGGGAGTGGGAAAAATAAAGATTCTGTACATAGGTCTACAGTTCGCTGTCGCGACACGGTTGAAGTGTCGGTATGAGAATAAGCTCATTGAACAATTTGGTCTATTTTCTCGTTCGCGTCTTGGATTCTGCAATAATTGTGTGATAACTCCGCGGTAATTATCGGGAAGCTAGCAAGATATTGAAGATACTATGCTTGTGTTGATTCCTAGGTGCTGAACGTGCACAATACATTATTATGAACTCGTTAACCACCAAATTCGATCCCTGCATTGGAATATATCTTGTCTTTTTTTTTTGTTTGTTTTTTTGTTTGTTTTTGTTTTTTTGGAATTCTTGGAGATACTGGCCTACGAAGAAAAGGGGCTTATCTTCCAAATAGTATGCACTCAGTTAGCACAGATTTAACTGGCTTAAATACTATGTATTA
Organism: Daldinia sp. FL1419; assembly: GCA_025201765.1. NCBI lineage: Eukaryota > Fungi > Ascomycota > Sordariomycetes > Xylariales > Hypoxylaceae > Daldinia > Daldinia sp. FL1419. The sequence goes on from MU623398.1 coordinate 132,648, forward strand.
CCTCGCTCAGACACTAAGGTATGCATCGTCCGTTTAACGGGTTTTGCCAGCTAAAGCATCCTACCTAATACATCATACATGCACCTGCTTCATAGGTACCTAAGTACACAGCAGTGTGGAATAGAGGCGACATACATTAGGTGCATCTTATATATCTTACCTCTGTACACGTACGTACTGTATTGCCAATCCAGGGAGGAAGTTACTCGTAGGTAGGTAGTACTATCACTTATCGTACACGTAGCATCTTCCAGAATGGCAGCTCGTAAACAGATTTGCTGCTCTACGAGGGCATGTATCGGATCCCCGAAGCCCCCCTAAAGCCCATAATAAAGACTACCCTCTGGCCTCCTCGCCGCTGCCTCTCTTCCATCCTTCTCTGCACTTCTCTCAGAACGTGTGCGGGCATGCGCGGTGCATTGGAGGATAGTGCGGGTGCCTCCGACGTGGCGGGATCGTTCCTGCGCAAACGGCTCCCCATATCGGAGAAGTTTTCCGCAGCGTCGTGAGGTGCGGTCGAACGTAGAAGTTGGCGCTTCGGGCTTAGGATCTGTCCCCTCATTACCGCTAGGACCCTCGGGTCTAGGCCCGGGTGATCCTAGTTGAATCGGACATCGCCCGCGCGCGATCCTAGGCTTGGGACGTCTAGCAGGAACTCCTCCGATGCCTGGGCTACGGAAATCGCTCGGCAAATTTCCTCGTCTCGCTTTTCCGAGAGCTCGCAGGCCCAAATAATCGACACCAGCTCCCTTTGGCCCCGCGGGGCTATCATTTCGTAAATGTCGCTGTAGCGGCTGTGAAACCTCTCGTTCCATTCTCGAACGCTGAGCACGTCGCTAGTAGCATCCAAGGCGCTAAGTACTGCTTCGAGGGAAGCGGGTTTCAATAAGAAAAGCATCTGCGAAGTTTCGTCGCTCTCATATCCTATCGTAGTCCTCTGTAGCTCGTTTATGACCGGTCGCAGTTCCTGGTCATCCAGGGGGTCGAAAGCGGTGCCGCATACGTACTGGTATTTGCTCAACATTTCCTTGGGGTCCCCGACGAAATAAGGTGGGATAACATCAGCATTGGCCCGAAGCACATTAGGGGACAACGGGTTTATCGGCTCGATGTGATTAGTGATCCCCAAGGCCACTGCTGTCTGTAGAGCGTAGCGCAGCTTTCCCAAATCCCCACCCCAAATCGGGTGCGTACAAATCAACTCTAGATCCCGGCAGTATTTGGGGTCCAGGCGGATGCTGGAGCCTGACACAAACGCACCCTGTGGCTTCAGCCCATACGTGAAGAGCTGCTGCGGTATCGCGTCGAAACAGATGAGCATGGTCTTCCAAAGTCTCAGCTCCGCGACCCCGAAATCGTCTCCGCTATCTAGCCATTCCGGCGGGGGTTTCGGCCAAGATTCTTCCATGGCTTCCTCCATCTTCCGAGACCAGTAGCGAGCGCGGATGCCCGCCAGGTTTGATCGGTTCGGGATCAAGTCTTGTGGACTCCGCTGGAGGAGAAGCTTCTGTTTCTCAGGATCGATCCGTGACTTCGCCCCTATTTGCGGCCGGGTGCCACCTGGTCGGCTTTCCGCCGTTGTCTCCAGAAGTTCGCCTGCCCGTTGGGGACCTAGGTCTTCCTCCCCGTCCGTGCCGTAGTGGCTGTCCTCTATAAAGCCGAAGGGTCCTTCAGAACCTTTGTCGGATGACTGGAAGGGGTCCGCCTCGTCGGAAAGCTCACGTCTTCTCTTGGGGATCTTGTTCGAATCTCTTCTGGGTGGTTCTTCGGAGGATTCACGGCCTGAGAATGATTCATTGTCATTCGAGGAGCTCTCGTCGACCTCTTCAGCCAGTGTAGGATCCCTATGCTGCTTAGGTGAGCGCCCATGTCTTCCGCGACGCTGCCCGCCCTCATCCTTCACGAGCCCGCAAGGCTCACTAGGCTTTCTATCAGCATAACTCAGTTCTGGAATGCTCCCGGCTGCTGACCTCGTCACCGTATCGGAGTTTTCGGCAACGAAGCGTGTTTCGCCCGCCCCCAGCCCTTCCCGCGGCTGTACGTCCTCGCGCTCGTATTTTTGCGGCCGTTCTACTTTCTTCGTTCCATCACTTTGGCCTTCATGCGGTCGGCCTGGGCTATGCCTGGGCTTCTGCGTACTCTGCGGCGTAACCAGATCGTTATCCATAATGTAAAGGATAGCTAGAACGAGTGTTATTAGTTATACATTATAATTTTTAAGAGAGGTCTCACCATATAATTTGATCCGAAGATTACGATAAATGAAATTGCAAAACGTATGTCGATGCCTACCTAGGTAGGGTAGGTACTCATCAATGTAATTGTTTTCAGTTTATGAGTTTTTCTTTGGGGGGGGAAAAAAAAAAAAAAAAAAAAAAAAAAAAAAAAAAAAAAAAAAAAAAAAAACAACAGCAAATAAATCCAGAAAACAGGCGGATATCATACCTTGCCCAGCAACCGTTGCTGCTTAACGAGTAACGCACCTTCTTTTCATTTCCCCTCGTCCCGCGATACATTCAGAACGGTTGAAGCGTGTCATTACAGCTCGATCTCTTTAACACCGCCCGTGCCATAGGTAACTTATCATCTTTACCCTATTCCATCCCCATAAAGATAGTCCCCTCGATGGTTCGTCGTCACAAAGGGGAATTTTCTATAGACTACCAAGCTAGGTAAGTAGTCTAGGTAGCCGTAAGTCTCCGATTTAGATCTAAGTGCTCATATAGTCTTGCTGCTTACTGGTCCCACGATATTTTATACCCCCTCTCCAAACCAATTGGCTTTATGGGGGAATAGAAGGTCGGATCACCAACCAATACCCCTATTCGATGATCTCAATAAATCTGCTACCAGGCACCATTCACGATATCAAGTTACGTGCTATATGAGAAGGCAATAGGCCCAATATAATCGCAAAAGGCGTAGTGGTCGCCTCTTATTACCTACTTGTCGATTATCTCCCAGTTTCTAAGACTCCTCCAGAAGATTTATTTCATTTAGGTACTTTCTTGCCGCGGTTCGTCATTTTCCTGTTCCTGGAAAGAACATTGTCAGTAAACAAAAGATGGATGTGCGGTCTTTTGAGCGAGTATTTCAGCAATTGTAGTCGCCCTTACTCTATCCCCTGGCAAGAAATCGTCTAAATCTAGGTACCACTCGACACAATAACCCCACAATCTACATACTGGGTACCTATTAGTTACCTATATCATTTGGTATTTTCTGGACTTATCAAGACGTATGGACATTGTTATGGACGAATCCTCATCACGAGATCGTGAAACAGTGCTTGGAAATGGGTTCAGAAATCAGATTTACGTATATCACCAGCACATACCTAATAAAAAGTGGTAGATTTTATATGAAAGTATAAATGTACATAAGATACCTACCCGAGCTAGGATAGGGGTAAAATGTTTAGATCATGCAGGGACCTCGTAAATGTAACTTTTATATGCGCTAATACTGTCTGACCCAGAGACCTGGTCTAGTTGGCTCGAAACTTGCTCAGTCCGACTGCAGGTAGCCTCTAGTTCCTTTAGAGGCGACAGTTCCATAGTTGAGAGGGAGTCACCACGTCAATCTGTGTATGTACCTTACTAAGGTAGGTAGTTAGATGTACTACATTCGGACTGGGGATAGGTAGAGACACTATAGTACATTTTTGATCTTGACATTGTATATGGATGTCTAGGTAGTATATATGTATGTAAGTACCTCACAATATATACCTACATATACATGGGGATTGAGTTAAGGTATGTACCGAATTATAAACTCTACGCATAGGTATACATTCCATGGTACCTACGTATAGAGGTATGTACACGTTTTGGATTGCGGGTTGTACCGGTTGCGCTGATTATCTCACGAGGCGACGGCGCTCCTGCCAGTCTACTAATCGTATTCTGTAGTAGGTGGTTGCCCTGATACAAGTGGTACCCGATAGTTTGGGTCATACCTTCCTCGGCCAAAGGAAACGACCAAATCTTGAAGGTCGACTAAATCTTTCCACTCGCATCGATTTCCACACTTCCTTCCTTCTAATTAAACAACTTCGCTTATATTAACGCGAAGCATGCACACTTCCAAGCTTGATAACCCGTCTGATCTCAACCGTCAAGAAACCAATCGTCACGATGATGTTCATCGCTTTGATCACATTCGTCCTCGCGCTTGCCCACGAGGCATCCGCCCACTTCAAGATCACCTACCCGGCTTGGCGTGCTGACACCTTCAATGAAGCTCGCAATTACTCCCAGTGGATCTATCCTTGTATGTACCCATATTCCCCTACGGGATTGATGTCTTGTTTATATATTCGAATCTAACGATCTCCAGGCGGTGGTGTCCCCGATGGCGTCGCCAACCGAACCGAGTGGCCCATCACCGACGGTGCTGTTCAGCTCACCCTTCATCATCCCTGGACCTATCTCTTCATCAACGTCGGCCTCGGTTCTGCCGTCACCGACTTCAACATGTCTTTCACGCCCGACTTGACAAACGTCACTGGCCAAGGCCAATTCTGCCTCCCGTCCCTCTCCGTTCCCATGAATGTAAGAGACGGTACCAACGCAACCATTCAAGTTGTCACCAGCGGCGATTCTGGTTCTGCTTTGTACAACGTAAGTAGCGTACTTATAAGCGCGGCATCATTGCGGCGAGCGTGGATCTAAAGTGCGACTCCAAGCTAACAATGATCTAGTGCGCCGACATCGTCTTTCGGTCTTCCGCAAAAGTTCCGGCCGGCGCGTGCAAGAATGACACCGCTATGTCAGCAGTCGTCGTTGGCCATGCGTCGGAGGCGCCCTCGAACTCGTCAGCTCCGGCGGCCTGCCCGTCTTCTACCCACAGTTCGGCAACGGGAGTCGCCGTGGAAGGAGTTGCATTGGCTATTATGCTAGGTCTGGCCAGTGTCCTTGCCGCTGGGTTGATTTGACGGAGCTTCTTCTCCAGGAAGTTGGGAGTCGGACGTGATACGACAGTGAGCTTGTGTAAGACTCTTACCCATGTAATTATTTAAAGTACCCCGGGCGTGAGGCTCGGAGAATGGGAGATAGGAAATAGCTACACCGATGTAATGTCACGTTAGCTCGCAAGTTGCGCGAGTACGATGAAACTAACGAAAAGGAGTGTTGCAACTTACTCTGTCTCGGTTTAATCTATGGTGACTGCAAACAACAGTCGATATCCGCCCCTACAACTGTTTCGACTGGCTAGTATAATCCCAATAGGTCGCAACAGTTTACTACGACTCGAGCATTTCTATCAGACAGCGCCAACATCTGTGAAACGTTCCCCAGGACGGACCCGATCCCGTCAAATCAGACAGCATAATCGTTGGCTGAGACCTGAGATCGAAGTCCTCCAGTCGCACCAATTCTTTTTGTGAGAATTTTTGTTTATATATATTAGATTGAGTAAAGAGCGTAAAGCCAGATCGAACGTAATAACGGAGTCATGCTTATCGCCGAAAAAAACTCTGGGTAAATCAAAATTGAGGGCGAAATGAGATAGTTTAAATCGGCTGATTCGCGATTGAGGGGTGAGCAGAAGAGTGACGGTTCTTGGTTTCTTTGTCTATTTGGGTTCGCCGGCTCACTTACTCGAGGCTATATTCTCCTTCAGCAGCTCGTTCATTACCTTTTCCATAGTAATGCGTTGGTTCGGGTTAGGTGTTAGCATTTGTCGGACTAGGTACTCGACGCGATCGCGCTGGTTCAGACGGGCCTTGGCCTCGTTGACCTCTCCCAACCACTGCTGCATCTGATGAACAGCCGACACGGCCCTGCTACCTGCATGAGCATGGTTATGCGGCAATGGGGGAGCTTTCCGGTTGAGGTCTGCAATCATCCAGTACAGCTGCTTGGGGTGACCTTGCCGCCCCCGAGCGTCTGGGAAGGGGATCTTGCGTAAAACGTATAACATGGTGACACCTAGGGCCCATACGTCGGATTCGGGGCCACGTAGCTTCTGGCCGATAAACTCGGGGGGTACGTAGTAGGGCGTACCGCCATTAGTAGCCGGGTCGGTAGTGCGAGTCGACAAGCCAAAGTCACAGAGGACGGCACCGCGATCGCGCGAGTACAATATGTTAGCTGGTTTGATGTCGTTGTGAATCTTGCGCTTCTGATGCACGTAATGCAGGGCGCCGGCAATGTCGCGCAGGATGCGCACAGCATCGTGGCGACCGCCAACGAATAGATCGGTAGCGCCGTCGCGCCACACGCCCCGAGCTGCGAGGTCCTTGCCGTCTACGTGCTCCATGTACAGCGACAAGTACCGCGCATCGCCGCCGTAAAGCCGTACGATAGATTCGTGCCGCAGGTCTTCTTGGCTCTGATACTCGCGCAGCCAGATGTCCGCCTGGCGAATCACGTTGCGATGCGTCTCTTGCGGGCGGACATCCGAAGCGTTAGGATTGCGAGTCTTCAACACCTTAACCGTGATGACTCCCTCCGAGACGTTGGAATGCTGCGCCGTGAATACCGACGACGCCCCTGTGGCGGCAATCTGATCTCGCTTTGTCAGTTGGTACTCGTCGAGCTCGCATCCGCCGGGGATGGCGGCCGTCTCGTCCTTTTGGATCTCTAGGAGAGCGTGGCCGTTGGGTATGACAACCTCCTTCGTCCTACCCGCGTTGGGGAGAGGGAACATTAGCTGCTTGTCTTCTGGACCCATAAAGATGATGACGCCGTCCTTCTCTTCGCCGTTTTCTTTACGGGCCTTCTTTTCGGCGACGGGACTATCCGGCTCGCCGTCGCTGGCGTCAGATAGGAAGGATCGCTTCCGGAAAGAATTTACGACGTCCGAGTTCGCGACTAGCGGCGAGTCGGCGCTATCGCGAGGAACTAAGCGCGATGCGGGACGCTTCTCTAGTATCCTAAAGTCGAGGACAGGAATAGTGTAAACGCTAATTCGCCAGGTACCCGGCGACAGGTCCTTGGTATTTCCCGGGACGATCTCTTGGTCAGAGTTTACGCCGGTGGCGGGGCCAGGTTGGGATGTCCTAGCGAGGACGATGGGCACGTCCGACTTGTTCCACAAAATTAAGCTATCGCTGACCGGATTATAGTACAGCTCGCACCATATCGGCGGCCGGCTCTCGTCGTCGGCTTGCGGTATTCTAATGGAAAAGTTGATATCTTTGGAGGTTTGAGTCACCGCTAGCACTTTGGACACAGGTTGGGAGGGGTCAGCCACCTCGGCGCGTAAGGCCAACCACTGGATGTTATCGTTTCCGGGGCTCACCGAACGGTTCCGCGTCAGCGGCCGCACCAAGATGCGGATGCCTTGCTTATGGTGGTCTTCCTCGACGACTAAGGCGTCTAAGGGTACGGTGTCTTGATGCGCATCTTCGACCTCGTCGACTTGGACGCCTCCGAGGAGCCTTTCCTGCAGCTCTTCCGGAGTGAACGGCTCCGTCTTCTCCTCGGAGGGGAAGACTTCCGCCATCGTGAGATTTTGAAAAGGGATACGCCTAATAGAAAAGGAAAGGAAAGATTTGAGCTTAAATTTGGGTAGATACGATGGCATAGACGGAACTGCTGTTTAGCTCACTTGCTGTTGGATATGTCGACGAAGAAAATAAGAAAAAAAAGAAATTCCGAGAGAAGACAAGCAACTCGACAATGGCACTCGGACAAGCTTCTCTGGGGACACTTAGAATAGACTGGGGTATCTATGCATGCTCGGGGAAGAGTACCCGTCAGGTGAACTGTCCTCAGGACCGGATGCCCTCAGTCAAAACTACCTCAGGTAAGCCTGGGTAGACAGAGTCATAATGTCATTTTTGGGAAAGCTTTGGAAAGAAGTGAGATGCTGCGCGGCTGATCCCGTCCTTTTTGCTCTGGGGACTCTAGGGGACAGATCGGCTGCCTGGGGTCAGTCAACCTACCTAGGTTATCCTTCTAATCACGGAACTGAGCTATACCTGCCTGGGAAGACATGTCCTATTATTAATGCCCCTGCTACTAGATGCTAGTTCGCGTGGTAGGGCGTCCGGGAAGCCTTATATAAATAAGGCAAATGGCCTCAAGACGGTGGGGACCATGCCAAAAGCGGGCAGCCTACCAACTTTCATACATAAGGAGCGAGAGGAGGAATAAACTTCTTGCAAGTTACGAATTGCTAGGGCTGAACGCTTGACACACGGTACCGTATGACACCGTATTTAAATACAGTGAAGACGGTCGCGTTCTGCCGCATGAACGGTTCCAAATGACTATAGGAGTCACGGAGTTGACACTGTCTGTCTCATTCGCTCATTAGGGATATGAGGGGGAAGGTGGCTCAGATATGTCAAATGATTCGATGATAGGGCGAGAACGGAAGACGAAGAGGATTATCCGCTTCCTTTTGGCCCCCAATTCCCAAGCGTTCTAAATGACACCATAGGGGCTGAGCAATCCGAGCTGTCATAGCCATCATTCCACCGCCGACTAACGGACATAGCCCGCTTCAGAACTGGAAGTACCGCATCGTTTCGCCTAGTATTGGAAAGTCTATTGTATGTTCATTCTTCGCTCCCAAAATTCCATACCACTATCGTTTGAGTTATGCGTATGTGTTAGTTAATGGGTACAAATGAATTGTTGCTTCCAAATCTATGTTAAACGAGTGCCGTAGGAACAATTGCAAATACGATATAAGAAGAGAGTTAATCATGAAACTTCGTGATGGAAGATTACAAGGCCTTCGCCTCTCACTGCCGTCAGCGAAGAGACCAGGACGGAAAGAACTTAATAACTGGTAACTAGGAAAAAAAAGGATCCGAAAAGAAGGAAGATGAACCTTGAAGGACTCAATGATGTGGTCCGTGCATAACACATGTGTGTGTGGGTCCATGAGGTAAAAGTCTCCACCTGGATATTAACATATAATACTTGATTGGCCTAGTGTAATAGACTAAAAATTTCAAACTTCCTCTGATTGGCTTTTGCTCGCGGCGATGTGGCCAGTGTGGCCAATGTTATTGGAGCGCGATGTCCTTGTGGCCCCCATGAGGCCTGTAATTGGTATGATTGGCACCTCAGCTTGATGCCTTAGGCACTTAAGGCTCCCATTTCAACGATATGGTACCAAGCGAGTTCCCACTTTGTCCTTCTCACCGTCGCCCAGCTACGATTTCCAACAAAGAAACACAGCGGATCAAGCAAAGGCATGCAATAGTGAATATCTACACATCACAACAAAGCCCCCCTAACACATATAGAAATTGCTCCTTTGGTGCAAAACAACCCCAAACCTCCCCGAAACGTCAAAGAAGACAAATCTTAGTTTTTACTTCGCCAAAATGTATTCTATATCTCTTATTTAGATGGCTTCATTCACTTACAGCAGCCTTTACATCGTGACCCCGTTCCATGAACTTGTACTCATATCAAATATTCCCAATCCGTCAATAACCACCCTAATACTACCGGAATCGACTCCCTATACCACTTAGAATACTGCCCACAGCAAATCGTCTACCCGGTCGAATTAAATTCCGACTCTTGATACCCATTTCCTTATCCGAGACCCTGCGGTCTTCGAAATATACACCCGATAACGCACACTCTGCCAGAGGATGGATGATCCCGGATGGACATGGCCTGCTTGGAAGTTTGGGATGAAGAGAGAAGAACTCTTCACCGGACTCCATAATCAATACAACACGATAGCCTTCTCGATCCAGGATCCCGAGGCCTTTCACCACGATGTCTACGAGATATCCAATACCGCGAGCACAGTCGATGAGTTCCACCGCATGCTAGCTGACCGCAAGCAGCTTCGGCTGGACGAGCTGAACCAGAGCCTAGAGTCGGCCTCCGTCGAGATCATCGCCAACCCAAGCCTTATCGGTACTCAGCAGTGGCAGTATGCTCTTCAGCTCTTCCGTACCAGGTCCTTGGATTCCCTCGTAAGATATTTCGCGTCTTATCTCCCGGACGATCATCCCTGGTACCAATCTACCGACGACCCGACGTCGAAACCGTTTTTTGACGATCCAGAGGATGACGTTCCTGTTATGACGCAAGAACCCCTGGCCATCGATACCGCTTCCAGCATTCCGGCCAGCCATCTTCCTCCTTCTCCTCGGTCTCTCACGATGTGCTCGGATGACTCCGCGATATCGACCCCTGCGCGAACGCTCTCCTTCTCGGAACCCGAGACGGAGGCCATGGCGCTATCGGGGACGCTATCTCCTGGTTTCGACGACGAAACATCGCAGTCGGACGAACCTGACACTCCAACCACCTATGTGTCCGACATGTCGGAGATAGGATTGCTTGAGTCTCAGTCGGAAGAAGAGGAGGAGGAGGAGTATGTTGCGGATGAGAGCAATCATGCACCTTTGGACCGCGACGTCCAGGGGACCGAAACGAACGAGTCAGAAATATCAACCTCTCGAAGCGAATGCCGCCCGGAATCGTACGTGAGTAGTGAGGCCGAAAAGATAGTGTCATCTAAGCATAGCCCGCTTCGTAGAGGTGTTCGTGGTGGAAGCCCAGGTCAGATCAGATCGCGACGGAGAAGTCCAGAGCTTGGACGGGTTCAAAAACCCTTACCAGATCCCACAAGAGTCAGACCCAAGGGTCGAAGACGTTATTTAGGCAGTTGATACTGCTACGAAACTGTATATATCCCTATGAACCCTTTGTACATACCCAACGCGTTAAGTTACTTTTTTACCATTGTACTCTTGGCATTTCATTTTCGGGGTGTGGTGATAGCTTCGATATTGTCCTGATTGCTAACTTGACCAACCTACGCGAATAACATCCCAGCTGGGATATAATATGATATATACCTATGAAAGCAGGGCTTTTCACACGCTATAATATCCTGATAATAAGGTATTCAATTCCACTCTAATTGCTAATCGATCTTAGAAATAGAGATGTGGCAGAGTTGCTGCCATATGAACGACGCTATTCGCGGGTGCCTGTAGCAAGTGATGACACCCACCACTGACCTAACGCGTAAGTGCCCGTTTTTCAACGCTCTTTCCCCCATCGCTTCATAATTACAGGGAGAACGGACACTAAAGATTCTCGTTTCTCGGGGGTACGGTACCTAATTCAAGGGTAGAAGTTCGATAAGAACTGTGGTGAGGTCATCGACTTTTATGTGTATGTGATCACGAATCATGAGGTGTAACAAGACTGGCAAAACGTACAATAGTTTGAATAGCGTAGGTCAAATGCCTACGTCTAATGTCTAATTTTCCACGATTGTCGACGTTCTTCCACTTATTGAAGTCCTATACGTTGTGTACCAACAAAAGTGTCCGTTATCCCGGAAAACGCGTACTTCTTACAACAGGGCGTAATTATTCCGCCCGAGGCTGTGTAAATCATAACATTTTCGAGTAATACACAAAACAAGATGCCCGAGACACTGCGAGAAAAGGCAACAAAAAAGTTACAAGGTCCCGACGCCAACCCAAGCCAACTCGGCGACCCCATCAGCGTCAAGGCAGAGCAGAGCGATACCGTGCCAACCGAAGGGGAAGAGGGCGCGGCCAAGGCTTCGCAATCGCCTTCTCACGAATCCAAACAGAGTAGGGAAAATGGCAAGGGTAATAATAAGGACGCAGGCAATGAGACGTTGAGAGAGAAAGCAGTCAAGAAACTCCAAGGACCTGATGCCAACCCAAGTCAGCTAGGCGATCCGATTAGTCTAAAAGCCGAGACGACCGACGATGCTCCCACCGAGGGGGAAGAGGGGGCTCGCAGGAAGGATTCGAAGCTATGAATATTACCCAGGTAGACTTATTATTTCTAACGATATAATATTTCGTCTTGAATCGGTATACAATTTTATAGGTACCTAGTAAATATTGATATGTCAACGTGTTGCCTCTGTTTGTCTATGTGTTAGGTATTCGACGTACCTGGTAGATTACTCGCCAAGAAAAAGACTACTAATATCGTACTTGACCTTAATAAACACCAATGTTGATACGGTAAGCATGTCCTTTTTATTACCTAACAATATTGCGGCTTACGATTGAAGCTTTGGAATCATCCAAAATAAACCCGGTCCGGGAGTTGTGCGAGATGCCGATCGACCGCAATCCGGTACTTGTAGATTTGTCATGATTCCAACGGACGAACGACATATGATAGATCCGAAATATATCGCTCCAATAGTAATCGATCAAACCTAACTAACCTGCACGCAACGAGATGGCGCAATAGTTGTACAAGTACGTCATTCTTGACTTATACCACATTCGACATGCTTAAGCCGAATAAGTCGGGCTTTCGACCGCCGTTCCGCACCTCGAATAAAAGCCAAGTACCCACCTGCTATGGAATATCCGATACCTTAGGTACTTAGAATACCTAGGTTACCTAGGTATTTAACTACCTTTAGTCGAAAGAGCCCCCAAAACTTCTATATGAAAGAATAGATACCCTCAAGTTCGAATTGTATCAACCATTAAATATTCAGTCACACATCAGTTGCCCTTTCTAAAGAATCCAGCCCGTTCGTCGTTGGTATTGAAAACATGTCTCAACCCGTAAGCACTCGCTACCCCAAATGAACTCCGTTCGCTATACCCGAAGCTAGGTAACCACTAAGACTCAAGACCAAGATCGAGTACCAAAAGGATGGTCGCTTTACCAGACCTGCTAGCACATTCCGCGATTTCATTTCCGCAGACCCCAACTCGAAGTTTCCCGCCGAGAAAGGCCGATATGCTTTGTACATCTCCGGCGGTTGTCCGTGGGTATGTTTGTTCCGCATAATCTGTGTATATCTAACCGTAGCTAACCTGATCTCGCAACGTCAAGGCGCACCGCACCAATATTGTGCGTTCGTTGAAGCATCTTGAAGATATTGTTGACCTTTACGTCTTGAGCGCCTCCATGAGCGACAAGGGCTGGTGGTTCGACGGTTCAAACGGTAGTCTTTCAAAAGACCCTCTATACGGCTTTACTTACTTGCGGGAGCTGTACTTCAAAGTAGACCCCAATTTCAACGGCAGGTTTACCGTGCCTGTCCTATGGGACAAGAAAACTGAAACTATCGTCAACAACGAGTCCAGCGAGATCATCCGCATGTTGTATTCCGAGTTTGACGCTTTGATCCCAGAGGAATTCCGGGAGGCTAATAAACCCGGCCGTGGCCTATACCCGGAGCACTTGCGCAAGGAGATTGATGATCTTAACGAATGGGTATACAACACAGTGAATAACGGTGTATACAAAAGCGGATTCGCCACCAAACAAGAGTCTTACGAAGAGAATGTGTACCCCTTATTTAAGTCTCTCGATAGACTCGAGGGTATCTTGGCCGGCCACGGCAAGCCTTTTCTCCTTGGTGATCAGCTTACGGAAGCAGACGTGCGCCTGTACCCAACCATAGTACGATTTGACACCGCTTATCACACAGTTTTCCTGTGCAATCTCAAGAGCATCCGCCACGACTACCCGCATCTTAACAGGTGGCTGCGCAGACTGTACTGGGACGAGGACAGCAAGGTAACCGGCGGCGCCTTTCACAAGACCAGCGCTCCGTGGATCAACTTGTACGCTGAGGGATACGCGACCGCAAGGGCGAGGGTTACTAAGATTGAGGGCCCTATTATTGTTCCTAGGGGTCCGGCGGTGCCTGTCGAGCCCCTGGCCGAGAATGAGAAGATTTGGTGATCGTACTCTCGATATCTTACACATCGGTAGGATGAAGGACGATAAAATAGGAACAGTCATTGGAGTATGCTTAATTTTCTTTACATACTAGGGCTCGTGGTTCTTACCAGGTCCCATCACTTTAAATATTTTTATAGGGATACTATTTACACGCATATGCCATCATCTAAGAATGCGCCAGTGACATGGCCACTACATAGTGAGAGTCTGCCCTGCATAGACAGTATATTCTAATCATTATGAGCTTCGAGTCTTCCAACCACCTTCAGCTTGAAAAACCTCCCCGACAGCTTTGGAAACCGTGAGTAGATGTCTGTCGTGATATCTCGGTGCTACCAGTGATAACCCAATCGGCATCCCGTTCTCCCCTTTGAAACCGGGAATGTTCACCACGGGTACATGAAGAGCCTAGAGACACGAATTTAGCGATGAGTACTTCGCTACCTACTTAGGAACCCTAACTTACCGTCCATATCTTATTAAACGCCGGGCTTCCCGTAAAATCTATACCCACCGGCGCCTCGTCTACCACGCTCGGTGTGAGGATAGCAGCATACTTACCAGCGATCGCATCAATTCTAGGTCTCAGGGCAGCTATACCGTCAAAAGCCTCGAGCTGGGCAGCGTGTGATATCTTGCTACTATTCTCAACGTGATCGACGAGAAGAGACGTCAGCTTTTCCTTGGTAATTCGGTACTCCGGTAAGAACGTCGCTCTCGCATCGGCATCAAGGATAACCCCGTGCCACTCGGGCATCTTGTCGAACTCGGGGGGCAGCTGGATCTCCTCGACCTCGGCTCCGTGCGCCCGCAGTACTTTCGCGCCGGCTTCTAACGCAGCTACGGTGCCGGGCCCCGCCTGAGGCCAAACCATGGTTTTTAAGAGCGCGAATTTAGTCCCCTTGATCGAGAGGTCTTCCCGCGGGGGCGTGTCGTCCCCGAGCGCAAATGCGTCGGCTAGCAATTGGAGATCCTCCACGCTTCGCGCGAAGAAACCGACCGTGTCGAGGTTGGGCGAGTATATTTTTACGCCCTCGCGACTGACCGCGTTCCATGTAGGCTTGAAGGCAAAGATCCCGTTGAACGAGCCTGGGCGGATCGTGCTTCCGCCTGTTTGGCTGCCGAGCGCAACGGGTGCTTGAAAATCCGCTACTGCTGCTGCGGATCCGGAAGATGATCCGCCTGGAGTCCGTGTTGCGTCATGGGGATTTCGTGTTTTTGGTCCAGTTGCGGTAGAGGCGAATTCTGTTGTCGTTGTCTTGCCTGTAGTAGCTGATAAGTGTTCTGTGGTTTTGGTTATCTCTAGCTTTATAGGAATCCTACCAAGTATCAGCGCTCCAGCGTGACGCAGGATAGTAACAGCCGCCGCATCGACCTTTGGCTCATCTCCCTCGTAGATCGGAGAGTTGTGCTGGGTCGGCATGTCTGCGACTAATTAGTACCCTTATTTTAAAAGTAGGAGCAAATTTACCTTTTGTATACATGATATCCTTTATCGCAATAGCGACACCATGAAGGGGTCCCCTACTAGGAGGAGGTGTGAAGTCGAGCTGCTTCGCCTGCTGGATTACGTATTCCGGGTCGAGATATGCCCAGGCTCTTACAGCGTCATCTCTCTTTTCGATTCGCGCAAGTAGCGACCGAGCATATTCCTCCACAGTTAATGACCCGTCTTCGATTTTTGCGATAACTTGAGCAGCGGTAAACTGGTAAGGCTCCATGTTGGCTATGCTAGATGTTGTAAGTAGATGAAACAATCGCAATTGTCAACTTTCAATCAAGATTAAAACGAATGGCGTTTGTAACCCCGAAACCCCATCGCAATAATCAACCAAACATATCCTTATATTTCCGAAATAGTTGTTGGCTGCTCTGCCCGGCCGGGATCGGAGTTCACGGCAATACTAGCTCGGGGTAGCTTCCCCCACTTATAGCCGGATAGGACCGGATCCATCCGGGACGCAAGTAAAAATATCCCCGACTGTATATCTAAATTGTGAGGAGTACTGGCGTACGACGAACAACTAACATTATCTCATGTAATTATTTGACATTGTTTCTAACGTAGGTACCTAGGTAATCCTAATACTAGATGGCACTTTAGTCGATCCCAAGATGCAATATCAGAACCAAGCTCATACCTAGGTATGAATAACGTTCCACAAGTCACCTAATTACATTACTCGGCCAGCTATGATACTTGAAAGGCAGTAGTTTTCTGACTCTCCTAGCACAATCACATCAATACTAGGTACTTTACCAACCGGTATTGTAATCTATTTACCCGTTTGGCTCCAACGGTCTAGTGGGACATGCTAAATTCAAAGCTTCAATATCAAGTCAAACACATTTGTCAAACACGTTTATCAAACGGGCTCTGGAAGAATCATATACTAAAGCGAACGGGAACTCCAAGCTATTTCCCTTCAGACCATCAAGATCCTTCGAAGTTGAGCAATCTGTCTAGGTCTCACTCGGAGGTAGTATTTAAGGAGAGGTGGTATAAGGAGTTAATGACATGAATGCTTTATTTCCCTGTATGCTTGAGCGTTCCTTTATAGATTTCTTGTGCAATTTTATTTTTTGAAGGGTGTAAAAAGGAGGGATGACTAGAACATGGGATAGTGTCATAGAGACTTGAACCATCAAGCGAATATTATTCCAACCAAGCCGGCATAAACATCCTGGTCTGAATACTGAATAGGTTCTTTGTAAAAATCTCTACTCAAGAGATTTTGACCCAAGATATCGGGGGGGGGGCGGCGGGGGGCGCGGGGCGGCGGGGGGGCCGGGGGGGGGGAGGGGGCAGTAGAGAAT
>MU623398.1:149120-203734 GCA_025201765.1 Daldinia sp. FL1419
TTTATTTTTTTTTTTTTAAAAATATCTACTCAATTTTTTTTTACCCAAATTATCCCCCCCCCCCCCCCCCCCCCCCCTATTTAGAATTCTTCAGAGTTCAACACACTTATTCTTTTCTCCCTCATTATCTCATGTATCTGTTAAAGCCACGTTTATAATAGACTTTAGAATTGATTATAGCTATTGATTTTTGATCACGAAGTAACATCCAGACATGCCGTAAACATTCAAGTATTTGCGAAGTGCTTAGGTATGTATCTACCTAGGTACGTAAATAATTAGGTAAATTAATAAAATGCCTCAACAAAATGGCGGCATGGCAACTAGACAGCGCACCGTCCCTTGCATGCTTTTTTTCTGCAGGTCGCCATTTAAGATAGCTAGTCGAAAATAGGTATAATAAGCTACCAGTCTTATACGGATGCCCCATATATCTACCCCCTACTACTAAAAACAATACCTTATTTTAATTAATTATAAAAATTCGAATTTTTAAATAAATAAAAAATAAAATATATTATTAGAATCTATAGGTGTTATATATTAATATTTAATATACCAGCCTTGGGCGCGGCATATTGCGACCAAGCGGCGGCGCATTGATTTGATTAGCTTCTTAATAAGGTTAGGATCTATAGCCCTTTATGTTTCCTTCAATAACTTTATAGCATATGTAATATTTCTTTTATTTTTTTTTAAATATTAAAATTAAAGCTTTAATTTATATATTTTTTTTTTTAAAACCTTCCAGATATGTTCAATGGGGTTTAAATTGGAAGAGTGGGGAGGCTATTTAATTATAAAAATACTATACTTTTCAAATTACTTTTTTGAAGTTTTAAACTTGTAGATAAGTGTATTATCTTAAATAAAAAGGTTTTTAAATTTGTAAAAAAGTGCAAGACCTTTTTTTAATATATTTATATATGAATTAAAGATCACGCCGCCGCGTGGAACCTTAGAATCACCTTTATATATGATTAATTAGTTAGTACTTCTTTTATTATATCGTAATTATATTATATTTTATATTATAATTGAAATATTAGTATTAATATGCTTTTTCTTGTTTATTAAGTTTTTTTTATAACATTTGGATAAAAATCGGATTATTTATTTATTAGGATTTAAAGGGTTATTTTTGATGATAATTTCGTTTAAAAATAAGGTTCTTTTAAAAAGTTGTAATTTTTTGCTATAGCCATATTTTTGGGTAAAAGCTAACCATTTCCGAACATTTTCATTGAAGAATTTAATACGCTTAGTAGCACATTATTTCTTTAAATTTTAATTTTACAACTATCGCTATATAATTAAATTATTAGTTATAAAAAACCCGTGGTTTTATATATCTTAATAGGTTACATAAGGTTGCTGGCGGATTAAATGGCGTAATTAACTACTTCTACAACCTTAAATAATATGGTTTTTAGTTTGGTACTTTTTAGAACAAAAGATATAATTATATTCAAAGTGTTTAATTTATTAAATGATAGTTTGGTGTTTATAATTAAATGCATTTATAATTGTTATTTTAGTTGCGCCCCCCGTTACAGCACCAATTATAAAAACTTTAGTTTTAAGGGTAAATTCTTAGGTTTTATAGCGATTGCTACTAATTTTACAATTAAAAATATATAATTTGGATAACATTTTAGCTTGCAATAGTTATTTGAAATTGGTGGTGCTATTGTTATTTTGTTTAAAATTGTGGTGGGGGTTGTGGGGCGTCTGCATAAGAATGGTGTATTAGTGTACTTACCTAGGTAGGTACGTAGGTTAGGTAGGTTAGGTAAGTACCTAACTTGTGTGCATTCCATTAAGTTGTTGGGTACCTATCCTTGCGCATTGTAGGTACCTATGAGGGGGTTTCGCATTCAAAGTAGAGTTTACAAGTACCTACCTAGGTTACCTAGGTTAGGTAGATTACAAATATGACAGGTCAAGTTTTTGTTTTTTTTCAAACAAGACACCAACAACCTAACCTGATAGCAAACAAAATACCAAACCATACATACGACAACTACATCCAGGCCTCGGTTTTCATATTCCGCAAAATGAGTTCAACGCTGCGTGCCTGTGCTTCTTGTGGTCGCAATTTACCTCGGTCATCCTATACAGCCAACCAGTACGCCAGAGGCGTTGGCGTATCGCGATGCGCGGGCTGTGTTCATGGACACCACGTCGATACCCCATCGACTGGCGGGTTTGATAGCGGCCGGTACAACCTGTCCAATGGGGCCAGCTTCGAACAATACGATCTCGATAATCCCTTTGCCCAAGGCTCATTCCGGTGGGTAGCTAAAGGAATCTACACTTCGGGCACTCGCGAGGGGCAGCCCTGCGTCGTCAAGTGGTTCAAGACCGGCGCCGTCTATGAGGAAGACTACTTCACCCTCGATATCAAAGCTGTCCATAAGGCTTTAGAGATTGTCAACAAATTCAATGAGCTCAACATAATTAATAAAGCTATCAAGATCAATGTACCTGGTGTGTGGACATATCAGAGCGGCGAAGCCGCCGGACAACGTGCTTTATGCGAACCCTTCATCCACAGCTACCAAAAGTTCAACAGCAACACCGGATGGACAGACGACTCGGAGTCCTGGGGAGAGGTCATGCAAGCCCTCAGCCACTTCAGCTACCACATCTCGGGTGGCCAATTCGTCCTATGCGATCTTCAAGGTGGTATTTACCAGCGAGAAGTCGTCCTCTCCGACCCCGTCATCTTGTCGCGCAACCGCGACTACGGCGTGACAGACCTCGGCCCCGATGGCATCAGCTCGTTCTTCAGCCAACACCGTTGTAATGATTACTGCCGCCCTCACTGGACAATGCCCTCGAACCCGACACAAATCTACCGTCCAGTTCGCGGCACAACTATGCTCAGACACTCGGTTCCCACGGCTACTTCGCGACCCTCGAGAACTTATTATTCGACTATAGCGGAGTAAATGGCATCATCACACGGATATCAGCGTTGGTATTATGATATCACGCTCTTTGGACTCTGCTCATTTTGATGGAGGAAACGACCTATACTCAGGGTAGTCTCGGGATTAATCAAGACATCCATGTATCTAGGTTAGCAGTCCCTGAAAATATACTTTTCCCCCGAACCTCAGGGCTTCGTAGAACAAATGCACCCAAAACGAGCATCAAGCCCTAGTCAATGCAACCAAAGAGGGATACATAGATTGATCCTATACTACACCCTTCGTAAAAATACCGACTTGTTTTATCACCTCTTACCTATTAATAGTGGGGTTTAACCGAGGTAACCTCACGTCTAAGACATGATCCACCATCATTAATGCAAGTCCAAACCCGAGAAAGACTAAAACATCTCAATGTCGTGAATGGTCTTGAGGTTTATATATATATTAATATTATTATCATACCGCCGTGACGTCATCCCGGTGAGGATGTCACTCCGAGGAACCGGGGACTCGATGCTTTGCCGGTGAAGTAAATGAGCCGAGGACCGAAATAAAAAGGTATGAAAACGCGGAAGCTCTGCAGCTTGTTAATTCTTAGAAACAAAACTAATAGTATATAATTTGACTGATTGATGCGTTTTAAATAATGGCTATTATTGAAGTTCAAGTCGTCTTCGACTTCCTTTGCGCGGTATGTGCAACACCCATGATTCACGAACCCTTCCGGTCCGGTGCCACTGATCGGCGAACCGGGATAGCCCGCATTAAAGCTGACATCAAGGATTTAGTGGTGCTACATCGGGAAACGCAACCTTGACCGCGCCATTTCGCTATACCAAAAGACGTATCCCGGCGGGAGATCGGATACGTTTGCTATAACGTGGTCGCCTTACTATCTCGAATACAACACGGAGCCGCATAGCGTGGATAAGCTGGAACTCGCCGACGTACGTCTCGCGCACTTGTCGCATAAGCAGCGCGCCGCGCTCACGTTGCGCATGAACCGAGCCGGTCGAGCTGCCGGTATTGATTTCATGTGGGGCGGTAGGATCGGCCCCGATACGCGGCAAGCCCACCGGCTCATCCGGCTAGGCGCCACCAAAAGCGACGAGATACGCGATGCTGTCGTCGAAGGTCTCTTCGACGCGTACCAGGCGCGGGAGCAGGATATTTCGGAACGCGGGGTTTTGAGGACGGTTGCGGTGCGAGCGGGTATAGACGGCGGGGAGGTAGATGCGTGGTTGGATTCCGACGTCGATATGGATGCGGTGGATGAGGAGGCTAGGAGGAATAAAGATATTTTTGGAGGGTCTGGTGTTCCGACGTTTGTTGTTCAGGGTGGGAATCGCCTGGATGGTGTGCAGGATCCTATGGACCTGCTTGAGGTCTTTATTAGGGTCCGAGAGGGCGGACAGCTGGAGAACTAGGTAGATGCTCGAGTAACTAACCGCACTTTAACACTGTATATCTTTTCTTGGAGTATGCTGTCTAAATTTGAATTAGGATGGGAAAAGCGTGTTGGGGAATTTGTAGATATAATAATAATACGTGGAAATACGGAACTGTGATGAAAGGTTTCTCGTTTTTGACAATACGCCCAAAGATTTACTTGGTACTGAAATATTCGTTGTATGCCTGGTGTTTAGTCGCAATTTTCGTTAATATGTCTTCCCTATATTCCTAACCCATCAATTAATTAAATGTTAGGTTTCTAGCACATATTCTTTTTCTATCGAGCGCAATTCACTTTCATTCTGGCCGCCAAGTTCTTGTCACGAAATATCAAACCCCCTTCTGCCTAGGAAATGCGTTCTCATCATGCCGTAAAGTTTACCTTGTCTGCTTAGGATACATATAACCATATTTGTCTTTTTTCATGTCTTAGTAGACGTGACTAAATATATCCTCTTCCGACTAATTCACTACCTCCGTAGTAGTCTCCGTTGCTAAACGTTCGTCTATAAAATCAACCCTACAATGGCTTTCCTACTACTCAACTCCTACAACAATCTCCAGGACAGATGCTCGTCGAAGGTATCCGTACATATCCAGAGTTTTCTGTCGCCCATAGCGATCATCATAGGTAACAGCGTATCCGCCCACCATGGCGTCACCCGGTTTCATCCGCTACACAGCCGATGAGCTGCTCACCATCTACAATCATCACGCGTCCAAGACTGGGATTGTCCCCACTATATTCTTCTCGCATGATGTAGATTGGTGTGAGATTCTTGCCAAGCCCGTAACAGGATGTTGGCTTGCGGCTCGGGAGCGAGAGGCCACATATTCCATGGATGGCTATAACGAAAAGCAAAACAGCTGGGTAGTCATTCTCGAGCTCCCTGAGGGAGAAAATATTACAATAGAGCTAAGACAGACAGATACGTGGGGCAACACCATTACCCTGTGTCAAAAGGGAGAGCCTCTGCGTATCATGGCCGAATTTGGCGGGTTCGATCTTCTTGAAGGTTATGCCTGCAGCTTTAGGAACGAGGTGAACGAACCCACCGAGGCTAGCACCTGGTTGGACCAGTTAGAGAGGTCCGGCGTGACTCGGTATTCTCTAGACCACGGCCGAGGTGAGAATCCATCTCTTGTATTATTATTTGGGGTAAAACGCTAATTATCGTTAAATATATAGGCCGCCGATACTGGATCGACGCTATGCTTCGGCAACTCCGCGGGTTCTACAAGGGCCAACCTCCTAGCCTCGACCAAGCAGAGATGACGCACGTCTGGAAGCTCGGCCAAGAGGTAGAGGTGCCCAAGAGCCATCAACGTATCGTGGCCGGCCGATTTCTCCCTACAAAGTGGTGGACAAGCTACCACCTCCAGCATACCCGTCCTATCCAACCTAAACTACCTTCAGGGCCCTGGCGGTTCCAAGGCGATAGGCTTGACGTGCATTCTTGGTTCAAGACAGATGAACAGCAATCACGATCCGCGTTCTGCCCAGCTACCCGTGTCTGAACCCCGGCCAGGGCATCTCACGAAAGATTGGAGAAATCCAGCAGGGGGAAATACCTCTTCTTGGTATAAGTTTGTTGGCAGTTGGTAAAGAAGTTTAGAATTACATATAAACTTCATTGGAGTGCTGATTAGTTACCTAATATAAGAGATATTTATTTGCACATCAAACGTGGAGCACGTCAACTATAAAGATTGGATATCTTCATAAGTAGAGACATACCTTTAACCTAGTAGAAACGATGCAACCCAGAACCTCGGATTTGATGGTTATATTCCCGGGTAAATATAAAAGACAAGGAAGACATCGAGGCTCTAACACCGGCCGCACGGGACGATTGCCGTCTATTTATTCCACGAGGCAGCCCGCTGCAAGGGGACTCCGCATACTATTAATTCCCCTAGCTACGGCGAGTTTAGCGCTATGTGGGAGAATCTATAGCGCGTTGCCAATTCCTCCATCTTGGGATGTTCCATCACATTTCCCTAAATTATCCGCCAACCGACTGACGCCATTTCGAGCTCTTCTGTCTTTATGTACATGGGTATTCAATCCCAATGCGGAGTATTATTTACGTACCTATGCTATGGCCAGTTCAGGCACGTTTGCGCTTGGAGGTCAATACGATCTTGGGTAGTATTCCCGTTATGAATGCCGTTATTCGAATGCGCTTAGCGGAACCGAGATATATATTCCGCCTTTGCGATTATCTAGTCGAGGATCGGGCTAAATCATCATAATCCTACCAAGAATTGATAGCTAGGATTCCTATATATTCATTCGATAGTCCACAATGTGATTGTTTCGTTACGTAGACTCCTGCGGCACTAGATATACTTAAGGCGTTTGCACATCTAGTGTCGTCTGTTCCCGAGGGCAGACCTATCTAGAAATTGGCTACAGTCGTAATTAGATAGCTATGCGCTTGCAATATCTGGGGTATCAGTTGCTGTCTGTAGCGGCTGGGTTTGCACCCTTCGCAAACGCCCTCGGACAGCAGCAGATAATCAGCTTCACCAGTACAGACGGTGCTTTTCAAGTAGCTGGCGGATCAATCTCCCAGCCACAGATCTTAATTTCAAACAATGATTATTGGGGAGTTATTCGCGCCGCGGGTGATCTTGCCAAGGACTTTGGTCGAGTGACGGGGACCAATTTCACATTGAGCAATGGGGAGCCTGGTGCTGAGCCGGCATCATACGAATACAGACCAATCATCCGGAATTATACGCATGTAAGTCAAGTATATTCCTACCGTACCAAATCTATAGCATGCGCGATCAATCAATGGCACAATGGCCTTAAAACACTAATAGCTGTCTTCCAAGTCCTCAGGCGGGGCGTAATGTGAATCTTTTTTGGTAAACGTTTATTAACGTGTGTGGTCTAGTATGCGGTTAATGATACGCAATACTTCCGCGGCCCCGAATACGCTGATCCGTCGGCTGAAAGCACTGTTATAATTGCTGGTACGGTGGGGCATTCCAAGATGATTGATGACTTGATCAGTGCCGGGAAGCTGAATGTTTCTGCTATCGGAGGGAAATGGGAATCTTTCACGACTAAACTTGTCAAAGATCCCGTCGAAGGATGCTCGAAAGCTGTGGTCATCGCGGGCAGCGATGCTAGAGGCACTATCTTCGGCATATACGACATTAGCGAGCAGATTGGGGTGAGCCCATGGTATTGGTGGGCTGACGTGCCCATCAAGCAGTCGAAAGAAATATACGTCCTGCCAGACGACAAGATTCAGGGGTCCCCTTCGGTCAAATACCGCGGTTTTTTCATCAACGATGAGCAGCCGGGATTATCGGGATGGGTCCAATGGAACTACCCGGATACCCCTTACGGAGTTGGATACAATGCCGATTTCTACTCGAATGTATTCGAACTACTCCTTCGACTCCGAGCGAATTACCTATGGCCCGCCCTCTGGGGCACCATGTTTGAGATTGACGATCCGGCAAACCAGCCGCTAGCCGATGCCTGGGAGATTGTGCTGGGAAGTTCGCATACAGAGCCTATGATGCGCGCACAGAACGAATTCGGCACGTTCTACACTAGCAAGGGCCTCGGTCCGTGGGCATATAACCTAAATAATAAAACGATTGACGAATACTTCGTCTATGGAGCGCAAAGGGCCAGGCCTTACGCTCGCAATAGTTTATGGACCATGGGTATGCGTGGAACCGGTGATACGGCTATTGAAGGCCTAGGTGTCGAAGTGATCGTCGAAATGCTGGAGACTCTTGTTCACAACCAGCGGGCCATCATCGAAGATGTGCTGGATATCAAAGCCGCTGAAGCACCCCAGCTATGGTGCTTGTACAAAGAAGTCATGTCGTATATCCTTCAAGGCCTCACGATCCCAGAAGATATTACCCTTTTATGGGCGGACGACAATTGGGGTAATGTTCGAAGAGTACCGATTGACAACGAGACGACGCGGTCTGGAGGAGCCGGCGTATATTACCACTTTGATTATGTCGGCGACACCAGGAACTACAAATGGATAAACACTATCCAACTCGAGAAGACTGCGGAGCAGATGCAGCTCTCGTATTCTCATGGTGCTGACAGGATATGGATTGTTAACGTCGGTGATCTCAAGCCTTTGGAGATCCCGCTCAATCACTTCCTAGATATGGCATACGACATTAACCAGTGGAATGTAGACGGGGTAGCTAACTGGACTCTTGCTTGGGCAACCCGAGAATTCGGATCGGAGCATGCACCAGCTATCACGGAGATCATGACGCGCTTTGGCATGTTCGCTGCGAGAAGAAAATTTGAATTGGTGGAACCCTATGTGTACTCGGTCGTCAATTACAACGAAGGCGACGCGATATTAGGTCAGTGGCGAGGTCTGGCTGATGATGCGCAAGCTATCTATAACCAGCTAGATGAAGCCCATCAACCGGCGTTCTTCGAAATGGTTTTACATCCTATTCTCGGTGGTCAGATCGTTCACCAGGTTCATATCGGTGCGGAAAAGAACATGGTTTACGCGAACCAACACCGAAACGCGGCGAACGACTTTATTTCCCAGGTCCTATCGAGCTTTAATGACGATGGAAATCTGACGGCGAGATGGGATAGTCTATTAGATGGGAAGTGGAAGCGCATGCTGGATCGTAAGTCTGGCCCTTTTCGAATATCTAAAATTATTTGCTAATTCTATAGAAACTCACTTTGGATATAATGGTTACTGGCAACAGCCGATGCGAAATGTCCTTCCAGCCATGGCTTACGTCCAGACTGCCGTGTCTTCGATAGCGGGTAACGTGGGCATCGCCGTGGAAGGATTAAACGCTAGCATTCCTGGTGATGATAAGTATCATAGTAACTCGGGCAATACTCTTGTTCTTCCACCGTTAGATCCTTATGGACCTGTCACGAGGTGGTTCGACGTATATTCGCGAGGTACGTTGGACTGCGACTGGCGGGCCGAAAGTGATGTTTCTTGGGTTAAACTGTCACAATACGACGGTACAGTTGGTCCTGGCAACGGTACGGACTCCCGCGTGTATGTTTCCGTAGACTGGGACAACGCCCCGAAAGTTGTTAACGACACCGTGGCCAACATCAATTTTACGGCGGGCTGTGGCCGCGAGGGGTTTTCGAATTGGTACGGCAAACCAATCGTTCAACTTCCCATCAATTTGCGAACGGTCCCGTCAAACTTTACCCAAGGATTTGTCGAGTCGGACAAGCACGTTGCTATCGAAGGGCCAAACTACCAGCGCATCTACACACCATCCGACGTGGCTACCGACTCGGAGATTAAATATCACACGCTAAAGAACTACGGACGCACGCTGGGCGGCGTAACCCTATGGCCGCAGACTACGCCTCCGCAAACCACCGAGTCGGCTCCGGCTTTAGAATACGACTTGTATCTGTTTACCAACATTTCCAAGGCCAACGTGACGTTATACCTTTCTCCCACGCAGAACTATCTCTCCGACAAGACGCCTCTCGAATTTGCCGTATCTTTATTCCCTGCCGGTGGAGAGCAGGCCGAACCACAGGTTGTCCAATTCGTAGGCGAGAGCGTCGGAGCGGGTATGCCTCCTGGTTGGGGATACGCCGTCGCCGATTCCGTCTGGGGACTCGCACCGAACCATAAGACCACGACGACTTGGAACGTCGCCCAGGAAGGAGCTTATACGCTCAGGGTTTGGGGACTAGCGCCGAGCGTGATCGTGCAAAAGATCGTGTTAGATCTAGGCGGCGTGCGACCCAGTTATCTCGGTCCTCCCGAGAATTTCCTCGTCGGAAGGGACGAGCTAGGTGTTTACAATCAGACGAGCTTTACGGACGGACCAGGGGTTCTCGGCGGAACCGCGAAGAGGTAAGACGCTGCGAATAAGTCAGGCAAGCAGACTTGTACGTACTTGGGTATGTAACTACCCAGTGCCCGAAGTGGAATTTTGATTTCTGCTTGATGCCATATCAAAGTATGAACCTCGTGACGATGATTTGATTACTTTATTAATACATTGAAATACTCTTTAATTTTTTAAAGTCATCTTGATAATGTCCTGGAAATAAAACTTAAAAAAGGGGCAAAAGAGTTGCATTAGGTACTTTTCCATTTATATGCAGTAGAAAAAGACTTGTAAATTACGCTTTTCTGGATTCTTCTTAGTTCGTGCTCTTGCAAGCCCTCAACCTTACTGGGGTTTTATAATTCAATCATGCAAACCCCTTCCCATATTTCAACCGAGCTGCCGAGCTGAGTTGTCAGTGGATACTACTTCTAAATGCTGATTTTTACGGCTTTAAACTTAATTCTCATTGGCTTAGAGCTTGCTGAAACCAAAAGTCCGGGGTGCGCAAATCAGCTAGACTAAGCCTCGCGAATCATATGGCTGAGATGTTGTTTTCGTGTCCCACTAATCTCATGGTTAGGGTTGCCACGCTTGCACACGCTTGCCACACTATATAAACATTGATAGGTACCGGTTGCCGGGGTGAATTTAAGAGCCAAAATCAACACGGATCCCCGATACGGGTTTGATACATATTACTTAACACGCCTGCAACACTTTCCCATCCACTTTTTAGCTTCTGATGACGATATTTTTTTCGAGTGGATTTTCCACACCGTTCCTCCTACAACTAACCAAATCTAGCTCGACGACGCCTGGAACGCCAGGTGTATATACGCTCGTTAATCGATTTTCCAAATCTCCAAATCGTTACGAGTACTAATTCGTTTTCGACCGGCAACCACAAAATACGTCGACTTGTTTTCATTGTTTATGTCGACCTTTTTAGCTTAATTTTCATACAAATTCGTAGGGGAGGATTATTCTATACGGGATAGAATAGTGCTATTCAAGATGAACGTGGTAGATCCGGGAGCATCTTCCATCACGGTCGCAGGTAAGATGCAGTCCTAGTAATGTGTCGTAGCAAACTAGACGATGCTGATGTGTTCAAAGTCCGAGTGCGACCATTCACCATTAGAGAAGCTGCTCAACTGTATGTTCTTTACCATATCCGACAACTAAAGTGACTGTACTAACTCTCATAATAGTCAAAGAACCGACGACAGCACATTATTTCTAGGGGACGGTTCCCTGGCGGCGGCTCCCACACCGAAACTTAAGCAAGGTGGCATACGATCCGTTATTAAAGTGGTCGATGACCGATGCTTGTACGTATTCACGCACAAGACAATCGTATCATCGTAGCTAACATGACCGTGTTGCAGAGTGTTTGACCCACCAGAAGACAATCCTATACAAAAATTCTCGAGATCGGTGGTACCAAACGGCAAAAAGGTCAAGGACCAAGTCTTCGCTTTCGACCGGATATTCGATGAGAACACGACACAAACGGAGGTTTACGAGGCTACGACAAAGGGCTTACTAGACAGCGTTCTAGACGGCTACAATGCTACAGTTTTTGCGTACGGAGCCACTGGATGTGGTAAAACCCACACGATTACCGGTACCGCCCAGATGCCTGGTATCATATTCTTGACAATGCAAGAACTGTTCGAAAAGATTGCAGACCGGAGCGACGAAAAGCACACCGAGATATCCCTGTCATACTTGGAAATTTACAACGAAACAATTCGAGATTTGTTGGTCCCTGGAGGTAGCAAGCAAGGATTGATGCTCCGCGAAGACTCGAATCAAGCTGTTTCGGTTGCAGGGCTTACGAGCCACCACCCCAAGGATGTTCAAGAAGTTATGGACATGATTGTCCAAGGGAACGAATACCGGACTGTATCGCCGACAGAGGCCAATGCCACCTCCTCGCGATCCCATGCCGTCCTTCAGATCAACGTCGCTCAAAAGGACCGAAACGCAGCCGTTAACGAACCCCACACGATGGCCACTCTCAGCATTATCGATCTGGCAGGTAGCGAGCGAGCCAGCGCCACGAAGAACCGAGGCGAGCGTCTAATGGAGGGAGCCAATATTAACAAGTCGTTACTCGCCCTGGGTAGCTGTATTAATGCGCTCTGTGACCCCCGAAAGAAGAACCACGTGCCTTATAGAAACAGCAAATTAACACGGCTTCTCAAATTCTCGCTTGGGGGTAACTGCAAAACGGTCATGATCGTCTGTGTCAGCCCCTCGAGTGTGCACTTCGACGAGACCCAGAACACGCTGCGGTATGCGAATAGGGCGAAGAATATCCAGACCAAGGTGACGCGAAATGTCTTCAACGTCAACCGACATGTCAAGGATTTCCTCGTTAAAATTGACGAGCAGATGGCGTTGATCAACGAGCTCAAGGCTCAGCAAAAGGATGCCGAGAAGAATTTCTTCGCCAAATTCCAGAAGCAGCTAGAGAAGAAGAACTGGTCGGTTAGGGAAGGCGTTCAGAGGATCCAGGCGGCATACGAACATTCGTCGTCCGAGAGGCAAGAGAAGGTGAACCTAATGAAGAAGCAGAGAGGCATCGAGCGTCGGATCGGTCTTTTGTCGTCGTGGATCGCGGCATTTGACACGGTTTGCGATATGAGAGAGGACGAAGACTTCATGCCATCGAATCTTACCGCCATGCGTAAGACTGCGGTAGGCATCCAGCTAGAACTTGAGGATAGCCGGCAACATATCCACCAAAAGTTGAATAAGATGAACTGGGAGCGCGCTATCGACGGAGCTCTCCAGCATAGTATCAACCAGCTGCCGAGAGGAGACGTACACGTGGATAACGGCGAGATCGAAAGCCTCACCAGAGAAGCCGAGCTGTGGAAAACCAAGTTCGCTCGCGAAGCCGATCGCGAGGTTCTCGACCAGGATAAAGCCGGCGATGCGGGAATTATGCAGGTTCTACTTACCGCCCAATTTGAGATGCTCGCGTCGTTATCGGAAACGATAGACATGAGCGAAGAGGAGGCTGTGGCACATGCTAAAAGTATCATAAATCGTTTACTAGAAACAGGATACTCGGCGGCCTCGCAAGTAGTGAAACCAGACGGATCCAAGATGCCGGTAGAGGCGTTCCCACCGACGAAGCGCGGCACCCCGAAACGGAAGAAGACGACGAGGATGAGCATAGGAAAGGACGCGATAAAGCCGATCCCCAACCCGCAATTAGCAGCCGTGACCGCATCTCAGCCGCAGATGTTCGGCTCGCCGGTTAAGGGCTCCCCCCGGCGTCGTAAAGCGGTTAACGCGCGCAAGGGCGTCTCGTTTACCCCGGTAAAAAAGACTTCGAAGCGCGCGGTGCGATGGCGCGACGACGACGGCGAATCGGGCACCCTAGCCGATTTCGAGAAGACGCCCCAAAAGATGTACTCTTCGCCGGAGCGCAACTCACCCGAGAAGGCTGTACCCGCGATCCCCCCTATCCCGTTCTACTTACACAAAGATGACGCTGTAGATGATTCCAGTACCGAGCTGACGATCCCCGAGACGACGAGCCTCCCGGTCGCGAAGCCTAACAGGTTCCAGGCAGGATTTTTGTCCAAGTCTCGTGCGTCGGATGTTAACGGCTCCCCCACCGGACCTACGATCTCCATTAGCCTGTCGACCTCGTCGCCCGGTAGCGAGGGCCGGACTAGCCCGTTGCGTAATCTCGACGTAGCCCGAGCTGGTAACACCAACTCGCCCAAGTTGCGGTTGTCCTCTAGCCCAAAATCTTCCATACCAGTGCCTCAAAGTATGTCGTCCGACGAAAATCACCCTCCATCATCCGACTCGGAGACTTCGGCCATCATTGACACGTCTAAGCTTCGCTCGGCAATCCACGCCAACAAGAGACCAAGGCGGCTCTCTTCGCTAGCAGGAAGCGTGACGGGTCCGGCTGTGGTCTCTAGGCGAGTATCCTCGATCGGGCCCATCGGCGGCACCTACAAGACCGGCAGCAGCTTCGCAGGCCCCCTCGCGTCGAGCACGAACGGCATCTCGCGATTACGACGCGGCAGCGCGGAAAAGCACAGGAGTCCTCCCATCAGCTGTTCTCCGCCGGAATTAGGAATTCGCGACTCGAAAGCGTTCACGCCGGGCCAGGCCAGACGGATGAATCTAAGCGGCGGCATAAAGGTCCCGGGAGCGCAGACCAGTCCGAGCGATAGGAGGTTAGAAGCTGCCAGCAACCGCGGGCGACGCATTACTATTGGTGGCTCGGGTATGACGGCGGTAGGCGGTGCGAGGAGGGAGAGAGGAACGTCGGCCTGGCGATAAGTTGATTTATTCCGTCCGTAAAGGTGTCTGATTAAACGAGATTAGGTGCCGGGATCCCGCGTGGTGGTGGAGCAGCTTTATGCTGAGAAAGAACAGGTACATATTTTGCGCGTCTTGACGTGTCTCGTGGGAGGAGGTTCGGGTTCGAGACGGGCGTTTTTAGGTCTAATTCTACAGACGAACATGATCATCCGGTCGGTTGGCTGACCGCGGGGTTGCGGAGTTGCCCTGGTCCCTGGTCCCTGGTCCCTGTATTTGATAGTTTCCGTTTCGATGAGGGCCGGAGGTTTCATGTTTCACGTTCAATAAATAATGAATCTTGTTTACGCTCACACGCTTACTTGGTTAGAGGTTCTGGGGTGAAGCGAGGTTGACGAGTGTATGTCTAATTTTATTTTGTGAGAGTGGGCGGCGGAAGATGACGACGTAGATGTGCCTCATCTAATATTAGATTCTACTTGCTAACGTGATTTGCGCGATGTTTAATATATCCCGTCGCGATTATCCATCGCGATTGTTCAATACTGGGAGTTACAAGGTGGCATTGTTAATTCTATACAGCACAAGTCATGACGTCGCAGGGCTGAAGAACCGGCAGTTCAGCAACCCGGCCGCACGGATCTGACGATTTAGCGCTCGATTTAGCGATTCTTAGGGAGCTCTCTCCTTTACCACCATCGAGTCTTACGAGCCCATCTCGGTTTTATTTGCTGTGTAGGCGATATTATATTGCTCCCTTGTTATGTAAATCATTTTGGGGTTGGTAATGTCTCAAATTGTTGTAAGATAATTCGGGTAGATTGGTTCTTTATTTAATAAAGAGACAAGTTTGCAAAACGATCCCCTGGAATCGGGGTGTTTCATGCTTGTATTTCGCGTCTGGTGTCCGACTCCGTTGTTTATTGGCCTGATTCTAACTATACGATACTATAATAAAACATACCTAGGTACATACATAACAAACATATTGTAAGAAAGATACATGATTTCGAGCATATCTGCCGGGTAGGTAGATCCAGACGTTATTACGCCTATAAAAGAAAATGACGGGCCCGGTGCACGTCCTCGACGATTATTACCTCTCCATCACGCTCCTCGTCACTGTCGGGTATCAGCTGTTTTTCTTCGCTATAGCGTACAGCGCCAAATTCGATAAATTAACAGGTTGCACCCACATATCCCACCAGTTTAAGTCATATGCTAACGGAGCCATAGACTTCGCCGGGGGAACCAACTTTGTAATCTCGGCCGTCGTCACGCTCGCGCTGAGCCGCAGCCCTGATGCGCGGCAAATCGTGGCTTCGGCGCTCATCATGGCGTGGGGTCTGCGGCTGTCGTTGTTCCTTCTATTCCGCGTGTTGAAGACGGGGAAGGACGACCGCTTCGACGGCACGCGCGATCGATTCTTCCCGTTCCTCGGCTTTTGGGCCTTTCAGATGCTCTGGGTGTGGTCTGTCTCGCTGCCCGTCACCGTCTTGAACTCCCCCGCCGTTTCGGGTTATCAGCCGCAGGTCTCTTTTGGTACAGGGCGGGATATCGCGGGTGTGGTTTTGTTTGGTATTGGGTTTGTTATGGAGAGCGTGAGCGATGTGCAGAAGTTTGTGTTTAGGTCGAGGAATGACCGGGACGCGGTATGTGATTCGGGCTTCTTTTATCTTAGTCGGCATCCGAATTATTTTGGCGAGATTATTATCCAGTTCTGTAAGTTTTCACTTGGGTATCCGTCACGAAGTCGAATTAATGAAGACAGCTATATACATGATTTGCGTCTCGCCTGCTGCCGACGGTCCCGTGGGTGGACAGGCGTTCAAGGCGCTTTACGCCACAATCTTGGGTCCATTCTTCCTTACGATTCTGCTCATGTTCGTTTCGGGGCTACCGCTATCTGAGCGTCCGGGTGCTAAGAAGAGGTACGAGAGTGGCCTGAATTGGGACGGTTATCGACAATATTTGAATCGAACTAGCATCCTTATTCCATTCCCGCCGCAGATTTACGAACGGCTTCCTACCATCTTAAAGAGGACATTATTCCTTGAGTTCCCTATGTACGTGTTTGATCCGGCTAAGCATTCAAGTGTGACCGAAAACCGACAGCCAGCGGATATATAGTATAACCCCAGCGGACAAAACCATAATATGATGAGGGTATCTATTGCATTAACCTTTTGATTGTACATCACCGTCCCCACCCCCTTCCACCAGCTACAAACGCCGATACCGCCACCGAAACTCCCAAGATCATCTATAATCCGCTCAACTCACAAGCGCCCTTCACAGGCCCGCCAGGGACAGCTTTTCCTACCATATCAGCCGCCGTAGGTGTCGCCCCGCTATTGACGAGGATACCCGCCGGGTCGAGGGGTTGGTCAAGAGATTCTTGAGAGGTGCAGTAGTCGGACTCCGAAGGCTCCTCGGAGTACGATTCAGAGCCCTCGGGGATGGGTATCATGGCCGATTTGGTCCATATATGGATGGCGCTTGACCAATCGAGCCCGTCTATGCACTATAGGAGTAGAATCAGCGATGTTCTCTTCAAGAGTTGTTTGAATCGTGTCGGAAGATTAAATTGGTTATTAAAATTTCATTTTTTTTTATTTTTAAATTTTTTTTTGGCGGTAATATAAGCAAGGGATGAACCAGCAGATTATACTTACTCCTCCTTTGACGGAGACGACATTCTTGCCCTACACACGATTAGTGTATATATTACATATGTTATCAGTATCAATCACCCACCGGCGTCGTATGAAGTAGTCTAGTCCCACAGTTGCGGCAGAAATAGCTGATACGAATAAGCCAAGAACCCCACGATCACCATTATATGAGAGCAGAGTATAATAATTACCAATAAAGATTATGACCGGAAGGCGTTGGCCGACTAGTCACCAGCAGGTCAGCGAGTCACATTATATAAATGTAATAATTGTATCCGTTCGTATATATATATATATGATTAAGTATAAATAAACAGATAGAGAGATAGAATAAACTAGGAGAAATACTTACGTATAGCAAGACATCAACTCAGCGCGAGGTAGGGGGAATAGGGGGAATATGGCGGAGGTGCCAAAGGCAGAGCTCGTCTGACGGCGACATTCGGCGCAGTGGCAAATGTAGAGCGCCAAAGGTTTAGTTAGGGGCGTTTTAAACGCGACGGCACCGCATTGGCAGCGGGCATCCATGATTCCTTTCTTGTTCTTTTGCTTTGGTAAGTTGTATATTTCTGCCTTGTTTCTTCCTACGACGTCGTTATCTTGGATATTGCGGATAGGTTCTCAGTACCTATTCTTGATGTAGTTAAGACTTCACACAACTCGAGCACTCGCAACAACCCCCAAAAGACTATGGAATAGAAAGGACGAATTAGGTACTAACGTAGCAAAAAGTTGAGTCAGCGGAGAATATCTTCGGAGGGAAAGAAGGATGCGGAGCTTAAAACCTTGGATAGGGGGAAGGTAGCCTAGAATCCCCGGTACCGAGAGTTAACGTTAGCGTGTCCCGATCCCCGCATATCTCTTGCGTAGCTCAAATTAGTCATCAGCCTTATAAGAAGCGTTTTACGCACCGATAACTATTTACGGAATGCGATTACAAGTTTGTTATTTATTCGTTGATATGTACCTAGGTAGGTACCTATTTATTATAAGATATTGATATTCGATTTTAGGACGGGGATGATAAGTTTTACGTAATTTCACACGGTTTCGGAGAAATACGCAACTACCTAGCGAAAACACGCCGGTGACATCACGATATCCCCTGTAAGATTGACTCACTCGTGTCATACACCGCTTTCGAACGCGGTGTCACATGTTTGGGCGTCTCCAACTTGTCAGCTTGATATTAGTTATTAAAGTGTATTTTATATAACTATCAAAATTGCTCTTTTAAATAATCGATTTGGTGGAATCTATTTTGAGTCTATCGGCGGCAGTGTGTAAAGGTTATCAATTCAAGTAAGACCACGCTCGAACTCCTTTCCTTGTCTATAATATCCGGGTCAGCTCCATTCTCCAGCAGAATATTTGCCAATATCTCATTCAAGTTGGCGAAAGCGAGGTGTGGCGACGTCCTGCCACCGTTATCTTAGGTTAGATATTCGGATCCTGCCCCCTTTCTTAAAAGTAGCTCCGTTTGTGCCTTGAACCCCGCATGCCTACGAGGAAGACATTGGCAGCTTCGTGGAGAGCCGTCTCTCCTAGTGCACCCCGAATGTTGGGGTCTACCCCATTCTCCAACAGCTCCTGGGCAAGATCAACTGGTATTTCAAGGTGCTACTTTATTATTTGGTGCGGTGCTGTTCTTCCAAGACACTTCCGGCGGTTAGGATCCGCCCCGTTCGTAACAATCGTAGCATTGCATTCAACTCGAGCACATCAGTTTTGCTTCCTTTAAGATGCGTCACAGCGGCGTTTACTACCGCGTTCCCATCTCTATCCGGGAGGTGAACGTCAGCCCCATAGCTCAAAAGGAGTTCCGCTATTCCGAGAGACCGTACTTCCACTGCCAAGTGCAACGCTGTCTGCCCACATTCGTTTCGAATATTAGGCTTAGCACCACTATCCAAGAGTAACCGTACTATGTCTTCTCTGCGTGCCTTTGATGCCACATGTAAAGGCGTGTCCCCATTTTCATCTTGTTCGTTTACGCATTTCACGCCGCCTTTTTTTAATATAAGTTCCACAGTCTCTTTATCGCGATCCTGTGTGCTACACACGATATGTAGTAGGGTCCTCCCGTGGCGATCCTTTCGAAAAACGTCGACGCCATCCTCTACGAGTATTATTGCATTCCCCGCCTCTCCAGCTACGCGTAGTCTCGTCTCCCCGTTCAGACCACCGGCTACCACGCTGTGCTCCCTGTGAAAAAGCGATTGCACTGCCGCGCTGAGGCCGCGCTTCGCCGCAAGATTCCCTGCCGTCAGTCCGTAGTTGTCTATTGCGGATGGGTCAGCACCTTTTACCATCAGTAATCGAATTATATCTTCGCCCCAGCAGGGGCGAGGAGAAGATACAGCGTAGTATTCTGCCGTTTTTGTGTACAACACTATATAATGTAATATCGTCCTTCCACATTGATCTTTCAGGCAAGGATTGGCACCATGCTCTAGAAGCACCCTTATCACAGGTGCAGCTAATAGCAGCAAGTGTTGATGTTCTTCGGGGTCCGGGTGCTGGGTCTGCCTAACTACCTTATGCAGCGCTGTTCTTCCATGATGGTCCCGGATGTCTGGGTTACAGCCTTTCTCTAGGAACAATCGTACAATATCGGCATTTCCCCATTTCGCTACTTCGTGTAAAAGGATAAGACTATTCGGGTCCGGATTCTTTCGTGCGCGTCCCCAGCCGTTTGGACGTGGAACTGCTACCGCTAGTGCATTTCGAAGCCTCGCAACTAAACCAGGAGGCAGCCCTTCCCGAAGTTCACATATATCTTGGCGGGGCATCGTGGACGGAAGGGCCCTATGCTTCACGCCATGTCTGACAGGCACATATAATGGTATTGATTCCATAAAACGGTAATAGATGTCAAGATCGGGGCTGTGGTTAAGAAAAATCCGTACGATCGATTCATTTTTTCTCGTGATTGCTAACTGGATCGGAGCCACTGCATTTCCGTCTAGTATGTTGATATCAGCTCCTCGGACCAATAACTCTTCGACTATCAACTTATGTCCTTCGCGTGTTGCCTCGTGGAGTGCCGTACGCCCGTAGCCGTCGATCGAATTTAGATTTGCGCCATGTTCGAGAATCGACGTGACGACGTCCTTGTGGCCTTTTATCGCTGCATCTATGAGCAGCGCGTCAAGCAGCACGTATGAAACTTCGGTATCGGACGGGAGGTCAAGCTTGGAGATTTTTTCCAAAAATATGTTAACCACCCCTGCATATCCATACCTTGACGCCATTCCGATCCCTTCCTGAATCCATTCGGGCTTAATGGTGGATATTTCTACGGCTTCCCAAAAGCCGAATAGACAAGCTACGAAGAAATGGAATTTCAGGGATCCCTCGCCCAATTCTAAACTGCGATCGATGATTCGTATAACCTTTGGTTGCCGCCAACGGTAGTCCTCCCATTCGCAGGATCCCGAACCTAAGAATCGAGATATTGCACTTTTCCAGTCTCGAAATGCGGGGGTTACGATTCCTTTCCCAATAAAAGACATAAACAACGCCCTGATAGGGCTTTTCTCGTTCGTTCTTATCGGTTCGCATCCTTTGCAATGCATAGGCCAATAAACTATTGCGTAGTCTACCAGCGCATCTGAGCCCGGCGTCATGTTGTTGCTTCCCATCATTTGTCTAACTTCGTCCCGAAAAAGAACAGAAAGACACGTCTTGGCCAATAACACGTGCGAATCCAAGGGGCTATAATCGATCGGCTTAACCTTCCTGAGAAACTCGAGGACGGAAAAATGCCTAAAGTCGAAGCGGTCGCTTTCCCTGTTAAAAACTACTAGGTGGTGACATACCTGAAGAATTTCTCCGGGAGTGAGGGTAGCTGGGTCCGTTTCCAAATCGACACAAATCGCGGCGATCAGGCTCGCGGAAGGGAGAGATTTCTTTGCCTGATATAGCCATAAAATGGTATGTCTCGCTAGCCGTGCGTATCGACTATTCTTTAATTTTGAGAAAAGGTCGCTGTACATGGCCTCGAGACCTATTGGAAGCTCACCGAGAGCCTTTTCCATGCTACCATCCAGGGAGCTACAGACGTACTTGATAGCAAATTCAACGTACGTAAACCTATTACAGTTTAGTATAACGCGCCCAGCAGCGATTCCCAAAAGGATAGAATCAGCTTACATTCCACGAGCTCGCTCCTCGAGTACCCTCTTAATCTTTTCCTTGATAGATTGACATCTATTCCTCAGCTGGGCTTCTACTTCGGTGTCGATATAGAGACTAATATCGCTCCTCGTCTTTGCGGGGGCGACTTCTATCTTCGACCAGTGCCCGAGGGCGCTGTTGATTTGGGCTCCGGGACGGCTCGATAAGATGACTTTTAGCAAGCATGTGTTTTTATCTATTTGCATAACGTCATCTAACAAATCCAGGAAAACGGCCAAGTCCTCGTGGCTAATTTCGTCGAGCGCGTCGATAATGATAGTCGTTTGAACTCTACCGTTGCACTTGATCAGCTGCTTTATCATTTCTTTAGATTCCTCTATCGTAAGCAGCTCCTCGCCGTAGGACTTTTCTATCCATATTTCTGTCATTATATCCAGTCCGTGTCTGCTATTCGCAAGCTGCCTGAGGATGCTTCGAAGAATCAGATCGATATTCGTTCCTTGAGTGCCCGAGCAATAGAAGTAAGCCATTCGTCCTTGGCTCCTGTGATTGTATAGAGACTTTATCTGCTCAATGATGGTCGACCTAAGACGGTTAGCAACTGTCTTTTATCAAGAGGGCCGAGGACTTTACATGAGAATAGTTTTCCCCGTCCCAACTAGATTCATGATGGCGTAAGCATGCTATGTTATTTTCTGATTTTCCGGATAACTTACGATCCCCCGAGAGCCATAGAACCGAAGGGATGATAGCATCCTGCCACTGTTTGTATTCCGCTTCTTCCAGTACCCATTTTCCTGGCGTTCGTCTCCTGGACCCGACGGCTTTGTCACGGGCCGATTTATGAAGAACATTATGATTTGTGGTTGAAATCCACGACAAGACATCCTGCCTATTTTTTCCTACCCATGGTTAGCTCTCTTCTATATTATGTCACTTAGCCTACTTTTGATGTATTCGGCGGCATCTGCTGTATCCTGGGCTATATTATATATTGGCGAGACAAGAGTCTTCACTGTACTCTTTAGTTCTTCGAGTTGTGTCGTGTGACCTATTATAAGATCAGCGTGATCCCAAAATGGAGGGTTGCCCACCTAATTACATTCGTCTTCGATCAGTTTCGTCCATTTATTTACCTCTTCATCTCGACCTCCAAGAGTCTCTTTGAGCTTCTTCAAAGCACTGTCGGGCAAGGGTACGATACTTTTAAGGATAGTGCCTAAGAAACTGTGAGATATACTCCAGATTTTATCTCAAGAAGGGATGAAATCTACCTAACTTCGTTTGGGTTTGGAAGCTTTTCATTTCTGCCAAGTATTCCAGTATAGCTTCATACACTCTAATCACGCATGTCTCAAGTTGGTCCAAAGCGCTAGAAAGTATCGCCATGTATTGGACTTCAATCAAGGCGTAACGCGCAAGGAGGTGTGTTAAAAACTCTGCCCCTTCTAACACGAAGTCGGCTTTATCCTTGTGGTTTATGGCCATCTATAAAGCCGTCAGCATTGGGGCGTAAATATTGCAAAGGCTGTTATGTTTCACCTGGAAGAAGAATGACACAGCCGTCCAAGCAATTGTTCCTATAGGGCTGATATCAGCACAGCGTATGGTAATTAGATGGGCTGGAATTACCATATCCTGAAGGATCAAGTTTCAAGCCAGCGTCGACAAGTCCCTTGAACCGCATTACCGAGTTTATCATCTTATGGATCTTATCCGAACCAATATGCCTTTTCCTTCCTTCATACTGATCTGCACGCTTTTGTCGATACTTTTCGTAAATTTGGGATGCTTGTCTGAGTACCGAGTTAACAATATCTGGGCCTCCTGGCCTCGTATTGATATCGGCTCGAAGTGTTGACGCTGCTTTTGGATTATATTTCTCAAGCTCCAAGAGGCTAGCTTCCCAGAGATCCCGTTTAGACCTATAGGTACCCCAGCTGTTAACCACCAGCACAGTAAAATAGCAAGCTAGACTGCAATTTTTGCTAAAAACTTACCTAGGCTGGTTTATATCCCTCTGCAAATTTGAAGATAGTAGGAGGTTGGGATCAACAGTTAGAGTGCCATCCTGAATAGTCCTCGATTCTGGCTGCGGTACATTCATAATTACGTTGCGAGATATCAGGAGTAACCGGACGTCGGGTACCTAACTTATGTTATCAAGTTACGAGAGGTCGTTAGCAAAATAACCGGTAGAAGGTAGGTGAATTTGAAATAAGCGGCCTCTCAGTTTTATTATGTACATGAAGATCTATTCGACATTCATCAGGCTGAGGTTTTATTGCATGGAAATGACCACTGCTATAGCAATCTTACTTATAACGCAATTACCTTTTAGTCAGGTGGTCAATCTGACAGTTCAGCCTTATCCAATCGCGGCTTTTGAGCTGACACCATATCAACGGACACTGCCACACCGAAACGTCGCTACGCCGACGTCTCTCGATTAGTTGCCTTCACGTCTTGCGGATATTAGGTAAATTTTGCTCAACACAGCCACTTCCTTCTGCAAATGGCATTTAAAATAGTAAGCTATGGACAAACGCCATTTGGCTGGCTCCGTTTTCATATTCTGCATGGAAGGAAATGTAAAAAAAAAAAGGATTATTTACTCGGACCGCGGTAGATGTAAGAAATACTGTAGAAACTTTTACAAAGAATATTATATATACCGGCCCAATGCCAATAATCAAAACGCCCCGTGCGTACGACATGAAGCACACGAGCAATTGATACCTGTAATGGTATATCTCTATAACTCTTACTTAGCATATTTGAAGCTCATAAGAATACCTACCTATATATATAAGACAACTAGAAACCTGATAGGGGTGAGGGAACGGCTAGGTTATTACAATAAAAGGGTACCTTTATAGATAAGGAGAATTTTCATAGGAGGAACTTGGAGACTTTATCGGTGTCTCAATGTAGCAAGGCAGCGGTAGGAAGCGAGGCTCGAAGAAGTAGTTGAACCCGTGGGTAAGGAGGGAGGCTGAGTGCCTCGACCGAGCGTCACCGTAGATCACGTACTCAGAGACGACAACGTGTACGAGGCCAATGAGAGACCAAGTAAGAGCAAGTAGGGAGCTATGGAGTGCGCTCTCAGCCTTGTATGGCTGACGGTTGCGTGCACTGGGGGCGGGTGTAAGGAGGCCGAGGCTTCCAGGCGATAGGTATATGGGATTATATTAGATTAACAATTTCTAAGCCCTTAAGTTCCGACGATGGTGCAGAGTGCCCTTGATATGCCTACCTCTCAACATGCACTCCTATATTTTTTTATACCCACTTAGGTATCCTCCAGGAAAATCACGACCTAGCCCTTAGTCGCTCTTTGTCATACATTAAATCACGGGTCTCCTATGTTACTCTCATCTTTCCACAAGATGTACTAGTTCGTCTATTCCTCTGTGTTACTTTCGCTGTATAGAAATCTAAGAATCATAGCCCTTGTATACCCCTTCTAATAATCTTCGTGGTCAACCTTCCTTACCTATCGAACCAAGATCACGAATCCTCAAAAACTTAGGAGGGAGCTATAGTTTCGGTCCAGGGCCCCTTCTGGCCTGCCTTTTATGGTCTTTTCGCTCCTATAAACGTATATTGGCCAAGCCCAGCTTATGTGATGTTCCAGTCACTTACGACGCTCTGTCCTTTGCTTCTGGTGATAAGAGCAGGTTCCAAGTAGGTACTTATGTAGGGGATTCTGATTGGAGATATTAATTATTTCATCAGGGCATAATCTTTACTTTGTAAAGGCCCAACTAGTTGGCCTTATGGGACCAAACGCCCTTTTCAAATCAGACCCCCCTAAAAATCGCCCCCTTCTCGTTGGACCGGCCGCGTTCGGGGTCATGTTAAAGGCTATGAATTCTTTCCGAAAGGACGTTTCACCATTATCTACCATTTATTCTATGGTTTTAACCGTTATGTATACGGCATGATCGAACTTTCCGAGAGTCCCGACTAAAAACACCATACTACGTGGATGCTGGGGTATATTTAGACTTTCAATTATCCATCCGATTTATGGACGCTTGAGTTATTCGTTAAACTTATTGCGTCAAAATAAATCCATCATAAGACTCTAAGTCTAAGACGCCGTTAAAATCTGCATATTTATACGCGATTTGACTATAGTAGCAAGATACTTCAAGTCTTCTTATGATCAGAACGGGCGACAGCAACATGCATTACCTAATGTTTCTAGCATCTCAAATATACTCGTTGGATCATTCTAGTAAAATTAGATACGTACCTACCTAGGAAGTCTAGAGACATTATTTAATGTATTATTACCTAGATATCACGAATCCTTCCAACGCTAACTACCTACAGTCGCAAAAGGCCCGCCACGTTGTGTTAACATATTAACATCGCCGTACGTAACTTACCTAAGACGTGATAATCTACGAGGTGTATATAGGCGTGGGGTGTGACCACGCATGCGAACACGCGTACGACGGTAGTCGATAAAGGCGTAAGCTATAACAGACAGAGAGGGCCTCTATAGGATAGACACAACAAGCGAACCGCATCGACGTACTTACTGCGCCGCGGGGGCGCAAGCCGGCGACCGGATCAGCTTCCCCAGACGATCTCCGGAGGTCTAGATCGCGCTCTAGGTCTATCTAGATCTCGCCTCGCTACCCCGTCCGGGAGCTCGCAATCCGTCCCGTGGTCCCACGAATCTGGTTCGGCTCTGATAAGCTTATTGCCACGGCCAGATCATCTGCCTGCTAGCCTGCCGTCCGTGGCCACTACTCCAGGCCAAGGGGTAGGACCCCTTATTTGACGACATCATCGTGTCATCGTCGCGTTTGGGGGAGAGAAGCGGGGAGAAGGGATGAAAGGAAAAAAAAGAAAAAAAAAAGAAAAAAAGGAAAACGAGATGCCAATACTTTGCGGACTTGACGAGGACTCTTGCTATTCTTACCAAGCGGGAATTGAAACCTGTTTAGGAGGAGCTTTTTTTGCGTAACCCGCACGTATTATCTGCTCAGGCCCTTATTGGCGTGTTGTCTCGCTAGGTATTATGCATCGTCGTATAGCTGAGGAGGTAACATGCAGCCAAAATTCCCACTATCCATTATCCGCAATCCGACTAACGGCGCGCCATCTCCACATCGCGGAACCCGCGACCCATCCAAGGGAGGAGGAGGAGGAGGAGGATGCGACGTGCTACGTGCTAAAAGCTGCTACGTGCTGGCCTTCGGCGGGCAGATCGCTCTCAGCACCTCTGCGATAGGACCTCCGTTAAACGTGGATCTACGTAAGGATTATATGTGCGGATGAGCGCATAGGTTTCCAGATCTGGAGGCTAAACGGGACATTGCGAAGTCGAATCAGATCCGGCCAAGATTTCGAGACCAAGATGCCTAATAAAAGGGGGCTTTACCGTTCGGATTTGGGGGTACGTTATTAGGCAAGGCACGGTGCCCCCCAACTTATGTATTAACGTTGGAACACGCCCCCAAGTCCCCGAAAGTTGGAATGGTACCTAGGCAAATAGAAAGAAAGAAATAACTAGAAAAAATGTAAATAATAGATAAATATAAAAAAATAAAAAATAAAAAATAAAAAATAAATAAAATCTCTGGTAGCGTTGCATCAGGAAACCGGTCACGCTGATCCCGCCCGTCCCCATTAACCTCTTTTTCTCTCCTAGAGAATCAAATCTGAATTTCGTGCATGACGTCCGCTAGGGATCGACCAGGGAGAGATCTGCAAGACCAGGTCCTCCAGAGAGACAAGGTAGGTAGGTAGGTATGCTACGATACCTGGATACCGAACAGCTAGCGCCTCTAATAACTCGCCAACCAATCTAACCTAGCCGTAGTGTATCCTGTACCAGCCCGGGACGTAGCACGCTAGGAGGAGACAATACCGGGGCTGCTTCTGCGGGCTTCCGCT
This sequence comes from Daldinia sp. FL1419, assembly GCA_025201765.1. Classification (NCBI taxonomy): domain Eukaryota; kingdom Fungi; phylum Ascomycota; class Sordariomycetes; order Xylariales; family Hypoxylaceae; genus Daldinia; species Daldinia sp. FL1419. The sequence goes on from MU623398.1 coordinate 176,392, forward strand.
AATTAATGTACCTTAGAGGGTGCTATATCACGGGCTTGCTCGTCTCGTACGGTTTAGAGCCGTATGCTATTACGTTAATAGTCAAGGTTGAGAACTCCGCAGAGGAGAACTGGAGATATAGGCATACGTGGTGATATTTTTTCGATATTATGCCGTGTCCTGCAGCAACCGAAAGTAGGTCATAATATACCTAGGTTAATAGTTGGCCATGATGTAGACGACGTTCTTTACATATATACCACCTTGCCTCTAAAAGGTAGATACTTACCTATCCGGGTATCTACCTACCTACCTTCGTCGGATGTACTTCGACGCTAACTTGTAGCTCTCATGTAGCATCTCGCCTGCGCATGTACCCACGTAAGAAAGAGGCGCGTACTGTAGATGTATGCATCGAGGTACATCTTCATTTCCCGTACGTTATATGGCATATAGCTAACTAGGTACGCACGCATACGTAGGAGCACGCGAGGACTACCACGTTGTTTCTCGGAGAGGAAATAGGAAGTCTGCCGCCAAGCCGTTTATAGTGCTCCGAGACAATCTCGATCTACGTGGACTTGCACGAGGTCGAGATTAAGATTTTGGATCCCATCTCTTCTATTCGTTTTTCGTACCGTCATCGTGATGGATTCGCGCATCCTATTGAGAAGAGAGAAGAAAAAAAAAAAAAAAAAAAAAAAGAGAGGAGGGGGGCTTGGTATATACGATACCTCAGTTATCAATTATTCTTTGGAATGCGCTCAGTTTTCTTCTATTAATAGTAGCAGCGTCACGTCGTGCTCGTCTTCCCCAACGAGTGCCTTCTTTCGAGGTCTTCGTTACGGTAATCTCATCGTCGAGTTGCGTATGCTAAATACGAATAATACGTACGCCCACGATAGAGATATGGCGTCTTATTAACTTATCCCCAAGTGCATAAATCAGGGCGTGCGGCACCATACCTGTTCGAGGGAGAGCTAGAGGGGTCTCGATAGATAGCGCGGATGCATGCGAGTACATATCCCTCCCACCCTCTAACCCCCCCTTTCACCACCCTCGACCCTCGTCCCTCGACCCTCGTCTTTAACAGGTACCCACCTTATTTGTAAGGCCGTGCATGAGTAGACGCAGGTCCAAGAGGATGAGGTTAAGCGCGGCTCGCGGAGGTACAAACGACCCAGGATATTTTTGCGTGGTTCGTGGTTAGCGTAATGCCGTGCTATGTAGTACACGCTGGCGTTTTGGTTTGCAGTTCTCGCGTGTAAGTAAGTGCTGTACGGTACGAGTACGATGCTGTTAAAATGAGCGAGGGAGAAAAAAACGAACAGACAAATGTATACGGAGCCGCTGATTGCTAGCGATACCTCCTGGCATTTGCCAGGTAGGTAGCTTAGCGTGGCGGATAACCAAGTTGGGATTATGCTGCTACATTGTATAATACATAGGTTGTCATTGCATACAACTACTACATCGCATGTACTGTGTAGTAAAAAATGCTTGTTCGCTGCTTGTTCGCTGCTTGTTCATTGCCCAAGGTTGGCTAGCGGGAAAGGGGGGACGAAACCCGGAAGATCATGGTGGTATACTGTGTAGCATCCGTGTAGCATCTGAGCCCCAAGCAATATATGCCAAGCTGGGGATATTTGCTATGTATGTTGCTCTGCTACGCCGAGGCAATCTATCATCATCATCATCGTCGTCATCGTCGTCATCGTGTCGAGATCGAGGTCGCCGATCGTCATATCTGCATATTCAACTTCTTCACCTGCACACCTTACATACTATATGGCCTTTCTATGGCCTTTCTATGGCCTACTACGGCTTGCTGTGGTAGCCTTGGATACCCATCCGAGCCCCCCCCTACTTACCTATACCCATACCTACCCACACCTACGCGCCCCATTCGGTAGTGCGGTACGTATCTCGCTGGTTTGATCGTCGATCGAGGAGAGTCCTTGGAGAGATCACTTTAGGATCTCGAGGCTAGCAGGGTCTAATAGTTCAATGCCGGGATTTGTTGTCGAAACCTCCTACCACAGCTGTTATTCTAATCTCTCGTCAGCCGTTTCTCGCTTTTTCCTCTTCTGTTACCCGGTTAGAAACGCCTCGTGCCACCCGAATAAAATCTGGATCGACATCGTGACCGGGTCCCCTTTTTTTCCCCAGCTCCCCGTGAGCACGCATCGTTAAATTTTAGCCGCTCTTGTGATGTCCCCATACGGAGTTTGACGTCGCCCTCGTTCTCGTCGCCCTCGGCCCCGGTGGATTAGCGAGACGGGGATGCGCGACGGTCGTGTTCGCCCCTGGTAGATAAGCACTAATGCCGGTAGCGAGAGGGCCTATAGGCGACGAGACGTACGAAACCGGTGTCATCGTTCAGACCTCTCGAGCTTGGTGGTGAGGGTGAGGGTGAGGGTAAGGTAAGGTAAAGTTGTGTGTCACCACTCCCTCCTCCGGCCGCGTTAGCGTCCTCACGCATGCAAGTGATATCGCATTGGCGTAGGTCTGCTACGTAGGCGTTAGCATCGGGCGTCAGTAGGTTCCTGTAGTTTATGTACGTCGTGCAGGAGAGCTATGTCGCTTTTTGTCGATTGCGCATGCGATACCTAACTGAGGTTGAAGAGATTGGGGGGCATCGATCGCGAGGGATGCTTAGTACCTCGTCCGCCCTGTATCGAGCTCTGCCAAGACATGCAGGCAGCCTCTCGCGGTAATAACCTAGACAAGGAGTGGTTTTCTATTTCATGTTTTACTACTGGATTAGCTCCGTTGGGACCACCGTGGTGGGATCGTGTTCTCCTGCAGCTGTGGTCGCACAACCAACGTCAGATAAGCCGGAGTAGCGAAATGATAAATCATCAGCCAATCTACATATCTACCGTATCTGCACCGAATGTCACATATCCCCACTGCGAAGAACGTACGTATTATGTATATGAGCTTACTCGGTCCGCCGTCCTAAGAGAGAGGCCGAAGCCGAGCCCGCCCGCGAAGTCGAACAAAATCCATACGTTCCCGTTTCCGTTTCCGTTTCCGTCGTAGAGCAGACAACATGGAGCAGACAGACCAGCAAAAACAAGCCAGTCGCCATGTGGTAAATCCAGGCTACGTAGATAACCGTTGCAACCTTCCGCCGTATCGGGTTATGTAGATAATCTAGATCAGTACCTAGACAGTAGTTAGCAGGTACCAAGCTAGCTAAGCCGTTTACCGCGGTACGACGACTTGGAAAGGTAATGGTTAGGTAGGGTAAGCTTAAGGACCGGGTCACATCGAGCAACGATCACGAATTCAGATGCAATTGCGGGGTTTACCCATAAGTAATCTACGCAGGCTCAGGGCTAGGACAGCATAGGAATGGGTTAGCTGTGTGCTAAAACGTTAGGACGGGTGGAGTCGACGTCTTTCGATCCTCTTGGACTCCTCTCTCCTCCCTGGCATTCCGGGAATTTCCCCTCATCAGTCATCTCGCATGGTTCCAGGCGGGTGGCTTATGCGTTCACTAATTCTAAGCGAAGGACGTCGCCCCGAGATGACCGCGACCCAAGATCTCGAATGATCCGGGGCATTCCTGGTTCCAGGTAGGATGGATGGGTGGCACGGGAATATCCCCCCAGCAGCGCGAAAAGCGTACATGGTATTATCTTGACGATTGCTGCGTCGGTAACCGAATCCTAGCCGGTCGTAGGACCGAATTGCGCGGGCTTAGCTGAGGCCCCGCATCGGTCTCGAGGATTTCCTACGATATCGAATAACTCACTGGGCGGCTAGCAATCGTCTGGGGAAGGGCGGCTTACAGTACGCCCTCAGCTGATAAGCCCGAATTATACAACTAACCGCCTCGGTTGCCAACAAGGTGTAGAATACGGTAAGGCTGAACGGTCTAGGCCCGACCTAGGTGACGAGTGATAGCCATATTTGATTGCCAAAGAGTCAAGTGGCATATCTCACGGGGGGCGCAGACGAGTCGTCAAGGGATCCGACTGGGTCGCAAAGGGACCTATGAGGACGAAAAGGCAGAGCCTCTCTGGCTTGGCACGACCAGAGCATGGCCAAAGCTGGGGGTGAAGAACCCCGTCCGGATTACCTGCTGACATAGTGCTTAGCAGTTCTTATGCGATGTTCGAGAAACCCCTGAGAAACCGTTGCCGGCGATGCTGTGCGACACCAGGTCAACTGATGGGTTCCTCAGATGGTTAATCTGGAATTCTTCTTGGTAGTATTTCGCATATGCCGTGTCGTTCCCTTGTATGTTGTACGACAGATATGCCATTTCGCGGGGGTATCGGATCGGTAACTTAGGGTGGGTTAGGTCGTATCCCATCGACGTCTGGGATAGTTAGGTTGCCTGGATTCGTCTGGGATAAGTAATAAAAGTTGCAAGTCACACCACATTCAAAAATCTTACTACATGTATGCAGTACGACGCACTCTTTTTTTATTGTCCATTTCCTCCACCCCTAGTCGTCTAGTCGGCCAATGTTCCATTACGTACGTAGTTGCATGTGAAGAAGAAAAAAGACCCTTCTGATTTATTCTCTTTTCTTTGTCTTCTCGGCCTCGCATTGGTCTCGAATCACAGGCCCCTCTAATACATCTATGAGGAATCCGAAGACGTCCATGCAGACTAGAGTCACAATCTATTCCCTATTTTTGCCCTCCAACCAAATCCATCCCTGACGTCTTCACGCACACTAATCCGTACCAACCATTTTTGCTTTTGGACGAAATCGAGCGCGATAAAATGCTGCATGCCGAATTATGCGACGCGAGAGAAAAATAGAGGAAATGAATATGCTACCTGCCAATCCTGTAGAAGCCGCCTGATTAAGTATTGCACGGCAACCGCGCGAAAAAATGAGTTCTCTCTAGCTCATTCGCCATTCCCTCATGCTAAGACCCTAAAGCCGTCAACTCATTACTCGGGTTTGTTGAACCCCATCCTCCGCCTTCTCTGACGAGGAAATTATTACCAGGTGCCGTTATAAAAGGGGGGTCGTAGAATAACCGATATCCCCCTGAAAATTCCTAAAAGACGAGTACCGTGTTATAGGCTGAAAGCCATTGGCCGCAATCCATGTCTCAGGTAGCGGTCTTATACCGTATGAGAGTACCGTTTTGACCTCTTCCGATAAGCCCCTTCGGTGAAACGAATCGTAGATATAACATTCATGAATCGTAAAATGCGTAACCTCCCGTTGGGAGGTCGGAATCATCCGTACTAAAATAGCCGAATAAAGAATCGCAACAGAACAAACCTCCCCCACACGCCACTAGGACAATCCTATGGGGATCGGCTGGCTGTCTCTGTCGTAGTCCAGAAGCGGATCTTTCTCGGAATAGTTGGCGTGGCTAGGATAAATAGCATTATGATTATGTAGACCCATTGCCTTGGACCTGATTATATTCTCGAGGTCGTCATGTCGAGGCGAAGGTGTTGCGATGCTATTGCTCCTCTTGGGACGGCGAGCCATACGCAGAGCGTCGTTGGCATCACCATCGGGTCGGCTACCCCAAGAGGTCTATATCCGAGTTAGCACGGGCACCAAAAGACCAAAGAGACTAGCGCGTCGGAGTACGCCTTACCATATTCAAAGTCAGCAGAGCATAGAGCTTAATCAAGCCGTGAAAGTAACCGAATATAATGGAGACCGGAAGGAAGACGATATCGGTCGGGTTGCGTCGAAAGAGACCAATCAGCTTAACCACCTTGGTGAATGCGAACATGTAGACGAATTGAGCCCAGAACAAGCGTTGGCGCACTTCCAATTCCCAACCCTCGGTGCCCCACCAAAGTGAAGCTAGTAAAAGGGGATCCACGACGAAAGCTAGAGACGTAAAGGTTGCAATATGAAGAGCGTAAGTGGACCATGGCTGTTGACTAAGACGCGAGACGATAGTTAGTTTATGAAAAAGTTATCTTGTTGGGGTAGTCTTAAGTACAAGGAACCAGGGGGGGAAGAGGGGCACATGGGGACAGGGGTTAAACACAAAAAAAAAGATAGGCGTTCATAGGAAAAAGAATTAAAAGAAATTCTTACGTAAGCACATATCTCTCTCGAACCAAACTTGTCCAATTGCTTCGCCAGTTGCTTCGAGCCCATCGTGAACATTGGTAGAGGAACTTGAGGCCGTTCTCGAGAGTCGTTTCTATCTCGCATTCGCGTTCGTACTGAATCCAAGTTTTCCACTGGTGGCTCACCAACCAACGGGTTACGAAATTGTCGTCGTCGGCATTCAGGATATAATCACGCCATCGCTCCGTCTTGAACCCGTCTAGGAAGTCATGGCTCGATAAGATCTCCGATCGGTAAGCTCCGGTACGACCGGACATGCAAGAGGTTCCTCCGTCAACGTTGTGCGTAGCCGAGATTTCAAAGTTACGACGCTCGATGTAGGCTGCTCCGAGCCAGTTAAAGATCTGAGTCGACAGGGATCCGTCCGGCTCTCGGCGCACGCGTTGGCAGGTACCAACACCTCCGATGTCCGGGTCCTCGAACGGAGCAAGGATCCACGGGATAAGAGTCGACGGCCAGGTAACATCGTCGTCTGCCATGATGGTAATTTCAGTCTTGACTTCGGGTAGCGCCTCGCAGACCTGTAGTCGTTTGTTTGCAATAGGCGTAGATAACACGCGGATGTTAGGGGACGAAAGAGTCTTGACCAGCCTTTCCAGCGCCATATGCTTATCCAACGTAGTCACAAGGATAAGCTCAAACGGTCGGCAAGCCAAGATGCTCTCCAGCGAGGGCCGAAGCTCCTCGAAGCGATTGTGGATAGTGGGAATGATGACGGTCACGTCATTAGAGCAGTATTTAGGCTTAGCGGGGATAGGCTTTGACTTGTAACTCCAGTGGCTAACCACGTGAACGATCAGACGTAGGTAACGGTGCACCCTAGTAGAGAGTTAGATATTTTTCAAAATCAAAGACGGAAGCTACCCGACGAGAAACGCCGAAACTTACCACAAGATCCAGAAAGTGTACCACCAGAAGTCCGGCGAAGATAAAAAGTCCAGAGACAGGTGAACGGGACCTGAGAAGGGGATGGTAATGCCCATCATGGATAATTCCCTCGACGGAGAGATTGGAAATCCAGATAGGTGTATTAATTGAATTTGGGCGTATTGGTGCTGTTGAGAATCTATAAAAAAGGTGCAAATTATTGTTCCTATTTATTCCAGATTCAGTCAGGAAAATTGCTGAAGGCGCGTGCTTTTTGAGTACGAGCCGGTCGTCTAAGTGTTCTCCACCAGGTATCAGTCAATAAACGACTTGTAACTAAACATAAGGAGTCAGTTATTTGTTTGTTTTTACTGTTTTCACAGTGTGTATTTTTTTTTTTAAAAAAAAAAAAATCTCGGATTGCAAGGTACGAAACAAGGTGAACTGTAATTTGCGGAGAGGAGCTAGCATGTAGCTGGCATGTGGTTGGTTTGCTATAAGAGCCGCAATAAATAGAAAGCACGACCCCTCCAAGCGGTAACCCCAGGTATGTGACGAGGTATACCTGCAAGTCGGAGCGGAAGGAGGTACGGGGTGATTATGCGTAATCGGGGAAACGGCAGTGACAAGGCGGAATGGGAAGGAAAGTGATACTTGCCTATTTAATAGTTTGGGAGGCAACGTGTATGCCCCGAGGTCCGGACACGATAAAAGTCACGCGTAGGAACGGGGAATAGGAGTAGGCATGAAAACCAGATAGGCCCTTTTTTTCGTCTGCGTTTAAACAGACGACGGAATTATAACTTAGGAATAGACGAAACCGGGAACCATGCAACAACGGTGGCAACTATTAGTAGTCCCCCTGTGGCGTGTGGGATCTCCGATGAATGTGTACTTAAGCGTAGACAAACGACAGAAAGAAGAAATGCCCGAATCCAAGAACTCGAAACGAGAGTTTGTCCTGATCCACCGGACGAGAGAAGAAGCAGCCTCGAGCTCCCTATATGTTACTTTCCCAAGACGAGGCGAGTCTAAGCCGAGGCGGAGGCAGGACCGGCAGCACAATATAATACACAACGGACTAAAAAGAAAACCCTAAAGAAAAGAAGCCATTACGATGATCAATGGGCTTCGGGAGGACATAGGAGAAGTCGTCAAAAGATGAGGCCAAAGGGCCAGACCGGGAGAGGAGGCAAGGATATATAGGCAGATGGACCCATATCCAGACCATATGAGGAAACGGTCGATTGCTGTATACCTTTGAGTATTTTTTCTATGTCATGTCCCCCTACATAGGCATCATACGTAAACGATGTACGCTGCAATGGGACATAGCTAAATTATGGGGATATGTTATGGCTAAGAAGATAGGTAGGGGGCATAGCATGTAGGCGTACATGTATGTAGGTATGTGTAGGCACGTAGGCACGTAGGAACATAGAAAAAAGGTAGACAGGTAGACAGGTAGACAGGTAGACAGGTAGACAGGTAGACAGGTAGACAGGTATACAGGTATACAGGTATATGGGTATATGGGTATGTAGACAAGGTATGTAGGTAGGTACCGATTCTGCATGCTATGGAAATGAAATGATTGAATGAATGAATGTATGGATGTAGACTTCTACATTTTACATATGTAATAATAGAGGTAAGGGTATTAGAGTAGAGCTAGGAATCCATCCTTTAGATCGACCCGTCATGCACCTGCAGCTTGTAGATGATGGAACGGGTACCTTGCCAAAATCAAGACATGGACGTGTATAGGTTAATAATACTTTGGGGACTTGGGTCCGACGTGCATGGTATATTACATTGCTAAAAAAAAAACGAGGAACAAAAAAAAAATAAATTTTTTAGAGCCAAAGTATTTTTTTTAATCTTAAACCACGAACTAAAAGGGAAATCAAAAGGACATAAATTGATAAAAACCGAATAGAAGGGGGGGAAATAAATATACTGTATTTAATTTGAAAAGGGACATCAAAGCCGAAACAACCTTACAATGTTACCTGCCCAGGCTAGGTACCAAATGTATGTTATTAAAGAATGAGAAAACGGTTTCAATGCCACATAGGTTATAATAAACACCCCGAGCTGCCTATCAAAAACAGCTAGGACGTTGAATACAACCGAGTGAGAAACGAGATACAGACCGAGAGAAAAACAGGAATGGTAAAATTATTCCCTTCTCTTTTTTTTCTTTTTTTTCTTTTACCTCTGCAATCGCTAGGTATTCCACCCAAATGGAAAAGCGTGTAACGGTAGAACAATTAGAGGGCCAAAATGGAAGTGACTGAATTAGGTAGTTAGAAGAGGAGAACCTGAAAAAAAAAATCGTGGTTCTTTTTCGGAACCACCTATTTTCCAGTTGGACAAGCTCGACCACTTAGACCACTTAGACCAGCTGGACCAGTGGGAGAAGCGGCTGCTGCTAGGAATTGTCCGGTTTTGGAGGTTGGGGTTTGGGGGGTGGATGGGTTGGACGTACTAGATTTGGCTAGTTCGGGCTGGCTGGGGCCAATGTGGAACGGGGTTTTCTAAAGTCCCCTTAAGTCTCTACCTAGGTAAGTTAACTCAGTAACGGCTCAGTAACTCAGTACTGTTCCTTCTAACTGAAAACTGAAGAAGCTTGACGGCAAGGACGAGGGGCGATGGGCTATGAGCGGCGCAGTGGGTTGGTAAGGTAGGTACCGCACGCAGTGGGCATAATAAACAGGGAAAGTAATAGTGGAGTCCTACATAAAATTTAGAGAAATTTAGAAGAATCTACAGGGCACGGGGGTGTGTAAATGTAGATTGTACTAAAGAAGGTTTAGTTAGGTACTTTAGGTAACTGCCTCATAATAGAGCTAATGCTCGAATATTCATATCTTCTTAACCTCGTTGGTTCGATAGCAAACTTCCAGCTGCACTAAAAACCAACTTATTCAAAGGACTTATTCACAGGGCTCTTTAAGCGGTTACCGTAGCGAAAAAGATGCACCTAAGCGGAGCACCGTGTAGCGTGTATCCAAGCTGCCCAGAGATGCCTAGGCTGTTTAACTTTTACAGACCCTAGAAGACTAGAAAAAACTACTTAGAGAGGTATTGGCATTGTACCTCAGAAAACGGGGGTGCATCTTCTGGGAAAAAAACGTGCTATTCTTCCTCGGGTACTTAGCCGGTACATGACGAGACTTGGACGGAAATCTGGACGAATACTTGCAATACAACCTTAAAACTTAAAAGTACTAAAGAGAAAAAAAATTGAAGCTACCAAAAAGACTAGATTCTTTTTTTTTAATACCCATTGTTGCGGCGATACGCTTAGAAGAATACGAATAGATTATGCGTGTCATGCAAAAGAAATGGATTGATAGTGACCTGACTTTCTATCATATGTATCATTTTCATACCGGTTCCTTTTTTCATTTTCCCCTTTCTTCTAACTGGTGTACCAGAATAGAAACACGAGATTCGTAATTTATATGTAAGTGAAGGGTTTCCTCCGAACTTCGCATGTATGGTTGACATATGGTTGACACATTAAAAGGACTACGAGAAAAAAAAAAAAAAAAGAAAGAAAAAAGAGTAGCATGTGTAAAGCATGTGTAGCATGCGTAGCATATGTAGGTAGGTATGTTGGCATATGTACGGACATGTACGGTACATGGTTCAATCAGATGTTCCTGATTAAACACAGTCAGCGTGTACGGGCTTGAAGAGCTCGTGAGAGTTCGACCCTGTCACTGGCCGGAGCTGCTACTGGGACCCTACGAGCTTCCAGGGCTTTACAAGTCGCTAGAGCCTATAGACTCGACCAAAGATCCAAGGTACTCGAGCGAATCAGGCCCGGGATCCCCTACTGTGGAGCGCAAATCGATCTTCACAAGAACGGCTCCGTCGACCCTTTCGAACGATCTCGCTCTTGGCGATTGGCTAGAGGTTCGTTCGGGGCTGGTCTACTAGTGAACTTAGCGCTGATCAGTAGCCTCCACGATGGACGCTATCAATGGCCCTAGGATTACGAAGGGCGCTGGGGTGGTTTCCTGTGAGATGGCGAAAGCACGAATTCACGTCTGCTGAATGGAGGGGGAAAACATATCCTACCTTTCCCTTTTCTTCAAAAGTATCGTATATGAAGACCTAACGGCCAAGACATGGGTTATAGTAGCCGCGCGAGTAGAAGATCCGAGACCTCAAAGCGTGCGGCCCCCAAAAATATTCATCAGTACGAGATTACGATAATTATTTAATTATTTATCAATATTTACCAACCGGGTCGAGACGGGTAACCCCCTTACCGGCTACCTACCAGCGAAGCAGCGGCATGCCGGGTACCCAGTCACCAGACCCGGGTTATAAAATAGGTATAACATCCATATAATCTCTATAGCCCGTCGGCTGGAAAAGCTTCCTCGGTTCCGCTTGTCCATGATTGCAACGCGCTCCAGGCATACGAGAATAATTGCTGTCTCCTATCAGCGCTTGATAATACGTATTATACTACTTAACCTCGTCATGGCTCCTCGTCATTGGAGAGGACCGTAACAACTCTGCGTCTACGTGGACATCAGAAATACTGGGTCCGACGAACCGTCCCTGTAAGTCGCACGGGTCTCGCCAGATTTTGGGTTGGATTTGATGCATCATTTAATTCTCGGTGATCTGGAAAATTCCATTCACGGCGGATTTTCCAGAAGTCGTTGCGTGGTTGGCCCCATGCAGAAGCAACTGAAACCTCTGCTTGTGCGCGTTGCTATAATAACGATCTACTAGGAAGTAGTACCGGGTTGGTCCGGCCCCCCGTGTGTTGAAGTTGCACTGTCGCCCCTCCGTAATGTTGGTTCAGACGACGATACCTGCATATATGTTCGTCGTCGGTGGTACTTATATGTCAACCCCCACAGATTTATTATGTAAGGCAGTGGGAGGTCCATATCAAATACCGTAAGTGCGTTATGTCTACGTGCGTATAGCCTGCGAGTATAGCAATCAGCGTATAGAGTATAGCTTGAGCAGCTTCCCCTATCGCCGCCGCTAGTTTCGCTGGTCCTGCTGGTCTCGCTCTGACGTTGACGTCGCTGGCCACTTACACGACACCCCGTTCTCAAATTTGCGCATGCGGTAGGTCGACCAGGCACATCCCGTTGCCGGAGTACCGTGCTTTTGCTCTCGCAAACAGCGCCTACGCAGCTACCCCCTAAAAGAGATGCTGATGATACCTATTAATCGCGATAGTCAACGTAACGTATCGCAGCACAGTATCAACGCGTCTTTTTTATATTATTATTTTTTTCACGCGCCTCTCTGAGCGACAAGGGAAGAGATAGAGACAAAAAAAAATTATTCAACGGCCTTCTTCGCTCAGGAACAGGTGATAAGATGAGATGTACATGCGTCTTCGCCGCAGAGGCAGGCAAGACATTGGAAGCCACAGAAGTTTGAGGCTTGGTTGTCATTCTGCGAGGTGTCATTATTCTTCGCCAGTGCCATTTGTATATATTTATTTCCGGTAGAGTCGCAAGAATGAATGCAGCCTGCAAGCCTAGGCAACGACCTGCCGATTGAAGACTGCTGCCGACAAGGATTAGACGGCCGTCATCGTCCCCTATCCTGGTTTTCGAATTATGGTATGCCATTTGGATCGGTCGGCCGATGATTAACAGCAAATGTGCGTAGGACGGCCTCGCCAAGGTTCCCCAACTTGTACAAGTAGTATTACAGGGGGGGTAGATGGGGGGCAGAAGGAAACAAAAAGGGGGGAAGCACAACGCCGTGACACCCCCGATGATGATCTCGCCCGCCGTTACACGGCGCCGAGCGCGACACTACAGAATGGCGCAAATAGGAAAAAAAAGACAATAAATCAGTCTTTCCCCAGCCGACGACCCCCATAAGGTATCCGCCGTGTGGGCGAGGAGAGTGGGCGCCGCATAGCGCAGCGTCACACGACAGCGCCCCTGGCGAGGTCCCTGACGAGGATCCGTGAGCGTCCTGTCCGTCAGCGAGCGTCGACCCGGGATATTAGGAGGAAGCTGAGGCTGGGGTAGCCTGGGACGATCTCGAGCCATTGGCCAATGACCTGATTTACCGTACCGGCATGCAATGTCGGGCCTTGTTCCTAGCATGGTTTCCCGGCGTGCTCTGGCGCAATCCGGATTCGGTCAGCATCACGTACCTTGCTGGAATATCATTTACAGATCCATCTCTCGCAAGCCGCAAGTGTACATGCATACTCTGTAGATCTCTCGTCTCCTCGAATCTTGATGTCCTATTCCAACATATCTGCCGTGGAAGGACAGTGCAACGCCTTCCTGTATGACCTACATACATGATGCCATACGCCAGGATACGCCCAATCGCTACCGTCCTACAGTGTAACCATAGTTGCATCTCAACCAAGGTTCGAGCGACGACACTCGAAATCATTACGATGTTCGTGGTGGGATGAGGGGTGAACCCGAGGCTCCGAGCCCCACGTATCCCGTCCCTGTATTATACAAGATTAGGTGCGTGTCCTTTTGGGAGACGACGGTATCTGCTTTCATGTGTCTAATGCATTTATTATATTCGCCCGCGTGCGGGTGCGTAGATATTTGGGGGTGACGTACCTGTGGCGGCACGGTAGGACGACAGCCCGGGGGTCTTTCCAGTATTCATTTCTCAGTTATTGATTGCGTCTTCTTTTCATTATTTTACGACTCGAAGACGAAATCGACAAAAACTTCTTCGCCCGCGTGGGGATGAAGCTGTACGTATCGATGCAGCTCGACGTTTTGGGGACGAACCCTGGATTCCTAATAAGCCGTGACCATGCTTGTCATCTCAGGGATTGACCTACGTACATTACATATACATACCTACCTACATACATACATACATAATAGGTAAGTATATGCAAACCTTGAGCCGACTAGTTCCACGTAACTCCATATAGCTCCATTCCAGGCCTTTTCTTCTTCTTCTTCTTTTTTTCAAATTTTATTTTTAATTAACTTTTCCTTTCTCTCCTGTCCTTCGGTCGTGAATCCCGCGCTCCTGGTATGATCGCCGATGAGGCTACCAGAGCCGTAGATGTACTCCGCGCTTCCGTCTGTCGTCTACTTTCATTTCTAGCGTACCATTTAAAACCATGCCGTTAAGAGAGCCCAACCGCGGAACCTCTCAAAATCTGATAAACCTTGGGCATGGCGTGTCTTGCATGTTTGCCGGAATGGCACCCTAACCATACCGGATATCCAACAAGCTTGAATCGGGGCTCGCCTGAGGCTGGCCAACGTCTAGAATCATGCCAGCTCCCTTCCAGAGGCGCGACCGCGCCGGCCGTATAATGCTTCTGTCGAGCAGGGTTTCGCATGTATTACTACTCTACGGTACTATGTAGCCGGCGAATCTCCTCGGTCAAGCTAGCTACTTGCATACCTTAGTCTCCGACACCGTTGTCGACAGGTCGAATTACTACTTGAATCCTAGATGACCGGCGTGTATGGCCTTGCTATTCAGCCTAGAAGCTCTTTTGTGCTTGGCTGGCATCTAAATGCTTAGATTAACGCCATATTATTCAATCAACGCTCGCTAAATGGTTATCCAACTCCGTTTAAGATTTTCGCCGTTAAGATATAATAGTACCTATAATATAACACGGCCAGCTGCGAGCATCCTAGATTTCGTTATCGCGGCTCTCGCGAAGAGAGAGCTCGAGGTATGTACAGAGTAACTCGAAAAAAAGACGTCCTCCCTGCGTTATACGTGTCATATTAGCGAACACCCCCGTCCTGCTGTACCCGCGTTTATTCGCCTCTGACCTCCAGGGAGCTACCGTAGAACAAGGGGAGATAAACCAGGGGGAGATACGTATGTATCAATGATCAACTCGCCATCTCTTTCGTGCTGTGATGATCAGGATCTTCCCGCCGCCATTTTTAGCGACAGAGTGATTGTGGAGAAAACAAGAGAAAGAAAAAAAAAGCCAGAAAAGCACTGTTGCCATTGTGGCCCCTGACCGGTCGCTCACTGACCGAGCACCCAGACCGAGCGGACAGGTCCGCGATGGGGCTCTTCCACCGAGAGGAACGTGCCCATCGCTTCTCTTACCATGGTTCAATACACGTCCAGGCTGTGTAGCATGCGTACCTACATTTCAGTCGGACGAGGGGGATTTCTTCCCATCTTCCGTAAACGAAAACGTCTTCGCGGAGAAGGACGGCAGAAAGCGTTGGAAACACCGTTAAAGGGCCGCCGAATCGGTGAGCTATTTTCGGCAAAAGGTGTATACTTCCTAAATTGCACTTCACCATCGGCGAATTTAGAAGCGATCGCGAAGGCTTTTTCTTTTATCCTCTCCCACTATTAGCGGCTTCGCATTAGCGGCACCCCTACCTGACGGCGACGGATCTCGATTTGGATAGCTTGGCAATCTTACATACCCAATTCAATACGACGCACGAAGAGGTAGACATAGTTGAAATTTATGGTGAAGCTTTTTTCGCTAACTGAGAGCTTCAGGTCAAACAAGCTCGGAAAAAGACAAGACAAGACAAAAGCAAGAAAAAAAAAAAATCCAAAAAAAAAATCTGCCAAGCATATTTCTATAAATGTTTCATTACATAGGTATAGGACTGCTATTCCCAAAGCATGGATTCGGTATATTCGGCACCAGGATCCCAATCCTAACTCAATGACAGGTCAAAGACCAAATCACTCTTCCTTTCCTAATACTCCCTGCCTGCCCTTAACTCCTTATTATTTTTTTCGCCTCTTTCCTATACATCTCTATCTCCCCCGTGTCGAGTTACCCGAGACGTCGCACAGAGAGCAGGATCCACTCAGCAAACACTACTCGCGGGATCGTGAACTACCAGAGAAACACCCGTTTCGTGTCGAGAACTCTCAAGCAGGTCATGTGAGGTAGATAGCTGTAAGTTCTGCATATACCAAGAGGGCAACCGTATGAGACGAGTTCCGTGACAGCTGAAGTTTAGATTTTCATTTCAACATCAGTCCATCACGTCAGCTATTCTTCGGGGTACGTTTAAGCCTACCTATCGCTGGGAGGGAGAATGGGGTACGGGCAAATCAGCGCTGTTCCACCTTATATCCTCGTCCGGCGCCGGGTCCCAAGTGGCCCTCTTGCAACCAGACAAAAACCCTCGCTTAGAAGACAGGGCCTGGATTAATACCTCACACCCTCACAAGGGCGTGATCTTAGCCACATATTTTGACTTCTTCCGAGGAGTGTGGTCGCCCACGTTGTTCTCATTTCATTTTCTGTTACGGTCGAGCAAGATACAAGATAACGAATGTACTTACAAGGTACTCCCTCGTACCGATCCTCGTAGCGGTGCGGTACGTGGTCGTCTGTTTGAAGGAGCGAGATGGTTCGCAGCCCGTCTTCCACCTAGTACCTACATATAATCCACCTACATGACACCAATCCTAAGCCGTCTAGGCGGTCAAGTGTCCCTCTTAGCAACCAACCTTACTACGTACGCACTGAACAAAAAAAAAAAGATAAAAAAGGATAGCTACGATGGTACCCAGCAAGAAGATACCTCTTTGAACACGAGAAAGCGTCGCTGCAAGGACCGCTCGATGTACCTACATATTAGGGCTTTTGTTGGTCTATGAATCACAGCATCAGCACAGCAACGTCTGTATTCGGCAGCTCCAGAGTCCCATTAGTCGATGGAACCTCGACCCGGATCTAGAAATGCTAATTTGGCCCACAGCGGGAGACAAGGCTCGCGGAAGCATAAGCTCACATCCGGGCAGAAGTGATCCAGATGATGTGCATCCAGGGCCACTCTGTGGCGAAATTACTGTGTCTACGGATAAATCCACGAGCGTGCCTTTCTGACATTTCACAGCATATCTAGATTCAGAAGCTATTTCCTGCCTTTGCATAGTAAACCCCCCATGGGTGCCTGATAGGTTTTTTGGGGGGTTTTTTTTTTGGTTTTTTTTCTTTTCGCTAATCAGTCGACTCCCCCCCTTTCCGGCCATTTGCTTTACGTCAGGTTCATATCATGCCTTTCGATGGTGCATGCCCCTAAAGCACAACATGCATATGACAGCGGTGCTATGAGTTGTTCTGCTATGCGAGAGGCCCTTTCTGCCGGCCCCGTGGGAAACAAACCCCACGTTTCGTCCTACGGTATGATATCAAACTCTGCGAGGGTTCGATATTGGAAGAGAGCAAGAAAATTTTTTCCTGTTCCTCTTCCTTCCCCTGTCACCGGAAAACTACTGTCCCATTTTGGCAGGAGTAGGTCCTTTAAACCCTAGGAATACGGTAAACCCAACCAACCTATCGCTGTACGTCACTTGGCTACATAGCTGCCCCCCTGTCGGCACAGCACACTGATCTCACGAGATTAGAGCATATGGCGGTCAAGCACCATTGGTCATTCTCGACAGGGTGCACAACATATACTCCCACATCAAGTCGACGCCCGTTTACGGCCAACCATTTTCCGTCTAGAGAGATATATGCAGTATGCAGGTGCACTTTCTGTCATTGTGAAACAACAGGCTGTCCTTGATAGATGCCAGAAGAAAACAAAGGACCTGCATATTTGGACCCTGAGAATACCCGCCCGCTCGCGCGCGACGGCGAGAAGAAGTGGCTAGAACCTAGTGGCTAACCACTGTGGCGAGTCCTGCAGCAAGTCGAGAGTGTCTTGGCGTCGCTATTCTCTGGTTTTCCTATCTGCATCTTGCCCGAGGCGACGAATGGAGAGCTTCGCCTACTCTTCTATCATGCACGAAGAGGTCTCAGCTGAGGCCACGAGCGCAGCCGTTACCATGGTAATAGTCGAGACCCAGCTGTTCGCTACTCTCGGACCCATGGCTCTGACGAGTCGCACGTCTCCAAGCGATCGATGCTTCTATTACTCGGTTGGGCCAGACTTGTGCGGGACCGGGCGGTAGTCCACGACAATTTTGACCACGGGAAAAGCATCGTGCCCTTCTTTTTCCAGATTCGAACGAACCGGGATATTCGGCAGTACGGTTCTAGATTCTCACTTGCCGAGTGCCCCCGGTCGCGGTTGTATGATGAACCTCTCGTCTCTCTCGTCGCCCCCTTTCCCCTCATTTCTGGCGCCGGCTTGCCAAGCATTAGCATGGCTCCCGCGCAGCCACGAGATGACCGATCTTCGTTACCGCCAATGTCGTAAGCGACGAACACAGTGGTAACCGGCTGGGGGAAAGGGGGGTCGATCTCGGCAGCAGAGGCGATCTTCGAGCTAGAGATCATGAGGTTCTCATTAGAGCGCCGCGGAGGTAAGCCGAGCGTTCTTCCGGTATCAAGGCCGACGCTGGCTATCCAATAGCAGCAGACAACACATAGTAGGGCACACGAGATAAGTATGCTCGATTTGGAACGGATAGGCGAGGCTTTTTTTTTTTCTTTCTCTTTTTCTTTTTTTTTCGCCGCTCAGATCTACTGTAGCACCTCGAACGGACCAAGATCTTCTCCTAGATAAGGCCATGCCAATCATTCGAAACCGGAAACTCGGGAGCACGAACAGGAGCTACCCTATTCGTTCTCGGAATATCCCACCTGAAGGATTTTACTTACGTGCCTATATTTGATACCTCGTAGCTAAGCCAACGGACGCGTAGCAGATTTAATTGCTCTAGAAGTTCCGCGGGAAGTGCCCACAGGGACCTCTCGTCTGAAAAGTGTTACCAATGATTGTACTGGGGGAACAATGCGAGCCGCGTACTTCAACCCTAGGTTTTCTTTGGACGCTCGCCAGTATACGTGAAGCCGAATCGTGCATAATATTAATAAGACCGCCCTCCGAAGCGACGGAGTCGGAACATTACCTTAGTAGCTTACCTTAAAGATATTACTTCTTGTGAACGAGTCGTTCGATCCCACCCGGGCAAGATGCCAGGTATCTGTGCGGATCCCGTCTTTGCATTCGACGGCAACTATCATCTGATAGTGCTTCCCGTGGCTCCATTCTCGATGGGTTCCCGACGTGTTGAGTGGTGGTTCCGTACGAGTGCAGTCGTGCATTGCGGAAGCGATGTGTCGTGTCGAGATCGATCTCATCGCTCGTGGCAGTCGAGCAACAAAACAAGGAACGTGGGGTGGCTCGGAACGATTACCTTATGCAGGAGGTTGGTACCGCTGCCGGACCGGACTCCGAGAGCGGGGGACCTGACGTCTGGTTCCAACGGCTCAAGCGACCGAGCGTTACCGAACGAAATTCTAGACCGGCGTCGGCGGCAAAACTTCGAAGCGCGTTTCCGACACGGACCTGTCGAGCGAAAGGCTATACGAAGCCGACGTGTCGGCCTCCACTCTTGCTGGGCGAAATAGGAGCGAAGACAGGCCGTCGGACGCCGTCGTGCCGCACCCCAGAGCCCATGAAACCCCCACAAATCCCGTATTTCTCGACTCATAATGAGGTGGCAGAGCCAACGCAGAGTCTCCTATTCTAGCCAATGTAACACGTTTCCGTTGGCCGACAGGATTCCCGTTTCAAGTTCCTTATAACCCCGTCTATTATACTTGCAAGTCCCACCACCTTTTGCATCCTCTTTTAGAATTCTTGGAGCACGGGCGAAACCAACGTTTACGATTCCGTGCTCTCCGAAGATTCTTACAAGTCTTTACCGCCAGGTCGAGTTCTTTACCGATGTTCCAAAAAGAGAAAAGAAAAGAAAAGAAAAGAAAATATCTCTTATATCGCTGTGATCCCGTTGTACTACCAAACTAGCTAACATGAACCAAGGATAACCTATCACGATGTTGTCGATTGTCGATTGTCGATTGTCGACCGTCGACTGTCTAGCGTATGCAAAATTTCCATCTCCAAGACGAGACATTCGAAGCGTCCGAGCGTCAAAACCATGCTCTACTTCGTACAACTCATCGTCGCATTCGGTGGACTAAGTGAGACATTTATAAATCTCATCTCGTCTTCCTACATCTCCAAATGGGCTTATACGCGGAGCTCGTCGACACGCATGACACCATAGCAAAGAAGAGTTTAGTCTTTCAGTCACCGACTCGTCGTTGCTGTACGCTACGATTTTAATAAGTATGATTTTTTTGTTCCTACATGAACGCTAATGCCTCCAGGGGAAAGGGGTCCGCCGTTTCCGGGCGGCTCGAGCCGGGGGAAAACCCACCTTATCACCGATATACACCGCCTCGGTCAGTTTCTATACATATCTCAACTCGAAAGCGCGCGTTCCTAAGCACCCAAAGAACCAAAGCACGCAAGCAGAAAACACGTGCAGCTATCTAAGTGAAGGATTATTTGATCTTTCCATGGCTCCGGTCTCCGCCTGTTCCTTGGGGCTAAAACGAACGTCGATCGACTGACTTGCGTCCACGATAACCTGCGACAACACATTACGCGGACGGTCCAGTACTATGTAAGTGACAACTCTAAATGACGACCAGACTCCATCAGCATTTGATCATTGGCGCATTTGGCTTTCTGGGGGAGTGTCTTTTGAATTCGAACTACATAATACTATGTAGGGAGCAGCCTATCGTCTTATGACTTGTCTATTATTGCTAGGTTAGGTTAGGCACTTGTCATTTGTAAGTGAACCAGGCCATTCCTAGGAGAGAGAAAAAGAGGTAAAAGTATAATGGTATCGAGTAACTACGTTTATTATAGCCGTGTGTATAATCCAAGCCAGATCGTGAATAAACAAATTGGTTGGTATTATTAGGGTCGGGTCTTTCGACAAAGTCATCTGATGATTTTCTGTGTAGAACAGAATAGAATAAACCCTCTAGTTATCGGGCTAATATACAAACTATTGAATATATTCCCCATATCATACCATAAGCCCTGTTTCCAGTATTCCAATTCCAACATCTCCCCCTTCTTTTCTCCTTCTACACATATCTCTTCTTCTTCTTCAACCATAGCAAAGAGAAGAGAGAGAGAAAAAAAAAGAAAAAGCACAGACACGATTCGACAAATGGATAAATCCGTTCTCTTCTTACCCTTGCCCGCCTTCATAGTAACTTAGATCCTCTCTTTTTCTCCCCCTGGCGTTGCTAATCTGCGTTGTCCACGCTAAATCCTCAAGTCCGATAAACCATCAGTTGTTGGATGCATGCAACGTACGTTAGCTTCTTATTCTTCCCCTCTTTTCGGAGATGGCGAAGATAAGGAGAGGCAACTTGGGTATTCCTTTATTCCCTTTTTTATTTTTATTTTTATTTTTTATTTTTTTATCCTTCCGGGCTGACCTACTGCAAGTTACACCTAGCTGAGTAGGCGAGCCGTGGACTGTTTAATGCCTAGGTAAAAGAAGGGTTACCTTGCGAAGGAAGGAAAGAGAAGAAAAACCTTCTAGATCTGCCCCAGGGCTTCTTTCGGGGGGCTCCTCTCAGGGCTTCGCTGCTGATCAGCGGAAATCAGTGGAACTCTTGCCCGAGTTTATCGAATGCGGGATCTTCAGTGGTCAATTTCCCCTAATCGATAAGGCATACTAAGGCGTGCTAAGGCACACCACAGCTTCTATCCCTGTCCCCCGGAGCTACGCTACGCCGCATACCCCGACCTGTTTGACCCGTTTGGCCCTGGCCCGTTTTGAACATGTTCGAATTGTTCGACCCAGCCTCCGGCGAATCTTCCTCCCCTCTTTAGAAGGTGAGAAATGGCTGCTAAGTCATTTTAGGTCGACTTTACCTAACCTAGTCTACTTGGGTCTACGTACTTGGGTCTCCTAAAATTTCCCCCCCTTTTTTCCCTTTTCATCACAATAGCCTGGCAGGCCTGGTAAATATTCCCCACCTTTTACAAGCCCGGGACGTGGTCCTTCGAGTCGTTCTAGTCGTTTTCAGTCCGCTGAAAATCGTAGAATGGAATCGTGAGGCTGAACTATTTCGCCTGTCTACCCCCCCTTTTTCTTTATTCTCTCTTTACTACCCCCCTCTGCTAACAACCCCCCCCCCTCCCCCTTACCCCAATTCACCCGACTTACCCGACCTTGCTGACTCCTCTCTTTTTCTCTTCCTCATCCATTGTTCTCTATTTGTCTTAAAAATCGTCCACCGCCTTATCCAACCGCTACCTACCAGGTAGTTGGCCAGGTAACCTTTTTGGGGGGAACTAAATTTCCAAACTTGATCTTTTTGGTCTTCGCATCGCTGCGTAATCTCGCCGTCATACTCTATCGTATTTATTACCTTTTAATTCATCATCGTCGACGAGTTTTGTTTGCATCGTCATTACTATTTATTATCGTTTGTTGGTAGAAAATCGCGAAATAAAAAAAAGGCGCCATACTTTGTAACCAGTCGGGAAAAAGAAAGCCAATATTGGAAAAGAATAGAACGAGAGACCGCTTTTGTTTCTGTCGGTCGTTCACCGCCTTGGAGGTCCCGCCCCAGCGCCCAGGGTGACCCGAGCTTTGGATGCTTGGATGCTTTGGATGCTTGGTGTTGCTGCGCGTTCCCCATCCGAATCTTTCATGCTGCTGTATTGACCGAGCAAATCCCTCCACCCCTCAAACTAAAGGTCCACCAAAAGAACTCCAGTTCATCTATTCCCGATTTCAGTTATTTTATCACATGGTTTTTATTTTCCCTTCCCTTAAAAAAGGGACGAACTCGTCGCTATATCTAAAGGACATATGAAGCCGTACGAATAAAAGACATTCTTCTCGTTGATGTTACTCTGACCGCAATTATCGTTGGTCTTAGTCATCTTCTCTCGTCTTTTTGCTTCCTTGAGTGATTTATTTATTATCGTTTTATTATCGTTTTATTATTCGGACCTTAGCAGTTGCTCATCTTCGCGCGCACCTGACTCTTTAGTGTCGGTCCTATTCAATGTCTTTATTCCGGTGATCCCGATTTCTTTGGCCGTCTTGCGGGCCCCCTTGCGAGCCCCCTTTTGCTCTCTGCTTCGGCGCGCGACAAAAGAATTAATCGCTTGCTCGATTATTCGATTATTCGATTACTCGATTGTTCGCGCTTGTTCGCGTGTTCGCATTCTAACAAACCCGTTTGTCTTTCATAAGCAAACATATCTACGACAAGGCCGTGGTCCCGCAATAGCAACAAGGTATACGTGCGTATACGATATTGGAACAATTATATAGCCAGCATATCTATATTTATCTACCTACGTCGCTATTGCCCCCGATGCCACTCTACACGATGGCATCAATTCACAGCCTTCCGGGGTTTGGATCGCATGGCGCGAGTAATAAGATAAGCAAGTCGAGAGCTAGGACGGCGGTCAAACCGATTCTGAAGAAGCTTACGTCGCAGTCGGAAAAGAACTCGTTAGACTTGGATAGAGGGTGGACGGATCAAGATAGTCAATATCAAACCAGCGATAGTTGGGGAGGAGGAGTAAGTGTAGGAGTAGGTGTAGGAACAGGAGCAGGAGGAGGAAAAGGAGTAACGGTAGTAGCTGGAGTATACGAAAAGCCAACTAAAGAGATAAACTTTAGTTTGAACGAGGCTGGAACGAACCGATATACCAATCATGCTAGATCGATTAGCGGTGCAAGTCACGTATCTGTTGCGACTTCAAGCAGTTCAGGTCCCCGCCATCAAACCGGTGCTCCGTTCGTGCATCCTTTTCAGCAAACACCTCGGACCTCAACCCCACCATTATCATACGCCAATTCCCAATCATCTTTCTTCGATATCGCTGAAGACGATAGCGACGACGATAACGATAATAGTACTGCTAGCAACAGTGCTAGTAACAGTTTAGACACCAGTCACAGTCATAGGAACAGTCTACACATTCAGATGAACTCTCATTCACATTCTCAACCTACTCTAAGCACACGTCGTCCGACTTTAGCGAGCGCGCAACGTACTTCATCATTTACCGAAGTGAAGGGTGCTCATGCTTCAGTCCCTTATTCTTCTTCACAACATCCGCCCTCGCTACGTATAAATACTTCGAGATCTGTCTTGGCATCACCCGCGCAGCCTTCGCGACTCCCCAAGGTCCCAAGCCGATCGGATCTACAACTTGATCAGATCAAAGACTCACCTATATCTCCATCTAATACTCCTTCGAACCATGTTGCATCGCCTGCTAGTTCATCGACGCCCATGTCTCCCCTGCGCTCGTCGTTCGATGCCAGCGGTTTCCCCCGCTTACGCGCAAAATCAGACCTCGACACCGTCACGCGCGCTGAGCACCTTCGCGAAGCCCGCCGAAAATTTGAGCTGAGGGAGAAGGCCAAAGAGGAGAAATACGCGCGAGAAGAGATCAAGCGTCGCGAGCGAGCCGATAACAAGCGCGCTCTGGAGAAGGAAAAGCAGGCGGCGGCCATGCACAAAGAGCAGATGGCAGCGAAAGCTCGTCTAGAAGCGGCCGAGCTCGAGGAAGCAATCGCTCGCGGGAAGCACAATAGGAAGTTTAGCGGGACTAGTAGCAACCGTCCCAGCATAGCTATTTCTAGGACTAGCATGTCGCGACCGAGCACGTCTCGAAGAAACATCCCTAGCCCCTTGGGAGAACCCGAGAAGTTTGCCAGCAGCAATTACGACAGCATGGATGCGCGAAACCCGCCAGACTTCGGTAACGAGGCCGGAGGGGCGCAGAGCGTTCCTTTCCAACCTACGAAGCGCAGAAATACGGCCAAGAGAAAGACTCAGAGCACCTGGACTATGTTCATCTTGTGGCTAAGAACGAAGCTTCTCCGGGTCAGCAAGAACCGGTGATTCGTACGTCTTCCGGCAGGACCTTACCCACACATCTTATCTTATTCTCAGGTCATAGCTGGCCTACACGGACATACATATACCCACGATATATACACACCACACATTAAGCTCAGCTCAGCTCAGCTCGACATCGTCAAGAGGAACGATATTGCGCATGGCGGCAGCGGCGTGAGTGTCAGGAACAGAGCACGCTTTTCAATCGTTAAGTCATCATCAGCAACAAAGGCAAGGCATACGAGCATATACGATATCCATTGCATTCATGACTTTCACTTTGGCATAGTTGAACCGGGCGTTTTTTTTTTCTTTCCTCATTTTTGGACTTGGGGAGTTTAACCCGAGTCGGTTGCATTTTTATATTTTAGATAGGCCGTTGCATTCGCATTGCTTCGCTGATACGGAGGGGAATACAGGAAACGGAAAGGGTTAAAAACCTTAGGTACCCTTGGGAGTTTTTTGCACTAAAGGTTAAAGTGCCACTGAAAATCCGAAGTCTGCTTGGACGATTTGGATTCATCGCCATTCTTTCCCACTTCTCTTCTGCGTTTTCGGATATCGGACTTCATACGGCTCAAGACAATACGCCTACGTTAGATCTCTCCTCTATCGTCCTGCTTGTTAGCACGTGGTGGTAAACCACGGCTACGGGTAAGGCAAGTAAAGGGATTGTCTATTCTGGTTAGGTCATGCTCGCGTTATGTCGTCGTATTCCGAAAAGTTTTAGGGAAGGGATTTATACCGGCGAATTGGAACCCCCCCCAAATCTCAACGGTCATAAATAGAATAGACATGGTAGCATCTACGGATGGAACGGATGGAGCGAATAGCGTTCCACCGCAAATACAAATAGCAATAAAGAATTGCAAAGCCAACCAAACATGTTTTTCAAAGTACCGGATCTGTGTTGAATCTTGTGTGAATGAATGAGCAAATAGCCAAGGCATGTCACGGCTGTCTCTGCAACGTATGCCCAGACCTCATTTCTCTAGATCCTGTTTTTAATCGCCGTACTGATATCATATCGCAAACCAAGGCATTTAGAGTAGCCGACCATCCGTAAAACTCTCCTTGCGTGCATGTTGCTTAATCCGCCAATCAATCATCGAATCTCATCACGCTGGCTGGGAAACGTACGATGGCATTGGCGTGGCGTAGGTAGTAAGTCGGATCCGTAAGGTGAACAATGCAAAATAGGGGAGAAGGGAGTAGGGGGTTTTTTATCAACGACCTAATGATAGGTATTGCATTGGTACTTGATGGTATATTTATAAGTAAATATAAATAATTAACTGATAAATATAAGATGGAAGAGAAGAAAAACAAAACATAATTATTCATAATTAGGTACGCATGTATACTACCACCAGCATAGATACATGGGTACCTACCTGCATACATAGTGGACATAATACACAAGAACAGGAAGATGGACTCGGCATCTTTGTAAAAGTACGTCACCACACACACCCATTCCAGACGCATCACCTAACTTAACCTACATAGTAGGTAACTACCTACCTACCTACCTCCCATTTGCAAAGCGTCTCGGCGTATATAGGTAGGTAGATTTCTACACCACCTAATACGCGGGTACAGTATTGTACATACATACATATGCCACCTACTTCGTTGGCCTTCGGCGGCTGGCGCGCGCCTAGATGCGCCTAGTCCCGTCTGGGGCGCAGCGCGGCTTGGCGGGTCCAGGGCGCCAAGATCTTCAGGGGTGCGTTTGCTGCCGCAGGAGCAGGAGAGCAAGATTGCGAATTACATAGGTACCTACACTAGGTACGGTAGGTACTTTCTGCGTAGTGGAGTGGATATAGGTAGGTACTTATTTGTATGTATAGGTAGGTTTGTAGGTAGTAAGGATAAGGGGTCAAATGACATGGAAATCTACGGGAATACCTAGATAGTATTAAATGTCTTACGTTAGTTTAGATATGTAGGTAGGTAGGTAGGCAATTCGTTGCTACTAAGGTGCGGGCAAGCGTGCATGTGATATGTTGCGCATGTGCTTGGTGTTTTTGTTGTTGTTGTTGTTGTTATGAATTCTTTATTCATCTCGTCGATCAGGGTAAGGAAGTACCTATTAATTATATTACTGTAGGTATGCGTAGGTGCTAGGTGCTAGGTTGGGTACCTAGGTTACTTTGTACGGTACCTGGGGAGATAACAATTAGGTAAGGGTATGTATGGAGTAGTGTTGTATTACGCGGATTCATTCGACAACCTTTGCGCCCATCAAATACAAATACAAATAATAAAGGGAAACCGGACAGCCAATACGTTCGATACGCGTATTAAAGAAAGAAGGAAAGAAAAGAAAAAGAAAAAAAGGAAGAAAAGACTTGGACTTTTCTAGGCAATGCGGCTATGCTTCTTAGCTGTTTGGTATTCGGTCTTGTTAGTCTTGGTCTCACGTATTTCGTATTTCTTCTACTAGGTACCTAGGTACCTCTAGATACGTACATGTCACTACCTACAATAATGAAATGTATACCCATCTCCATAGATCATCACCTCCAGCTCAATCTGATTTATTTATACGATTAAATAGATACGTCAGGTTGATTCGTCGCCCTTTGTTAGTTAAACGCTCTCAGGTTCGTAATTCCCTTTTTTTTTTTTTTTTTTTTTTTTTTTTTTTTTTTTATAATTTTTTTTACATTTAAAATAAAATAAAAAACCTTAAAAATAAAAAAAAAAAAAATTAACAAAAGACAGTTTTGGGTTGGTGGTTTTTACC